>OX038874.1:15234333-15834333 GCA_943789525.1 Agriphila geniculea
ATTTTTAATAAACTAAAACTCCAAGATGGCGGCCAACTTTTTTGTTTTTGGGCCGATTTCGATGAAACTTGGTTTTCGGAACTATTTTGACAAGAAAATAACAACGCAATTTTAAAAAACTAAAAATCCAAGACGGCGGCCATTTTTTTGTTTTTGGGCCGATTTCGATGAAACTTGGTTTTTGGAACTATTTTGACAAGAAAATAACAACGCAATTTTTAAAAAACTAAAAATCCAAGATGGCGGCCAACTTTTTTGTTTTTGGGCCGATTTTGATAAAACTCGGTTTTTGGTACGATTTTGACAAGAAAATAACAACGCAATGTTGAAAACTTACAAAATTCAAGATGGCGGTCTACTTTTTTGTTTTTGGGCCGATTTCGATGAAACTTGGTTTTTGGAACTATTTTGACAAGAAAATAACAACGCAATTTTTTAAAAACTAAAAATCCAAGATGGCGGCCAACTTTTTGTTTTTGGGCCGAATTTGATGAAACTCGGTTTTTGGTACGATTTTGACAAGAAAATAACAACGCAATGTTGAAAATTTAAAAAATCTAAGATGGCGGTCAACTTTTTTGTTTTTGGGCCGATTTCGATGAAACTTGGTTTTGGTACGATTTTGACAAGAAAATAACAACGGAATGTTGAAAATTTGAAAAATCCAAGATGGCGGCCAACTTCTTTGTTTTTGGGCCGATTTAGATGAAACTCGGTTTTTGGAACTATTTTGACAAGAAAATAACATCGCAATTTTTAAAAAACTAAAAATCCAAGATGGCGGCCAACTTTTTTGTTTTTGGGCCGATTTTGATGAAACTTGGTTTTTGGTACGATTTTGACAAGAAAATAACAACGCAATGTTGAAAATTTAAAAAATCCAAGATGGCGGTCAACTTTATTGTTTTTGGGCCGATTTCGATGAAACTTGTTTTTTGGTACGATTTTGACAAGGAAATAACAACGCAATGTTGAAAATTTAAAAAATCCAAGATGGCGGCCAACTTTTTTGTTTTTGGGCCGATTTAGATGAAACTCGGTTTTTGGTACGATTTTGACAAGAAAATAACAACGCAATTTTTAAAAAACTAAAACTCCAAGATGGCGGCCAACTTTTTTTGTTTTTGGGCCGATTTCGATGAAACTTGGTTTTCGGAACAATTTTGACAAGAAAATAACTACGCAATTTTTAAAAAACTAAAAATCCAAGATGGCGGCCAACTTTTTTGTTTTTGGGCCGATTTCGATGAAACTTGGTTTTTGGAACTATTTTGACAAGAAATTAACAACCCAATTTTTAAAAAACTAAAAATCCAAGATGGTGGCCAACTTTTTTGTTTTTGGGCCGATTTTGATGAAACTCAGTTTTTGGTACGATTTTGACAAGAAAATAACAACGCATTGTTGAAAACTTACAAAATTCAAGATGGTGGCCAACTTTTTTGTTCTTGGGCCGATTTCAAAAACAAATTAGCAGCCATTTTGATCTTTTTTGATTTTTCCTTCAGTTTACATTGAGTTGTTATTTTCTTGTCTAATTAGTAACCAAAAACCGAGTTTTATCGAAATCGGCCCAAAAAAACAAAAAAGTTGGCCGCCATCTTAGATTTTTAGTATTTTAAAAATTGCGTTGTTATTTTCTTGTCAAAATATTACCAAAAACCGAGTTTAATTCAAATCAGCCCATGAATAAAAGAGTTGGCTGCCATATTTTTTTATATTTTTAACATTTCTTTGTTATATTTTGATCAAAATAGTAACAAAATCGAGTTTCATAAAATCGGCCCACGAACAATATAGTTGGCCACCATTTTGTTTTTTTTTTATATTTTTAACATTGTGTCGTCGTAAATCTCTTGCACCCATTTTATTAATTTCACAAGTAAAGAAATTGGTGCAAGTATTTTAGACCTTATTGACATCTTTACCAAAATAACAGTTTTTAATGAAAAAGCAAAGTAAATGTACAAGTATAATTATGGGAAAAAGCAATCGAATTTGAAACGTCAATAAAGTCGAAAATCGTTTCCATCTTTTTTAACTACAGGGTTGCGTTCAGAGGCTTACGAGTGCAGTTAAAAAACAACCAAACGGTTGTTTTTTAACTCACTCTAAGGTTAGGAACGACCAAGAACTTTAAATGTCAATGTCAATACAAAGTCTTCATTTTCCACTTGAAATAAGAATAATTTAAACTTTCCTTTATTCAAAATCAAATAAAAACTGTTTTTTTTTGCGAAGCTACCATGATTTATTTGAAAATTAGACACAAAAACATCAAAATACAAAATAATGTCAAATGACATTGACAGTGTTTCTATAGACAAACGTCAGAGCGTTTTACAACCATCAATTTTGATGGTTGTTTGGTTGCAACGCTCTGACGTTTGGAACGGGAAAGTTGTAACAACCGAACGTCACGCTCTAATGTTTGGAACGGCGTTAGAGCTTCCGGTTGCACTCGGAGCGTACGTTCGGAACGCAACCCTGATCACTAGACAATGTTTTCCTACTTTTACTTGTTTTTCCGAAGTTCACGCACATTGCATTTTTATTAAAAATTGGAATAAACTTTAAAGTTGCGTAATTATTTACACTTGAAATTAAATTGAATTGAATAAACTAGACTTTAATTGGTTGAATTACCATATTTAAAAAATAAAAACAAAAAAGCAACTTAATAAAAACGTGATACATAATTTGTTCTAAAAAAAATTTTTTTAATAAATATTAATTTTCTTTTTTTTAGTTAATGAGCTAAACTAAAAAACGAGCTAAGCTAAACTAAGCTATACCACCGCCTATCAGAGTACTCGTCAAGACCATTCAAACGAGTCCAAACTCGATGGGGTTAAAAGGTTTTATTGCAGAGTTCCTGTGGCCTTCTTCCGGCTCCATCATCAGACTCTTGGATACTATTACCCAACAGAGCACTCGTCAAGACGATTCAAACGAGCCCAAACTCGATGGGGTCGCATGATTTCAATATTGAGTTGGGTGAGTTGAGTGGCATGGAATCCAGACTTCACCATCCGACCCTGAACCTCGTCTCCCGTCAGAGTACTTGTCAAGACAATTCTAATAAGCCCAAACACGATGGGGTTGTATAGTTTCATTCATCATAGAGTTCCTGTAGCGTTCTTCCGGCTCCATTATCAGATCACCTCAATGACACTGTAATATTGCATTTCCTTCCATTTCTGACCTGTGTTCAAAGTTTCAAGTCTCTAGCTCATCGGGAATTTGGTATAAACTCGTTTGCAAAATTTGTGCTCAAACAAACAAAAGAGCAAGCAACCTAATAAAAACGCGGTAAAAAGTGTTAATTATAAATAAAGAACTACCTAGTTATTTAAGTTTATATTAAACAGTTTAAAGTATTATGTATGTCTCCGGCCAACCATACGGTTTGGTCACCCTAATGAAGAAAAAGACACATTCATCTACTTGACCTCTCTGTCGGCTCGTTTTGGGGCGAAGCGCTCATTCCGGTTTATAGTACTATTTCCATGCAAAGAGGTTTTATGCCGCTGAAAATTCATTTGCATTTTTGGAATAAATAAATGTGTAGGTCCTTAATTAAGTCAAACAAATATTTATTATCATCAAATTATTCCTAATTTATAATATTTTGTTATAAAATATTAAAAAATTAGCATTTTATCACCTAAATTTATAATTTTGAAGTAGGCTGTATGCTCACTAACCCTTTTGTTCGCAAATTATTCTTGCATTAGTCGTGTGAAAAAAACAAAAAAAAAACCTGCGCGCCTTTTCTCATCATGATTATCATTTTGTTTTTGTCGTATTTGTTGCTGTGTGGTAAATTACTTTGTTTTTTCCTCGCAAATGTGTTGAAAAACGTCGTATGAAACTCGTGAGCTCTTACTTATTGCACACTCGGCTGAGTTACGCCCTCGCCTGCGGCTCGGGCTGCAACCCACAGCCTTGTGTACAATAAGCAACCTAAGCTAACTTGTATCATAATGTACTATTAGGTAGTAGGTACTACTATCTTTCAATAAACTAGTAGGTAATGTTTATAACAATGAAATATTTTTATATGAATTTCATACACACGAATCACAGAAAAGTAGATCCAAAATTGTTCATGGTTTTGCTGTGATTTCAAAGTTAGGACGTGAAAGCGTAACAAACAAACAAATAAACAAACGGACTTTCGCATTTATAATATTAGTAAGGATTTAATTTATTGAATTTGATAAAACTATATTCCTTTGTTTGAATTAGAACTTTCAATACCTACATTGAAAGTTCTACTGAACCGATCATCATGAAATTTTGCATACACGTTGTCAGGGGTAACAGAGAAGGACACCTTTCATCCCGAAAAAAAGTATAGTTCCCGAGGGATAGCAAAAAACCTTTCCACGCAGACGAAGTCGCGGGCGGCCGCTAGTAATCTATAATAGGTTAGTACATTATGATATAAGTGCTGTAATTATCAAAGCGCACGTATGTCATACGACGTTTTATAACATATTTGCGAGAAAATAAATAAAACTCGGACTTTGCACCTTTGCTTGTCTTCCATATTATGATGAAATTTTGATACGCTTGTAAGTATCTATCGGTAAATTTTTCGGGCAAGAGGCTTAGAGTAGCCTTTTTCGCTGCCTCTGAGACTTCTGGCGGTGTCGAATTAATAAATTCATCACTACTTGACGACATTTTCAAATAAAAACAATAAAGCAAAAAAAGCGCGTGGAATAATTTTTACTTGTTTAAATTAGCTATGCGCGCGCTCATCAGCGCTTTTTTTAAGGCAAAGGCATAAAAAAACAGCCAGTATTACTAATAAAGTAAATTAATATTTTTGTGTTTTTGTTACAGATAAATAATTGTAATTTATTGTCAAAATTAATTAAATTAAATAATTAAATGTTTATTCATTATATTTTATCACCCAAAGTTAAATTTATTCATAAAATGTTGACCTCTTTTCTGACATAAAAACTCTTTGCTAAGATTTAAAAAAGTACCGTTCGTTTTAGACGAAGCATCTTGATAAACCGTGCGGTAATGTAAAGTAAAACGCACGGTTTATCAAGGAACCCGTGCGTTTTACTTTACATTACCGCACAAGTTCGTAATGAGATACAATACGATATTGAAATTGGTGTAATAAGAGACCCTTTACGAGCAAATATGTTATAAATTCATTTTCAATGCCCTTTCAAGTCGTGTAGAGCACGAGATCTGTGAATTTTTTCCGCAACTTCCGAGCGTAGCGACCATAGACATAGAAAAATTTTCGCTGCGCTCAAGAAGACCAATAAAGCGTGGAAAAGAGAAGTTAACATCATACGGACACGGTCTATGTAAAAAAGAGACAAAGGATCAAGTGACATGTGCACAACATTTTTTACAGTAAGAGCCCCTAGCGTCCCGCCTAGCAAATGAGCAATCACAGTTTGTTTAAAATATTTGTTAATCTTAATTATAATTTAAAATAAAGGTATCGTGGAGCCATGGTGTCTTGTGCTCTAAGTAATTGTGATGTGACAAAAAGAAATAATCCAAGTAATCACACTTTTCACAGGTAAATAAGTTATTGCCACACATTTCTCTAAAACCAAATTTCTCTACATTTATTCGTTTATCGACGAAGAAAACAGTATGGAACATAGTTTATTAATTTCCTTTGCCGTATGTAGTCATATTTTATGAATTAAGTCATATTTTACGTATCTCATATAAAATGTATGCATTCGTTTTCGGATCACCTGTTTATTGACATTGTTGTTCTTTGACATTCTATTTATATGGTAGCGTCTGTCGTTCGTGAATCAAACAATTCAAGCTGAGTGTAGAATTTTTAAACCGTAGAGGGAAAGTAGGTACCTATACCTATACTCTAAAAATATTATGATGTTATCTAAAATAAGAATTAACAATTAAAGGCATCGAGGTGAGTTTTTATGAAAAATTATAAAATGATAACGTATGTTTCCATAGAGATAAGGATAAGAGATAAGTTGCCGTCAGGTGATTTCCACCGCAGTACTTGAATTCGCGAAAAAAATTCAGCTGTTTCATACATTTTCATATTTTCGTTATTATCTGTTTTTTTTCGCGATTTCAGATTTGGTCCATTAGTAAAAATTTATCAGTTTGATGGTCCTTAGGTATATTCGGCTTCATAAGGCTTTTTCCAAACACATTGTAGAACCACAGTATAATTTAGGTAAGTGTTAGGTTTTTTTTAATAGAACTATTTATTTGATAACCCTTGAATTTTGGTTAGTGTAAATGTAATTTTCATGAAGTTATGTTATGCACCTAGCCTTTGATGAGTTCGATAAAACAAATATAAGGTTCACGTCAATATAAATGGAAATGTGTCGAGTAAATAATGTAAACACTTTTACATACAAGAACATAGGTACTGTTGTGTTCGATCGTTGATGGATATTTCATTTCATTAGCAACTAATTACTTTTCCCCATATTGTTAGAGTCTGTATAAAAGTCTGCTTACATAGGTAATTTCAAAGGTAATTTTATTACCCACCTAAATCCCCAACCACCCCACCAATACCCATCTAAATATGTTTAATAAATAGATATGTTTACAATTAGAATTTTGACAGCACCAACAGGGTTACCAGTATAAGTTTTTATAATTTTTATATATGACTTTTTAGACAGACTTAAATCAAATTATAGGGATCTCAAGTTCAAGGGTAAATAATAAGTTTTTAATATAATTTTAGTAAGGGAATTCTACTTTAGCATATAAAAAAAATTTTGTTCTACAAAAGTAGTAAATACCTACTCACCAAATCCTAAGCCGCCCTAGAAGATTTGGTAAGCATTAGTGATTCTGGGTTTGGGTTAGGCGAGGTTAGTATGTGTTTAGTAATTTAGACTGAGCGGTCATGGGATTTTTGGTAACGATCAAGGAAAAGATTAGATTCATTTTCATGGGTTGTAGAGTGGTCCCCTAATGTGAATGATCTCGGTCTGCCTGCTCTCAGTGGTTGCAACTTCGAGTTATAGCGCTCACAAGAGGCATCATTGTTACGAAAAAAAAACGATCAGAGAAATGGTCAGTTTTAGTATATATTCAAAGTATGTCGTCTCTGCAGATGAAACAAGTTGGTCTGCCGGCTCATAGTGGTTGCATTTCTGAGCTATGACGTGCGCAAGTCACGTCATTGTTACGAAAAAAAAACGATAAGGGAAATGGTCAGTTTTAGTACCTATTCAAAGTATAGTATCTCCACGGGTGAAACAAGTTGGTCTGCCGGCTCTCAGTGGTTGTATTTCAGAACTATCATTGTGTACGCAAGACGCTTATTTGTAGAGAAAGCCTAAAAAAACTTTGAAAAACGGGATAATAGGCGAATTTTTAAGTGCACGCCGGCCACTTGCGTATCTGTGACTGTATGAGTCCCCTCCCCACCTTAAGGCATCTCTACACTCGCGCGCGAAAAGCCCCAAACCTCCCGCGAAGCATAGTGTGAAACCGATTTATATCGAATCCACACACCCGCGCGTGAGTATGGAGAGGTTTTTATGCCTATGCCACTGCGCACCCCCCCATCCCCCCCCCCCCCCACGTCCGGCTTTAGCGTCAATAGAGATGTTCGATCCGGGTTCCTTGTATTGATATTCCGAATCGCCATGGATCGTAATTCACTGTATCGATCCAGATTATGGCTACGACGGCTACACGCTCGGTAAATACTGTGGTCCAGCGCCATAGAGTAAATTTTAACCATAGAAAGTAAAATATTGAACATTCCATACAAATTACTTTCCATGATTAAAATTTACTCTATGGCGATGGACCGCAGTTAGTCTAAGCGGTCACGGGATTTTTGGTAACGATCAAGGAAAAGGTTAGATGCATTTTCATGGGTTATAGAGTGTAGATATGAGCGCCGATGGGTAAAGGGCCGGCGGCGGCGCGCCGGTTTTTATATGTCGGCGGCGGCGGCGCCGTCGGCGGCGTGACCTATAAATGGTTTTTTTTCATTTATTGACAGGAAATAATAAAAACACATAGTTTATCAATCAGAAATACTTGTTTTTATTAGAATTTTAAAAACGCACATCATATCAGCCGCATGACACCCGTTGCTAGGTATAAACCTTCCTCAAGGATCTCCACAACGATCGGTCCTGGGCTGCCCGCATCCAGCGGGTTCCCTCCCACGACCTTTACAAGATCGTCGGTCCACCTTGTCAAGGGCCTACTCACGGAGCGTCGTCCGATGCACGGTCACCATTCAAGAACCTTTCCGCCCCAACGGCCATCGATTTTTCTCACTATGTGGCCTGCCCACTGCCACTTCAGCTGAGCAGTCCTTCGAGCTTTATCGGTTACTTTAGTTCTCCTACGGATCTCCTCATTTCTGATTCACTCACGTAGGGAAACGCCTAGCATGGTTCTCTCCGTTGCAAGGTGGGTGATCTTGAGCCTTCTCATGAGACCCATAGTTGGCGACCACTTTTCACAGCCTTAAGGCATCACTGGCAACACACGCTGGTCATAAACTTTGGTCTTGAGACACTGAAGTAAGTTGGACGCGAAAATTTTCGAATCTTCCATGCCCATCCGAGTTGGTTTGGACAAGAGATCTCTTTCTTGACTGCCTGTCCTAGGTATACGTAATGGTCAACAGCTTCGAGTGTAGTTGGTCAACAACTTTGGGATGGCTCCACTAAATACCACCTCCACGCTTAAATCCATTGAGCGGAGGACCAGGAAGCTCATCAGCAACGCTAATCTTTTTTGTAGTAATCTGAAAAGCCTCGAGCATAGACGCAAGGTTGCAAGCGTATCGGTTTCTATCGGATATATTTTGGCGAGTGTGCAGTGGAATTGTACAACCTAATTCCGTCATCTCCTTTTCTTCCATCGGACAACCAGACGTACAAATCAGCGCCACCGTTTTTAGTCGATATTCCAAAGACTCGCACTAAGCGTTCAACTTCAAACATTATCATCCGTACCGAAGAGTGGAACTCCTTGCCTGAATCTGTTTCCTAATAGTAAAAATCTGGGGGTTCAAATCGCGAGTGAATAGGTATCTTTTAGGCAAGCGCGTTTCATCGTAGATTTCATCATCGCTTGCCATCAGGCGCGATAGCGGGCAAGCGCTTGCCTATCTATAAAAAAAAGTGTTCCCAACATGAACTGGAGTGGGTAGTTGGGTACATATTCCATAGTCTCAGCCATAAGAACTATATCATGGGCAAAATAACGGTGTGTTAAGTACTGGCCATTGATGTTAATACCGAGTCCTTTTCAGTCCAAGAGCTTGAAGATGTTCTCCAACGCAGCAGTTGTGAACAGTTTCGGAGAAATACATTTTCCCTGTCTCACACCTCGCTGCAGTTGGATGGGGTTTGTGCTCTGGTTCTATGCTCGGACCGACATGGTGGCATTTTCGTATAAGTACCTCGACACCTCGATATACCTATAGTCCATTTAGCTCCTCTGGAGAGATTGCAGCACCGCCCAGGTGACAGGTCTCTATAGAATCAAAGGCTTTCTCATAGTCAACGAACGTCAAGTAATAGTTCTAACAGTAACTGTATTTATTAGATTTTAATTATGAAAGCGAAGACACGGTAATTTTATCTATTTTCGTTTTAAAAAGTCTACATTTTGTTCTTCTAATGACGAACGACGACGCCGGCGTGTGGCCATTTTGACGCAAACGTGTAACGCGTCCTATCCTTCCATAAAAACGATACCGTTCACAGTTTTACACTGATTCATTAAATCTTTCCTCTCGCTCGGCGCGCCGTTGCCTTTTCGCGGCGGCGGCGGCGCGGAAGAATTGGCGGCGGCGGCGGCGCGCCGGCGCGGCGCTCATATCTATAGAGTAGTCCCCTAATGTGAATGATGTCGGTCAGTCTGCCTGCTCTCAGTGGTTGCAACTTCGAGTTACAGCGATTATAAGAGGCTTCATTGTTACGAAAAAAAACGATCAGAGAAAGGGTCAGTTTTAGTACTTATTTAAAGTATGGCGTCTCCGTAGCTGAAATGATGTGGTCTGCCAGCTCTCAGTGGTTGCATTTCAGAGCTATGACGCGCGCAAGTTACAACAAAATTTTTTTTCGTCAAATTGTATTTTTAAAAATTCTAATTGATAGAACTCTTTATTATAATGAAAAAAATCCTTCGCCATTTTTGTCTAAAATGAATAGATTGGTCGGAAAAAATACTTTATGTTTTTTTTGTACAGAGTGAGATATCCAATGTGCTCTGTTGGATTTCGTATTAATTATAATATTATTTTTATTGGAAAATGAATGATTTGCAAAGCGCTTGTCATCCTGTCAATCTCCCATCCCTTTCCTATACGCATTTGAACTATTGCCGTCCTTTTCGCCGTTGCAACGATGTGTATTTGTGCACCGGTTTTTTTTTATAATCAATCTACGAGAACATTCTTCTATCTCCGCTACGATCGTCCGGACGCAAAAGACCAAATTTCGTGTGTGAATTTTTTTTATTAGTACCTGTCGATATTAACTAATTTGTGTAAGTGAATCGAGTGCTTTATAAGGACGCCTACGCATTAGCCAGCCCCACTATCGGCTGGCCTGTTGGACAAGCTACCTTCAGGAGTGACGGTGAAAGACTTTCTCCAGAAACAGGTGCGTGTTCCTATCCTAATTTCCATAATTTCAATGTCCGTTTTTTCTTCGTCCTTATATTTACAAGCGCTTTGCAACTTCACACTCGAAATCTATAGTTAATCCCGCATAATTCAAATTCTATCATACAGTCCACTAAATTTTATATCAAAACCAGCCAACCCTTGTGCCTAGGGTATTTTTCGCAAATTCTTTTATTATATATTTTCCGCCCCAAATTTTGGTGTAGGCACCACCATAATTTTTTGGTCACTTCGAACCGAATATTTCTTTGGTCACTTTGCCAGAATATTTAGGTATCATCAATCACTTACTTTCATTGGTCTTTTATATTTCGCATTAATTTCTTTAACTTAAAACACGTTTCTGATAACCGCAAACCGCATGGTCAGTTATAACTAAACGGTCACTGTACTACGTAATTAAATAATTGTTGTTTATTTTTATATTTTCCCGCACCGACAACTATTTATTTTTTATTCCCGCTCCGCATTACATAGTACAACACAACGTAAAGTTATTTCTTTCCAAATTCATTCCATTTTGTAATCCGCCATTTTATTTCACATCGTGTTTTACAATAGTTAAATTCTTGTTCGTTGCTCGGATCGGCCCGCTCCGTCACGACCGTATTTTCGTAGGTATTTTGCGTCTAGGCGTTCGCTACCCACATTTTTTAATATTTCGCGCCCGCAATAATTTATTGTTATTTCCGCTACTTAAATTAATTGTTTTTACAATTATAATCGTTCGTTAATACTTTGTTACACCTTTTAATATTCGTGTTAATTACATATATCGCCAAGTAAAAACTTTTGCTAATTTAACTTACCGCGTAATTTATATTACGAAAACCGATTTATTTTTATTTTACTCACGAGTCCCGCTATAATATTTAAGTGTTCACAATGGGTAAACCTAAAAGTAGGAAAGGTAGTGATGCAGACATTTTTTTCGACACATTAAGTACAAATAAAAATCAATTAGCTTTATACATTGTCAAACGTGATGTCATTTACAAACGCGTCGAAAATATTTTCGAGCTCGCACGAAAGGCAAATAATGATCGACAATTTTACCATTCATTTTGCACTAGTGCTTCGAATATTGATACATTACGTAAGGACTTCCAAGAAGTTTTAGATTCATATAACATGTTAAATTTGCAATTGCACTCCGATACCGAAGTCGATTATGACTCTTGGTCATCATTTGAAGAAATGTATTGTTTTATTAAACAGGTTTTACTCGATAATAAAACCGAGTGTCCTGAACCGCAAACTTCATTGCTAAAATCAAAACCTCGTCTTCCACCCATTGATTTAATGTTATTTGACGGTGATGTCAAAAAATGGCCGTTGTTTTATCAACAATTTAAGAGTATGATTCACGATAATGCATCGCTTACTGCTAGCGAAAAAGTATTTTACTTGGTGGGTAAATTAACCGGGCAGGCGTCTTGCGTTTGCGCAGGGTTGGCTCCGACCGCAGAAAATTATATTGTTATTTGGGAGGCCCTCGTGCAAAAGTATGACGATCCTCGCTCACTCGCATCCGCTTATTTAAAACAATTGTTACAGTTTAAATCGCTATCCACGACTAGTTCTACTGGGCTAGATTCATTTATAAATAATTTTGATTCAGCTGTAAAAGCGCTTAAGCAATTAAAACTGGATGATTTGACAGATTTTATTTTTTTGCATTTAGCTCTGCAAAAGTTAGACGCAGACACTATTAAATTATTCGAAATTACCTATCGTAAGGATAAAATACCTTCTTATCATAACTTAATTGAATTTATAAATGAACAAAGTAAAGTTTTGTCGCGTTCTATGAACCTAAGTAAACCGATAGATAACAATAATTTTCAGTCTAAACAGCAAGGCAAACACATCCCTAAACCTTTAAAATCTTTTATGAATAAAGACTTAGGGTGTGGTCCAAGCGTAAGCGATAAATGCGCTTTGTGTAATAACAAGCAACATGAACATTTATATTCTTGTTCATCATTTATGAAATTGACCCCGCGAGAAAGATTTAATTTTATTAAACTTAATAATTTCTGTAACAATTGTTTAAGCATAAAACACAAGACTTTTTCTTGTACTTCAAAACATACTTGTTCTCATTGTTCAATGCGACACCACTCATTATTGCATTTCAATCAAAATCAAAATGTTCAATCAAATTGTAACGTGGCCTCAGTGGTGTCCAACCCCGCTAATATTGTTCCCGCTTCCGCTCATGACGCGCCACGCCCTTCGCCGGCCGGCCGCCATACTGATAATGATATGACTCACGCTCCCGCTTCTATAAATAACTCGGCAACTATTGCAAATAATAATGCATCGATTTGTACAGTTTCGTACGATCGTTGTCAACCGTTACCGACTACGACGTTGACCACGCAGTTGACTACGTTGTTAGGGACTGCTAAGATTAAAGTTGTTGATTCTTTTAACCGCACTCACTTTTTGAGATGTCTGGTGGATCCCGGCTCTCAAAGTGATTATATTTCCGCATCTTGTTGTAAGCGACTATCGCTTCCTGTTTATAATCAAACCCGCTATTCGGAAGTTCAAGGCATTGGAGGAGCTTCACAAAGAATTCTCGGTGTTACTTCACTTAAATTCACGTCTCGCTTTGATAATAAGTGCGAATATTCTATAAGGCCGATGGTAGTAGAACAGATTACGTCACAGTTACCGGACACTTGCGTGGATACCACGTCCATTGAATTTATTCGTAACTTACCGCTCGCGGATGACGATTTTTCGCAACCGGGACCCATAGATGTACTTTTAGGTGTTAAATTTTATTGTGAAATTTTGCTTTCTGATAAAATTAAAAGCTCGCACAGTGGTATGCCCTCCGCCATTGAAACGACCTTAGGTTACCTAATTTTAGGTGACGCTCCGATTATATCTCCGCAACCCGCTACTCGCACATTGTGTGCTTTCACTTCGGACCCGCTAAACCAGATTGTCGAAAGATTTTGGGCAGTCGAAGAGTTACCCTCGCGGACATTTTTAAGTCCCGACGATATACAGTGTGAAAATATTTATACGTCAACAACTGTTCGTAACTCTGACGGCAGCTACTCAGTCGACCTTCCTTTTAAAGAAGACCCAAATAATCTAGGCAATTCTTATACTACCGCCAAAAAACGCTTTTTACTTTTAGAAAGGAAATTTTCTAAGGATCCTAATTTAAAATTAAAATATGACGAAGTTTTTCGTGATTACCTGAATAAAGGTATTCTATCCCGCACCGCACCTGAGGCGTCCTCCGCCCCAGGCTTTTATTTACCGCACCACCCCGTAGTTCGCAACGACAAGGCGACAACCAAGGTCCGTCCCGTATTGGATGGTAGCGCCAAGACCGATACAGGGTTGTCACTTAATGATATCTTGTATACGGGTTGCAATCTACAGGCTGATATTTTTCATATACTTTTAAATGTTCGTGTTTTCAGCATTGCCTTTTGTGCAGATGTGAAACAAATGTATTTATGCATTTATACGAACGCTCCGCACCGCAAATACCAACGAATCTTGTATAGATTTTCAGATACCGACCCGCTCGAGGTTTTTGAGTTCACTCGAGTGACATTCGGTCTCCGGTCTTCACCATTTTTGGCGCTCCGCACGCTACGTCAACTCGCTAGCGATGAACGGCATAACTGGCCAACTGCGGCAGCCGTGCTAGAGAGAGACATCTATATGGATGACGTAGCTTCATCTGCTTCTTCTCTTGAGGAAGCAGTCAAGACAGCTAACGATCTGATCCAACTCTTTAAAACCGGTGGGTTTGATTTGGTTAAATGGACTTCCAACTCGCTTGAATTGCTCGAGCACATACCCGAGTCGCACCGTCGATCTGAAAGCATTTCCTTTGATGATGGAAATACTTTTAAGATTTTAGGTTTGCGTTGGTTACCCGCTCAGGATACATTTATTTTTGAAATTTCTAGTCCCCCACCTATTTGTACTAAACGCGCCATTTTATCCGCTACCGCTCGGTTGTACGACGTTTTAGGACTCGTCGGCCCTATTATTCTCTTCGCTAAATTAATAATTAAAGAACTCTGGCTTTTAAATCTCGATTGGGACGATGTACCCCCATCTCGCATTGTTAAAATATGGCAACAATATTTATTAGAATTACCTCAAATATCTGATTTATCATTTCCGCGCCACTTAGGTATTGAAACCGGTTCTATGGTTTCCCTAGTCGCATTTTCAGATGCGAGTGAATCCGCATACGGCTGCGTAATTTATTTACACGTCGTAAATGGTAATAAGCCTCCACTTATTTCGCTCGTGTGCTCAAAATCGCGAGTCGCATCCGCTAAGCCTAAGGTCACTCTCGCACGTTTAGAGCTGAACGGAATACTTTTATTATCTCGTCTTCTTAAAGTCGTTTATGATACTTTATCTAAGCGACATAAAATCGAAAATATCTATGCATTTTCGGACTCTGAAGTAGCTCTCTGTTGGTCTGTTGCTTCGCCGCACAGATTCAACACTTATGTTGCCAACCGCATTTCTCAAATTCAGGAAAACATTTCACCTGAAAATTTATATCATGTCGCTGGCTTACAGAACCCCGCAGACTGTGTGTCTCGAGGGCTCATGCCTTCACAGCTCATTCAACATGAACTGTGGTTTAAAGGACCGTCTTGGCTATCTTTGCCTAAACAAGACTGGCCTATACAACGTTTTTTATCCAACCGATCTGTATTGCCGGAAGAAAAAACAGTTTCGCATGTGACTAAAACCACTGATAATGAAAACCCGTTTTTAAAATTAGCTTCAGAGTGTTCCACTTGGGAAAAGCTGCTGGAAGCTACTGTTTTTTCACTTCGATTTATTAAAAAATTGCCGCAAAATGATACAATCACCGCTGAAGATTTAAATACGGCTGAATTGGAAATTATTCGTGCCGTTCAGTCTAAGTATTTCTCTGACGACATAAAGAATATTTCTAAAGGTCAACCATGTTCCACTAAGTTACGGAAATTGTTTCCATTTTTATGTAACGGACTTTTACGTGTCGGAGGTCGCTTATCGAACTCGACATTAGAATATTCTTCTAAACACCCGATATTACTTCCCGGACAAGGACATATTGTTAAATTATTAATTGAATTTTATCACCGCGACAATTGCCATGCCGGACCGCAACTATTAATTTCAATATTAAGATCCAAATATTGGATTATTTCCGCTAGACGTTTTGTTCGACAATATATACACAAATGTAATGATTGTTTTCGAGTTAATCCTAAACCTACGTTTCCGCTTATGGCTGATTTGCCTAAATGTAGATTAGAACAATGCAAAGCGTATCTACACACCGGCGTAGATTTTGCAGGACCACTATATATCACTCCTTACCGTAAACGGGGCGTACACAGTGTAAAAGCTTATATTTGTATCTTTATTTGCCTCGTAACAAAAGCGGTTCATATCGAATTAGTCTCTAACTTAACTTCTGCGGCCTTTATTGATGCATTTAAACGATTTATATCACGAAGAGGTCCTTGTAACTTTTTATATTCCGATAACGGAACTAATTTTGTCGCTTCTAAAGCATATTTTAATGAACTTCACGAGTTTTTACAAACCGCTGATTACTATCAAACTTTTAGTCGTGAGCTCGCGAAGAATCGCATTACATGGCGAATGAACCCTCCCACAGCAAGCCACTTTGGTGGTATATGGGAAGCGAACGTTAAGAGCGTGAAGTCGCTGTTATTTCGTACTATCGGTAATCAAGTTCTCACCTATGAGGAGATGTCGACCGTTCTCACTCAAATTGAGGCAGTGCTTAATAGCCGCCCTCTTTATGTTTTGAGCTCTGACCCATCAGAGCCATTAGCGCTTACTCCCGCGCATTTTTTATCTACCGCTCCGCTAGAATGTTTACCCGCGGCTGACTTATCCGAAGAACGAACAAATCTTTTGTCTCGTTTCTCCTTAATGGATTCGATAGTTCAATCATATTGGAAACGATTTAAGTCGGAATATTTACATAATTTGCAACAACGCGAAAAATGGAATACTCCGTCTAAACCAATCACAGTCGGTACCGTGGTGTTGTTAAATGTAGATAACGCTCCACCCTTACAGTGGCCATTAGGAATTGTTACCAATGTATACCCTGGTAAGGATGGTGTTATCCGCGTTGCGGAAGTAAAAACTAAATCAGGAACGTATAAACGACCAGTTGTGCGGTTATGCCCGCTTCCGACTCAATAGTCAATTCTCTTTTGTCGCACACATTATTAAGTTAGCTTTATTAATTTGGTTTATCTTAGTTATTTCATTATTGTTTAACCGCTCTAGTTATTAGTTACCCCGCTACTTGAATTTGCTAAATATAGCAATTTTCTTACTTTTCAATTTTTTTTTGAAGGGTTTCTTCAAGGCTGGGGGGATGTTGGATTTCGTATTAATTATAATATTATTTTTATTGGAAAATGAATGATTTGCAAAGCGCTTGTCATCCTGTCAATCTCCCATCCCTTTCCTATACGCATTTGAACTATTGCCGTCCTTTTCGCCGTTGCAACGATGTGTATTTGTGCACCGGTTTTTTTTTATAATCAATCTACGAGAACATTCTTCTATCTCCGCTACGATCGTCCGGACGCAAAAGACCAAATTTCGTGTGTGCATTTTTATTATTAGTACCTGTCGATATTAACTAATTTGTGTAAGTGAATCGAGTGCTTTATAAGGACGCCTACGCATTAGCCAGCCCCACTATCGGCTGGCCTGTTGGACAAGCTACCTTCAGGAGTGACGGTGAAAGACTTTCTCCAGAAACAGGTGCGTGTTCCTATCCTAATTTCCATAATTTCAATGTCCGTTTTTTCTTCGTCCTTATATTTACAAGCGCTTTGCAACTTCACACTCGAAATCTATAGTTAATCCCGCATAATTCAAATTCTATCATACAGTCCACTAAATTTTATATCAAAACCAGCCAACCCTTGTGCCTAGGGTATTTTTCGCAAATTCTTTTATTATATATTTTCCGCCCCAAATTTTGGTGTAGGCACCACCATGCTCTTACGGCCAATTCCTAATTGTTTCTGCCTCAAAACTACTTCTACGTCAATATTTTACTGTTATTTTAAACATTTAAATAATCCTACACTATCAACGCGCGTCCAATTTTTACAAACAAATATAGTATTATTATTTTACAAGGAAAAAGAAAAAAAAGAGAAAAGGTTAGTTCAGATCAATGATTAATATAATATTCAAATAATTGAAGTTTTTAAAATATTAACGATAGAAACAAAATTTTATTATGATTTTTACAAACCTTTATATGGCTTTAATTAAAATAAAGATAGGCTCGTTTATCAGTAATTTATAACAAAATTAAAGATTTTGAAGAAATAGTAAGATCAAAATTGTATTTATAACATTATTAACATTCATAGAAAAAAGCAGAAACTAAAATCATCAGTATTTTATTATGCGACAGATAATAAGAAGCACCATTTAAATTATTTTCATACATCCTCCGCCAGGGATTGATCAAGCTGTGATTTGAAGACGGCTATCAAGAAAGAAATGAAGGAGATCCAGATCGCAATATACACACAACTGATCTATCAGGATTGTAAGAGCTGTTTCGATAAGTTTAAAAAAATCACGTAAATAGCATTAAAAGGTATGGAAATCCTGAAAAGGAGAACTTTGGTACATACAGCTCTTAAAATGCTGTTCAGATCACTTTTATGTATCATCATATCAGCCGCACGACACCCACTGCTGGTAAGGGCCACCTCCAAGGATCTCCACGACGAACGGTCTTGCACTGCTCGCATCCAATGGTTTCCCACGACCTTTACCAGATCGTCGGTCCACCTTGTCGGGGGCTTACCTACGGAGCGTCGTCCGGTCCGCGGTTGCCATTCCAAAATCTTTCCCCCCCAACGGCCATCGGTTCTTCTCGCTATGTGTCCAGCCTACTGTCACTTCAACTGAGCAATCCTTCGAGCGATGTTGATTACTTTAGTTTTCCTGCGGATCTCCTCATTTCTGATTCGATCACACAGAAAAACGCCGATTATGACTCTCTTCTTTGCACGCTGGGTGACCTTGAGCCTCCTTATGAGACCCATAGTTTGCGGCCACGTTTCACTGCCGAAGTCATCACTGACAACATACACCGGTCATAGACTTACGTCTTGAGACACTGAGGTAAATCGGACGGAAATATGTTTTCGAAGCTGTCCGAATGCTACCAATCTGAGTTTGATTCGACGAGAGATCTCTTTCCCGCAGTTGGACTTACCTAACTGGACTGCCTGTCCTAGGTACTTCTACGTAATGGACAACAACCCCTAGTGTTCCCAACATGAACTGGAGTGGGCACAACATGGGCATTCGATATGATTTTCGTCTTATAAATGTTTATCTTGAGACCCACTCTTTGGGAAGCACTAACGGAGATCTTCAAGCATTGTGTTCAAGTCTTCCAAGGTTTCAGCCATAAGAACTATATCATCGGCAAAACGAAGGTGTGTTAGGTACTGGCCATTAATCTTGATTCTGAGTCCTTTCCAGTCTAAGAGTTTAAGATATCATCCAACGCAGCTCTCCCTGTCTCACATCTCGCTGCAGTTGGATACGATTTGTGCTCTGGTTCTGTACTCGGATCAACATGGTGGCATTTTCGTATAAGTACCACATCACCTCGATATAACTGTAGTTCACTTGGCAACTTTAGAGAGAGAGACTGCAGCATCGCCCAGCTTTCAATCAAATCAAAGGCTTTCTCATAGTCCACGAACGCCAAGCATAGTAGCAGATTTAATGGATGTGGTCTATAGTATTAAAGCCTTTTCGGAACCTGGCTTGTTCGGGAGGTTGGAAGTCGTCGAACTTGCGAGCAAGGACCGGAACCGCTTTCCGTTAAAGGGGTTTTTGATTAGGTATTTCATAGACTTGTTTTCAAAAACCCTATCAATACGGTAACCCTATCGAAAGGGTAACCCAAGTAAGCACTTACCGAATACGAAAACCCTATCGGGGAAACCCTATGAAAGCTTTATGAAGGGGTTTTAAAACGTGTTCAAGCAATTTATACCTAGTTTCACCTGGGCCGAAGGACCAGGGGGCCTATTTTTGAATCGCTCGGCTGGCGTCGAGCGCTCTTTTCTACTGATTTTCGTTCGACATTTGACTCAAATGTATGGAGGTTGAGTTAAATGTCGAACGAAAATCAGTAGAAACGAACGCTCGACGCCAACCGAGCGATTCGAAAATAGGGCCCCAGAACCACTTACCGTTAAAGGGGTTTGATAGGGTATTTCATGAACCGCTTACCATTAAAAGGGTTTTTGATTCGGTATTTCATAGACTTGTTTTCAAAAACCCTATCAATACGGTAAGCATAACGTCGACTAACCCTATCGAAAGGGAAACCATATCATTTGGTAAGTTTTTTATTAGGATTTCCCTATTAATTATGTTAACCAAAAAAGGGGTTTTCCGGTCGCTGCTAGCGAGCGAAACGATCAACGCATCAAAGTTACTTTGTTTGTATGAAAATTAAATTGTTTATCTAATTATCCATATACATATTTAACATTATCCGTGGGTCTTATTGTATGTCTCTAGTTAAGAAGCTATGTGTACAAAGCCCTGTAAATTTTAGTAATCTTTATTTAATTTTAATTGTATTAGGTAGTCTATTCTTTAATATTACTTAAGTCATGTTACGTGTGGTAATAAAAAGTTAATTTTCTTTTAAATAAGGTGATACAGTTATTTTATTAAGTAAATCACTTAAAATTTTAGGTCTTCTTTGTTTCATTAAAATAAATGTAAGGACATCAGATAATGCTATTGAAATTAGCTTTGTAAATTGGCTTATTATATTCGTTGTGTTTTTGGATGAGTTGTTTGATGGTGATGTGATATATTGTATTGTAGTTTTTCCGGCTTATTATATTCGTTGTGTTTTTGGATGAGTTGTTTGATGGTGATGTGATATATTGTATTGTAGTTTTTCCTGAGCCCAGACTGTTTGATTGGTTGATTTTCATCAAGATTGCCAGATACCATAAATAAATAAAAATAAAAAAATATTATTTCTAGTAAGACCTTTGCAAAGACTTTGTATGTGTTTGAAATCAGTGAAATGGGCTTGTAGTTTCCTATGTCCTTCCTTGATCCTTTCTTATGTAAGAGTATTATGTGTGACTCTGCCCATTGTCTAGGTATATTAACCGTGCGTAGTTTTTAGTTGAAAACTTTAGCCAGTATTGGCCGCATCTCTTCCGCAATACCTCTTAAGAGTTCTTTAGGAATTTGGTCAAATCAAAACAATTAATGAAACAATTACAACTCAGATATTTATAGTCTTTTGTTGAGAACATTATAGCTTTATATTTTAGTTGCGTTGTAATTATGGTAAAAACAATTGTATAATAGACCTTAACTGAATGTTTACTTGGCTTTTCTAGTGTTAAAATTGATGAAAATAATAAAGAATGGCAAAAAAACAGTTTTTACTAAAAATACGATTTTATACTGTTTCGAAATCCAAGCTGTATAAATGAGCAATTTTGGGCGCGCGTTGATAGTGTATGATTATTTTAAACGTTTGAAATATTGACGCAGAAGTAGTTTTGAGGCAGAAACAATTAGGAATTAGCCGTAAGAGCACATTGAATATCTCACTCCATACAAAAAAAAAAACATAAAGTATTTTTTTCCGACCAATCTATTCATACTAGACAAAAATGGCTTAAGATTTTTTTTCATTATAATAAAGAGTTCTATCAATTAGAATTTTTAAAAATACAATTTAACGAAAAAAAAAATTTTGTTGTAACTTGCGCGCGTCATAGCTCTGAAATGCAACCACTGAGAGCCGGCAGACCACATCATTTCAGCTACGGAGACGCCATACTTTGAATAAGTACTAAAACTGACCATTTCTCTGATCGTTTTTTTTCGTAACAATGAAGCCTCTTATAATCGCTGTAACTCGAAGTTGCAACCACTGAGAGCAGGCAGACCGACCGACATCATTCACATTAGGGGACTACTCTATAACCCATGAAAATGCATCTAACCTTTTCCTTGATCGTTACCAAAAATCCCGTGACCGCTTAGACTAACTGCGGTCCATCGCCATAGAGTAAATTTTAATCATGGAAAGTAATTTGTATGGAATGTTCAATATTTTACTTTCTATGGTTAAAATTTACTCTATGGCGCTGGACCACAGTATTTACCGAGCGTGTAGCCGTCGTAGCCGATGCCTATCGATCCAGATTCTATAATCTGGATCGATACAGTGAATTACGATCCATGGCGATTCGGAATATCAATACAAGGAACCCGGATCGAACATCTCTATTGACGCTAAAGCCGGACGTGGGGGGGGGGGGGGGATGGGGGGTGCGCAGTGGCATAGGCATAAAAACCTCTCCATACTCACGCGCGGGTGTGTGGATTCGATATAAATCGGTTTCACACTATGCTTCGCGGGAGGTTTGGGGCTTTTCGCGCGCGAGTGTAGAGATGCCTTAAGGTGGGGAGGGGACTCATACAGTCACAGATACGCAAGTGGCCGGCGTGCACTTAAAAATTCGCCTATTGTCCCGTTTTTCAAAGTTTTTTTAGGCTTTCTCTACAAATAAGCGTCTTGCGTACACAATGATAGTTCTGAAATACAACCACTGAGAGCCGGCAGACCAACTTGTTTCACCCGTGGAGATACTATACTTTGAATAGGTACTAAAACTGACCATTTCCCTTATCGTTTTTTTTTCGTAACAATGACGTGACTTGCGCACGTCATAGCTCAGAAATGCAACCACTATGAGCCGGCAGACCAACTTGTTTCATCTGCAGAGACGACATACTTTGAATATATACTAAAACTGACCATTTCTCTGATCGTTTTTTTTTCGTAACAATGATGCCTCTTGTAAGCGCTATAACTCGAAGTTGCAACCACTGAGAGCAGGCAGACCGAGATCATTCACATTAGGGGACCACTCTACAACCCATGAAAATGAATCTAACCTTTTCCTTGATCGTTACCAAAAATCCCATGACCGCTTAGACTTCTAGTCATGCACGCCACGCGTCTTGAATATCGTTTACTTAACTCTGAGCTTTTACGAATACTTAAATAGGTAGTAGGTGGTACTCTAGTAAATTCTCTAACACCCATAAAAGTGGTTGAATTAAGTAATTCAGGCATACATAAGGGTGTTGTAATGCTGATGGAGTACCTACCTTAAATTATTTTGTGGTCATGCGGCGAAAAAAATGTAGAGTGGGTGTCGCGTAACGTAAGCAACTCACTTAGTAAACTTATTTTTTTATTAGAATTTATAGTGAAAGGAGATGTCCCAGCGTTGCCCCAGTTTCATTTTATTTAATTACTTTCATAATTACAAAATGCTAATTACATTTAATTTAGGTATAGTATCAGTCAAGAATTCTTTTATATTTAGGAAAACAATTACAAAAACATTAAGTCGTTTTCTGAAGTATTTTGTGAAAAAAATGTAAGTAAATAGTACTATCATGATAAAAAATTGTGTTTTAAAAGCGTTTTAACTTAAAAATCCCACTTTTTAATGCAGAAAATAATTAATAATCTGATTCTAGAGTTAATCGGTTTTTCACACATTTTTAGAATGTAAAGGTACCTACTTAGTGAAAAACATATAGTGAAAAATGATAACCCCGTGTCAAAGTACCCCCATTTTAGGTACCGAGTAGAGAAGCTGTTTAAAAAAGGCAAGCTTCGTTATTTTGCGGTAACTTAAATTACTTAGTGCATTTTTATTTCGCTAGTATACATTTGAAAAGGGTTTGACAAAGAAGGTTAATTGCATGAATTTTAGCTGAATGGTGGCTGACGGCACCTCGCCATTGTTCAGTTGCCATCAACTTCCGACGAGGTCGTCTACATTTTCGATGGCTTTCGTGAAAATAGAAATGGCCTTCTCGTGATTCAACCACTATACCTCTATCTATGCCAATATACCTACGTAGGTATAAAAAGCGAAATGGCAATAGACAAAGTTGACTTCGTCTATTGCCATTTCGCTACATGAATATCGTTAAAAATTTATTGATAGTGTACTCGTATTTGCAGTAAATAAGATAAAAAAAAAACTAAAATGGATTATATTTTGGAAATCTTACACTAATTATCCAGTCTAAGAAATTGTACGATTGTGTCCAGAGGGCGATTTTAAAAATGCCTGTGGGCTCTGAACTTTACTAGGTTTTCAGGCGTATTTAATTTTAAAAACCCTGTGCGGTACAGAACAGGCAGTATCTGTCTGTACCCCACAGGCATTTCTAATGTCGTGTTCGGGGGCGTGCTTGCTACGTCATTCAATTTTTGTGACGTCATCGCAAATATTATGGACTTTTGTGGAATTACCAGCGTTTTGTTACCAAGTGTTACTTCGTGGTCGTGAGTCGATGATTTGCAAGAAATTAAGTTCTAATGTGGATACCATTTACCATTCGTTAGCAGGAACATTATTACGAAGGTGAAATGCAAGTGCCATTAATACCTTTAAGTGTCGCGTGACTTAGTTGTAATAAGTTTCTATTTAAAGATTTCGCAACACGCGCGACATTGTACTATGAAAACAATCCAGATATCATAAATTAACTCAGTAAAATAAATCTTCCTAAAAGCTTGTAATCGAAAGATTTAATTTATTTTTGAAATATATTTACTTACTATACAGGGTGTTTCATAATAACTCGTAAAATTTTGTTTTTAATTTGTATGGAAAACTGCCAAGTGACAAGGCTAGATGCAAATAGACTATTGTTTTTTGATAATCAATTCCATTAATGGGCAAAAGCAAAACACCATTTAGGTCTAGGGTTGCCAATATGCAGTTTAAAATCCAAAGATTTTTACTTTTTAAAAAAAAAGTGGCTGTTTTCAGTGTTTAGTCTAGGTTGTTTGACAGTGAGCTTGTCTATCATCACTCTGTAATACTTCACAGCAAACCTCTTCTGCGGAAGAAATTCTATCTGTAACGCTTTCACGCCTAAAATACTGAACCGATTTTTATAAAATTTGGTACGGAAATAGATGGAACTTTGGGGAAGGACATCGCCTGCTTTTTATCCCACTGTGTGTTGGGCAACTGCTGCTGGAGACCTTTGTACGGGCATTTATTCCCGATTTTCCCATTTATTTTAAATTATATCTAAAAATTGTTGATACTAATAAATAATTATTATGAAAGTCAGGCAGTAAACGAATGAAAGATTGAAGAAAACCAAAATGGAAGAAAAATTGATAATACGAAAAATCACTTCCAACATCCAAAAATTGATGGTAAACACAGAAAACATCAAAATGACAGGTCTGCATCTACACTAGCGCCAAGTTAGTGGTAGTGCGCCGACTGGTAGACGATTTGGGAATCAGCAAAATTATCCTGCCATTATCATACAGAATCCAATATTCATCAAAAGTGACGATTTGATTAAAAATCAGATTAAGGTAAGCTTCATTGAAATTTTATAGTTCGACGTGTTTTGAGATTAATCTGCTTCCAATATGGCTTTTTCATCGTTATCGACTCTTGTTTCTATTCCGCCGCTGGGCTCATATGTTGACATCAAATTTTCCAGAACGGATACGATCAAACCACAAAATAGAGAGACTAACCCACTGTACGTTAACTTGGTCTACGCGTCATTGATGTCGAGTGCCCATCTGTGCTGCGTTGCGTTGGTGCCAAGATGAAACTCGGAATAAAAAAAAAATGATTTTCCTAGTCACAAAAACAAAAAGAAAAATCAAACAACGGAAAAACACATGAAAGTCAGATTTTTAACGAGACACGGCAACCAAGGAGGGCTGTGACTCTGAATTAGCAGCAGTAAAATGACTCAACAAACTGTACAAATTAAACAGATAAGAACGACGATAGGTACATCTTCCAAAATGCAATGCGATTATATACTTGCACAATCTTGAAGCAAAGTGAATTCGCATTTTCATAAAGTACTAGTCTTTTGTATATTTTTCACCTATGATTTTTCTTCAATTTCGTGTTTACTTTATAACTTCAACACGATCAGTATGTACGTCATCGGTATTTGCTAGCACATTATGGTTGTATATTTTATTAGGGTTTGACTTTGAGCACAAAGGCTTGGCGCTATTACCATTATAAAAGAATGATGGAAAACCGTATCGTTTACTTACAACCATTACAAGGCAAAGTAAGTACCCCGAGTACGTACTACAGCGGTAAGATTAATAAAGAATGAACAAGGAAATGAATTTAACATTATCTATAATCAGCATTAATTGGTGCGGGGCAGGAACGCCTATATTCCGCACGGTTTATGTAAATTTTTACAGTGGGCCTTGACCCACCGGAATAGCTCTAACTACCTAATTCACAAGGCATATCTATGAAGGTTATATAATTTTATGGTACATAAGTAGGTAAGTATGTTAAAATTGCATGTTCCATGACCACGCTTCGGTTTCATAGCTTTCCATATAAAAAGTAGCGTTACTAATTGCGCGTCACAAAAATCATATTTGTATGACACAGCCTGACTTAATATTTCACACAGTAATCTAATTTTAGAGCAATATGTTTATTTATGAAAAATCGAATATCAATCGAAATACAATTTTTAATTAATAATTTTCGACTTTTAAGTTGAAAATTTTCATATTAAGTATTATTTATATTTTTATCGTATGCATAAAGAAGCGGGCGACCTGCGGAATATCAATACGAATACTATTAATTTCATGTGAGAATTAGGTATTATTTGAAGTGTAAAATTGACGAAATTTTCGAAGAAAAATTTTTGAGAAGTCATACCTTTATATATTTCGTCCATGCCTTTATGTAGGTTTATTTATTTTATTTTTCTAATTATCTGTATTTATAAGGTCGCAATCAGTTAGTTTTTTTTACGAAGTTTACTTTCGGTAATCAATTAATAGGTATCCGATGAATTTGTAAATAGCTTTCCGTAATTTCTTCCTGCTTGCGTATACAGTCGTAAGTTACCTATAGTGGTGAAAACTACGGAATGTTTACGAAATTTGGAAAAATATTTTTTAAAACTTCCAAAGTTGCCGGAAATTTGGAAGTTCTCAGAAATACATCCTTAGAAGTGGAATATTTTCCGGAAGTTTTCTTCTCTTGTTACCTACTTATATAAGTTTAACCTTAAGAAACTTACAAATGTAAAGGAAGGGCGGCCTTTGGTTTGTATAAAATTAATGTTCTGGAAAAGTTATTCAAAAAATGAACATGCCAAGAGAAATACACTACTGTTAATAACGGTAAATAAAGCTTACTAAATTATTATACTTATCTAGTAATTTCCGAGAGGAAACGCCATCATATTACAGTTATTAGAATATTTTTTCCCATAACCTACCTACTGTAATAGTAATGTGTGAAATGCAAACATAACTTACATAGAAAATAATCTGCACGTGTAGAACGATCAATTTGAGTCAATTAGCCAAGCATTTCATAGCTGTTGTTGCTGGTGTACTCATTTACACATTGTCATTATTTTAGTTTGTATGTACGAGTGGTGATGAATTTATTAATTACTAGCGGCCGCCCGCGACTTCGTCTGCGTGGAAAGTTTTTTTGTTTCCCTCGGGAACAATACTTTTTTTCGGTATGTAAGGTACCCTATGTCCTTCTCTGTACCCCTGGCAACGTGTTTATAAAATTTCATGATGATCGGTTCAGTAGTTAAGACGTGAAGAAGTAACAAACAAACAAACAAATAAACAAACAAACGGACTTTCGCAGTTATAATATTAGTAAGGATTGTCCTTGGAATTTCCGGTTCCGTGTACTACCTACGTTATGAAATCTGCCTTTAGGGCGTATTTTTTTTTAATTATTTGTCGGACACTTATAATCACCATCTAGGTAGGTATAACCCTTGCTTTATGGTACTTACCTATTTAAACATTTCAACGAAAAGACTGATTCATAACGAACAAATTTGTTTACGTATATTTTTATTACTTTAAAATACAATAAATGTTAGTGAGGATTACTCACTTTTTAACCTTCTTTTATCAAAATTACCTGCCTTTTAAATTTCAACGATCATTTAACATGAAATAAAATGCGTGGCTGGCGTGTTAAAACATATTTTGTTTGACTTCTTTTGGAATGAAAGACATTATTTGTACGATATCAACTAAACAGCTAATCTAAATATTAAATTTTTATACTGTTAATTATTAATGAATTAAGTTAAACAATTTTAATGAATTAGGTATGAAGTTATTTAAACTGTAGATCCGTTTGCGGCACAGGCGCGGTGTTACAACAATCCGATTTACGTTACGAAACCTATGTCACAGGAATAATAGTTATTTGTTATACCGTTAGTCCATTTGTGCTGAGATTTGCGAGTGCTGAATCACGACGAACTAGTGAAGTAGTCTAGAATTAATCACGAGCGTACCGACCGAGTGATTCTAATATAGACTACGAGCACAGTGAGTGATTTAAAGGCACGAGGCATACCTAACAAATATTTGGTCTTGTGTTAATCATACAACTTTTCACCTTTACCAGCGAGAAAAGTGTTAAGAATAGTAATTTTCACGTGTTCCTGGTAAAAAGCTAAATTCAGCATTAAATTTTGTTCTCTCAACTCCTTTGGAGTTAGGTCTAACTATCGAGTTGACTACAACAACTATATTCATCGCTGGAGTAATATATCACAAAAATAGTTCATCAAACATATGCTGGAAAAAATTTAGGTATTCATAGGGAAAAACATTTTTTTCATATTATTATACGTTGTGTTTTTCTCTTATTTATTAATATTTCATCTTATTTATTTATTTGCAATCTTAAAACATTACTTTCTTATTATATTTCATACATTTATTTTATTATTTCAGACATGCGACCTCATTTCCTCCATATTGTTTATTTCGAATCATTAACCTTTTTTCAACAATCCTTGTTTTAAACTACTTCGTACTTAGAGTAAGACGGGCTTCGGGCTTCTTGACGAAACGAAGCCTTTGTTGCTTGAAGACTTCGTACTTAGAGTAAGACGGGATTCGGGCTTCTACAGACGAAACGAAGCCTTTGTTGCTCGAAGACTTCGTATATCTGTATTTTTTATACTCTTTAATACATGTCCGATAACAAAAATCACTTTTCCTCACGCTCTTCTCGCTTGCAGGAAAAATCGATTTCGCGGCGAGTTTTTCGCGCCAAAGGTACCCTTTTCGTGATGGAGGTGAAATAGTGCATTACAGCCGAGAACGGGAAGCTAGCATTTGCATTGTCGAGGATGATTTGAAGCCCGAGCAGCAGGCGTGGGCTTTAATCATTCGAGGCAATGCAAATAGCTTCCAGTACAAGGCTTGTATAATACTTTAACGAAATGCGAGGAAATGAAATTTTCTTAGTAAAAATGTGATTTTTAAATTGGTTCGTGAGGCCATGTTAAATGACCAGTCATGCAACCATATAAAGTTTTAAAAAAATAATGCTAGCTGATGAGGTCTACCGATTTAAATTTGGTTGAAATTGATTTCCGCACTGAAATTTCAAATTTAGAATGTGATGAACCAGACCCCCACGGAAATGTTGAACGCTCGGCATTCTTTTTTCAAATGGAATAATAACATTTCGGAGCGTGTGAGTAAAATACATTTTATTACCCTGTGTGTACGTTACTTCCGTCATAGGTCATAGGTACCTCGAAATAAAAAAAAAACATCGATACTGTCGGCAGTGGTGTAACGATGATAGAAACACATCGTCCTTTTATAGTTAGAGAAATAAGGTTCCCTATGAAATTAGCGTTTTGTATGGAGAATTTTAAGGAAGTAGCATTTTCTATACTAACATTTTCTTAATTTATTTAACAACCGTGAACGTTATTGTAACAAAACTTTTATGCACAAAGCGAAAAAACCCTTCTTAGCATAATGTACAATACGCAAAGGCTAAGTTATAACGGATATATATAATGGTCATTTTCGCTACCAAAAAAGGAGTCACTTTCAGGATATTTTTTTTAATGCTAAGAAAACAAAATAAATAGATTTTAATTATGCTGATAGTTGACGGCTATGGTCATAGTTTGATGTAATATTCAGCAACTGATAAATATTTTGAATCACAGAAGTTATGAGGTTCTCGGTGTGTGAGAAAAAAAACACCAATTTCATTGGTAAGGAACCAATATTTGTAACACATCGAAGTGAAGCACCCTTATCGCGGACAATGCCTGTCAGTTGGTCTGAGGTTCTGATGGCTTTCACCTCTGCACTCAATACCAACCGCCTTCGCGCCAAGGTCATTGCCACCCTTCGCGTGATTGAAGCCGCCCGCCCAAACGCCCGCCCTATTACACCTGAACTATAGATCTTTGTCATTAACACCTTTAAGGTGGTCTGTGCTCAAGGGGTAGGTCGTGACGTGACTTTCAATATTTGTTTGCTTGTTTTGGAAGAACAATAGTTCTTCCAAAAACAGAGGCTCTGTAGGTTATTATTATACCAAACTGCTACTAATATAAGTACCAATTTCATGTCCGTGTTCATATTTTTTTAAGTGTCATAGATAGTTTTAGTTGTCTGCGTTTGCAATGATTTGAAAAAATCTTGTAACTCAAATTCATTTACTAGATTTTTAACTTAAGAAAACTTAAAATTAAAATAATAACCAATTTTTAATATCAATAACAAATAACAAGAGGTTTTTAATGACCCTAATTTATGAGGAAGACACATTGTTAGCTTTGATCTTATTATTCTTTATTCATTACACAACATTGTATAACATTTGGGAATGGGAAATTTAGGTATATTGTAATATATTAGGTATATTGTATACTTGACGTCATGATGGAGGCTCGCTGAAATTGAGCTTGTTTAAATTAAAATATTCATAGACCACAAGAAGAGCGACACGAGCTCACCTTTCAGCGCGAGCACGCTAACTCGTGACCCTCCCTCTATAAATAAGAAGGCTACCACAATCTTCGTAGAAGTAGTTTAGATTTTTTAAATGACCTAAACAAGAATTCAGTGTTTCTTTTGGTCAAATTTCTCCAGGGCAATTAAGAGGTTCGGGAGAGCGGACTTAGCCCCCCGACGCAACTTCGCATTTGCTCGGGAGTCCTATTAAATATAAACAGTAAAGGGAATTGTTCTATCCCGGCTTCACGTGAACAAGTCGTTCTGTAAAATGTTACAGAAAAATATAATTAAATTTAAAATGAATTTCCTTGTAAGTCTCTTAGCCTGGAAAGTAAATATAAAAATAAATCATTTAAAAAGTATTTTTTCAAAGGAAATATAATCACACAGTATCAGTATGCACAGAGTACAGAGTTGTCTTGTCTAGTATGTAATGAAAACTTATTTAAAACCTTTTTCAAAACATGGCAAAATACCAGTGTCAACCCACTGTTAACCAAAGAGTACCTACATCACTGACGTCTCCATTATACAAATAGACGTCAGTGACCTACATGTAATAAAAACTACGTTTTTCTAAGATAAAAAAAAATTGGTATTCGCTTTGTCTCCTGCAGGATTATCTATGCTGTGAATGTTGTTTCGTTGTTTCGGCTGCTTTTTCTTTGTAACATCTTTTTAAACTCGATTTTCTTTGTTATTGCCGATTTATGTTATTATATTACCTCAAAAAGTGTAAAAGTGTACTCACTCACACACAAAAAAATGTACACAAAAGTGTACTCACAAGTAAGTGTCAAAGTGTAATAATACATTCATATTAGAAAAATAATCATAAATAACCCCTTTCAGTCCCAAAATTACAAAATTACACATGCATATTAAGACACATTTTTAGACTTTCCGGCAACTTTATTACTATAATCATGTCATTTAGACACATAGTATTAATAATGGAAATCATATACAATTATATTTAATGTTCACGTAAAGCCAAAGCGCCCTTACAAACTGAACCATTCCCTTTTTAAGTATATCTAAAAATGAATCGGGGATTTCAGACCACGTGAATGAACAAATTTTACTATGGGACCAACCACGGAATCGCGAAAAAAATCTGCTGTTCCATAGAAAACTACAACATCGACTCGAGTATAATGTATGGAACAGCTGATTTTTTTTTCGCGTTTCCGTGGTTGGCCCCATAGTAAAAGTTGTTCAATGTTGTTGTTGAATGAACATTCACGTGGTCTGAAATCCCCTTTTCAATTTTAGATATTCTTAAAAATTTACGGTGTATACTGCTCGAAAGAAAACAGGAGCTACCATATGATTTTCTATGCAAAAAAGCTATGTTCTGAAAGGTATTTTGTGGTAAATTCAATCTGATTGAATTTGATATCGTTCGAAAGCTGTAATAGTCAACTTGCCGACGTTACTGTCGAATTTACTGTAGAATTAATTTCTCCTATTCGCCGAGTATCAGATAGAATAAAAAAAGGAATTGGAGTTTCATACAAATATACGCGAAATTTTACATTTTTTAATTCTAACTGACACACGGCGAAGATAAGAAATCATTAGTAAATTCGACAGTAAAATCCGTATCTGTAGTTACTAGAAAAAATACGACTGGCACGAGATCATATTGTGATATTTTCAGGCGGGAATCGAACCCGCGACCTTTGGAAGTCCAGTCCAATGCTCTTCCAACTGAGCTACAGAGTCACTAATGGCATCGTCGAAATAAAATAAAATAAAATAATTGATTTTAATAAATCCGCAAAATGATGACTATTACAGCTTTCGAATAATATCAAACTCAAATAAAATCTAATGAATTTGTATTAAGAAACCCTTCAGAAAATAGCTCGTTTGTAAGAATGCATTTCCATCCAACATTTACTGTGTCTTTAAGGCTAGTAAAAAAACTGTTTGGGCTTTTCTCGTAGAGATAGAGTTTTGCTGGAAAAATATCTAAGGCACTCTCTGATTCAATCGAATATACCTACTTACGTAATTTCCACCTCGAAAATTACGTGTAGGTACCTAACATCTTGCGTTAATTAATTTTTAACGAAATCTAAGTTTACTGTTCGAATGAATGCATTTTTCTGTGAACGGCAATCAAGCAAGTGAACCAATATAATGCTCACACCCAGAAATTTATTACTAGAAAGTACAATTGCTATACAAACGATACTTGCTTGCTGAGGTGGAGTTGTTCGAAAATCTATCTACTGTTTATTCTACTTTCAAAAATCGATTAAACAGTTAACCAACATCACTATAGATTTACCAACTTTATAAAAAATGCTTTTACACAACTTTAAAAACCAAGAGAAAATACTTTTATTAGTAATTATTTTATAACTAGCCAACGTTAAAGTGCAGTGTAGTGTATTGATAAGCAAGATATGATGTTAGGCGTCGCCGGTCGCTGTTGGGCGGGCGGCTATCTGATAAGTTGATAACACTGCGCCACAACACAGCGCCGCATCGCATAGGCATGCGATAAATGCTAACGAATATGGAAATTAGGGAAATTACTGAAAGCTATGCAGGTATACATTAATTTATTTGAGACTTTATGAGTACCAAACCAATACTTAAACTGTTTTTTATTATTATATAGCAATAAAAGAAGAAAACGTTTGTTAATATACATACGAGTAATATGCATGGAGAATTTAATAGATGGATCCTTTATATATTAATCCGAAATACCGTCCGTCCTTTTCCAAGAAAGCTTTAGCAATCATGAACACACAAAGTCTATTGAACTTGGGTTACTTGTGGTTCACAAAGGTTTGTCAACCTTCAGTGTGTCACTGGAGAATGTATGGACGTCTACATACCTAGAATGTTGTGACGTCACTATGGACATCTACAATGACGTCACACCTAATAATTTATTGTTTTGCATGAAATCACACCTGTTTTCAAGGCGATGTCAATTCTTCGTTGCGTCATCATTGAAACTTTGGAAGAACGTACGAGTATCTAGATACGATCGGAGGAGATATTATCTATTTGGGGGCGACACTTAATTGACCTGGAGGAAATTTCTGGACGTCTCGCAGGGTCTAAAGAATATAATAATAATTTGAGTGTCGAAGTAGTCACTGCTACCTAAAAGACCTATTGTGACTCGCCTTTTAATTATATTAGGGGTTTACTTAACTATGAAATTGCAGAGAGAATTGAAGAATTTTAAAGAATAGTATTTTCCATACTTACATTGTCTTTATTCATTTTACTACCTTGAACGCTAGTGTTTTAACGCCTCAACGCCCGGAAAATGAGACACAAATTGTTGTACGGCCGCATTCGGCCGCGCGGGCATTGATGAAAACTTTTATGCACAAATGTTTAAGCACTTAGCTAACTAACGCCACATGTGTGTAAAATGGAAAAAAGTATCGGCTCGGCTAAGTTACAAAGAATTAAGTGGTCATTTCTGCTATCCAAAAAGTAGCCATTTTTAAGATACTTTTTTCACGCTCAGGAAAAAAATATACTTTTATTGCTGATAGTGGGCTGTTATGATCATAATTCGAAATAATATAAAATAACCGAAACATCTTTAACATCATAGAAGATATGAGAGCCTCTGTGTGTGAGAAAAATTCGGCAATTTCATACTCTAACCGTTTAACCCCTATTCCTGGCTTTATTTCCTCCGGGTCAATTAGTGTCGCCCCAACTAACAATTTTACGTCGTTCAGTGGTCGTACAAACGTTATCTTATTACCACTGGTCGCAAAAGATAGGTCACACTTACGTTATAATAACGTTTGCTCAACGCGAAAAGGGCCCCATTTATACGACCTACATTGTCGTTTAATGGTCATACAAAAGTCACAAGATTACCACTTTCATCGTACAGTAGTCGCATCAAAACTTTACAACGACTCTTTCGTTATATTGTGGTCATACAGATGTTTTTTAATGACGAAAACGTTGTATATGAGTCAAGTAACAACACTTGTACGACTGATTTTTAATGTTTGTCAGTGATTCGTGTTTGTGGTTATGTTTCGAGATCTGAGTGCAAAATAAATCTATTACAAGGAAATAAAAGGTGAGTATTACATAACTTTCATATCTTGCTAAATGTGTCTGTCTCTTATACCGTTTAGTTCGTCTGGGAATTAAAGTTTTATGATAATATACCTATGTAAATACAATTCATATTTTCATGCCCCTTCGTAGTTTTGCGTTTGAAACATATTTTTTTATTAATAAAATTTTGTTTATTTCTACAAATGTCAGCCATGTTAATTTTGTCGCACACTAATCTCTATATGACCTTTTAAAGACAAAAAGTCATTTTAAGGTTATTTAAAGACCAAGTAAAGCCGCCATTTTGTTATACGTCGTTTAAAAGTCGAAACTTGACCAGTTTAGCGCTATCGCACACACGCAATTTAGTCTCCCAGCAACTGTTTTGTGTCTCACATCAAGTTCACGGGTTTATATGGAAGCGCGCACACGAAGCGACACGGTCGTCTGCAACTTTTCATACAAATCACGTGAGAGACAAAAAAGTTGCGGAGACAAAAGTTGCCCGTGTGAGATAGCGCTTATTATGACATATTTGTCGCACGACTAAAAAGTTAGATTTAGGACGTCTATATGACCTAGCAGTCATCTCATTACTATTGTAAGACTGCTATTCGACTTAAAGTCGTACAAGTCAGAACTTATATGACGTTTTTGCTTGTTGGGGCCCCAGACCAGATGAACATGTGGGTTAGGGGTCCACAGTCACATATCGTTTCCTGCTCCTCATTGCAATATCTGCATCCGTCAGTATGTACCTATAACTCAGTTTCATCGGCGGGGCGCGGCGTTTCGATTTTATTTTGAATACCTTTTTTAGGGTTCCGTACTAAAATGGTAAAAAAGGAACCCTTATGGTGTGACTCAGTCTGTCTGTCTGTCACAGCTGGATATCTCGAGAACTACTAATGGTATCAACTTCAAACTTGGAATAGTTTAAAATGACATTTGCCCAACTATTTTGCAAATAAGAAATAAATAAAAAAAAATATTTTTTTATAACAGGGATTGAAAAGGGGTCTTAAAAATTTAAAGTGAGGTGACTAGGGCATGTGGGGTATCATATGAAAGAGCGCTGTTTGCACATTTTAAAACATTTTTTTCTTTTTTCTTAGGCCGCATAGTTTTCGACTTGTGATGAAAAATGTAAAAAAATATACCGTTCCCCCCCTTATCTCCGAAGTTTGCGAAGAGAAAAATCTGAAATAATTCTATGTGATAGTAGTTTATGTAAAGATTACAGGAAAAATAAAACGATGTCTCAATATAACACACTTTTTTAGAAATTCAAAAAACACACAAAAATTCTTTAGTTTCACTACCAGTCAACAGATGGCGCTGTCCTAAGCATGCTAACCTAAGAAGAAAAATAGTTCTACTATCGGTCAAGAGATGGCGCAACCTAACACTACAATAATAAATTGGTGGCTGGTTCTAATATAATTACCTACTATTTGCCGTACGAATAAACGAAGAATAAGTTCCTACTTAGTAATATAAACAGTGGAGTGGCTGTAACGTTTTTCAGTCACCATAAGCAGCTGTGGTTAAGATTTGTAAATTAACTGTCCGCCTGTTCGCCCTTCCATTCCACCTGTCTGCCGTTTATCCTACTTTTTTAAAGACTGTACTAAAGTAACATATCCAAATATATTTATGATTGTACGGAACCCTCGGTGCGCGAGTCCGACTCACTTTTGACCGGTTTTTTTTTATAAATGATTAATTTAGTTACCATTACAATAATCGTATGGTCATTGCGTACTCAATTTGAAACTCGAAAGTAAACTTCACACAGACACCGCAATGTATGCGAATTATTGTAGTAAATTACAAATTCTAATGTTTGAAAATCAATGAATGGACAACAAAAAACAAAGAACCCACTATGTTTGTGTAAAAAAAACGTAACTTACCGCCCAAATCTTCTTACTTTAAAAAATTCAATACCTACCTATTTGCGAATTGTTTACGCAGAAATTACTTTTGGTATAAAAAACAGAATTTATCGTCGAGAAAGAAGTCGACGATAAGTTTTTTCTTTGTTTGTAGTCTACGTGATGGATTTTAAAAAATCACGACTAAAAAGTATACCTACATTAACTTCTCTCGTAAAAATTTATAACCCTATACACAAGGTATAAACCTAAAAACGTGGGACGTAGATAGGTGTGTGTTCTTTATTTACGCCAAAAATGTTTGCACATTTTCACATTTTTTTACCTTCATTTACCTACTACAACAGATTGTATATTAATTAGCGACTAGTCAAACTCTTTAGCTATCCAAATGTTTTTTCGTGTACGGGTACGTTACGCTTTCTTTAATAAAGTTATGACAATCCGAAGAACATGTTTGCCACTAAGTCATCCATCATCATGAGTCATTTTATATGCATAAGGGTCGCAGCGCAGCCCTACCACACTGATGGTCCTTAATAACACACTTCCTGGGTCAGGAGTGGTGAAAACCGATTAATAATACAGCTAGGACCACTGGACTAGTAAGATTCCAAGCTCCGAAGCACGGAAGAGCTTAGGATACTACGAGGGTGGTTTGATAAGTCCATGAATTTGTGAAGAAGAAACATCTTTTTAGGGTTCCGTAGCCTAAATGGCAAAAAACGAGACCCTTATAGATTTGTCATGTCTGTCGGTCTGTCTGTCTGTCAGTATGTCACAGCCACTTTATTCCGAAAGTATTAAGACTACACAGTTGAAACTTGGTAGGTAGATGTATTCTGTTAACCGCTTAACGATTTTAACACAAAAATAAATAAAATAAAAGGATAAAGGGGGGCTCCCCATAATACATGGAACTGATACTGTATTTTTTTTTCTTCAAACCAATACGTGCGAAGTGTCTATAGATTGGTCTTTAAAAATGATATTTAGGTTCCTAAGACAATTTTTTCTTAAAGTCAACGGCTTGAAAGATATACACCGCCAAAGTGGTAAAATGTGAGTCCCCCCCCCTTTAACTTTTGAAATAAGAGAGTGAAAAATCTAAAAAAAATATGCTGTAGATCTTAATAATCAGTTTCAACGAAAATTAGTTTGAATTGTTTGAATTTGGTAAAAAAAATAGTGTTAAGATTCCTAAAGAGTTTCTTTTTAAGATACAAAATAAAAATATGAAAAAAATGTATTTCTTCTTTTCAAATTCGTGGACTTATCAAACCATCCTCGTACAGTTTTGGCCAATACTAAATCAGATAAAATAGTGAGTTTGATGGGGTATCCAATGATCTACCAATCTACCCTAACGACAGATGCTACCACCACAGCAATGATCGAAAGCGCTAAGCCACTGCGCCGTCATATATGTCATCTATCATCCATCACATACAGAAGTCAGAAATAACAATACCTTCACCAATCGATTATTCCATCATCGTTATGACTTTCATTACCTACCATAAAAACATTAATAAACGGCAATATCGTAAGTTAATATTCCTTCGATACTTTATATCATATTTCATTACTTACTTTAATTTTTTATTCATGGGCTGTCCAAATGGTTGTTTGTTATTTTCTTTGTAGATATTAGTTGAAATCAATAAAGGCAAAAAAAACATACAGGCTGACATGTAATATACGGCTGCCATCACTAATGATCGTCATGTCGTGTTTGCCATCAAGCACGGAATTTTTAATGGATTGTTGCCCTATAACGAAGTATTAGATCATTTGACCAAATGTAGGTAATAGGTAGTTTGTGGTAGAAGTAGGCAGAATAATTAGTACTTATTTATATCAATCCGACAAAAAAAATACTTATTAATTATATAGCTTGTTTATTAAATTGACAGATTATTAAAATTAGGCGGCCAATATGTTTCGTCTTAAAAGCATTAGCGTTGTAATCCAAAGTCAAAACCGATATATCAGAGGTGGTACCAGTAAGAATAAATAGAATAGAGAGATGGTACTGGTTCATTTCAAATAACATTTCTTCAATGTTCAATGACACTATTTACTATGCACTGTGAATGTGATACGGGCGGCTGATACAGCCGGGTGATATGGGTAACAATATTGAAAAGGTTAGGAACCACTGTCCTAGAGCCTAGATGTGTAACCGAGTAACCGAACGTTCACGAATGCTCGCAACCGGCCGCACTGCGAGCTAGGTGTCTCGATACATCTAGGCGACTACCTGAATGTATCGTAAGCGCGAAGCTTACAACCAAAGACTACGAGACTAAGGCGACTATCCTAGCGACTTACCTTGCAGTGCAGTCACCGTATGTATATCCTAGTAAATAACCTGGATATCTAGGCAATAATCTAGGCCCCTATGTCAGTGCGTTCGCAGCCTAATTCAGCTGTTGATTTTTACAGCGGGATTATATTTAGCAGCTAATGAGTACATTTTTGTACCTCTCCCATATCAGATTTGCTTTTGGTACAGGTGAAGATGTCATACATCGAAATTTACAACGAGAACATCCGGGATCTGTTGAACCCCGGCGGCCCCCTGGAGCTGCGTGACGAGGGCAGCGGCGCGCCCGTGGTGGCCGGCCTCAGCGAGGTGGAGGCCACCAGCGCCGCGCACGTGTGCGAGCTGCTCACGCGCGGGGACCGGGCGCGCACCGCCGAACCAACCCACGCCAACCAACATTCTTCCAGAGGGCATGCTTTGTTGAGGTAAAACGATTCGAGACGCAGAAGTTCTGTCTTGTTCTGGTTCAAATAAAATGTGAATGTTAATAATATGAACTTTATTTGCATTTATGACAAAGTGTAGCCAGTATAAGTCGTAGGAGTCATTGCTAACAAACTATTTCGGCTACATGCTAATACATGACATGACATACTTGGCATAAGTACTAACACCAAATGCCTGAACACGCTAGACTAGAAGTCAAAGTCGGCAAAGTCGGCAAAGTCAAAGTCAAAAAATTTAAGCGCTTTTGAATCGTCTATATTTTCCTACCACTGAAGTATAGAACCTTCGTATGTTATTATAGTGTGTCGGTGAGCACGCCCGTGGAAGGAGGCACGCAGCGCGGACGCTTGTTCCTCATCGACCTGGCGGGCTCGGAGCGCGCCGGACTGCGCGCGCGCCGCCTCGAGGGCGCTCACATCAACCGCTCCCTCCTCGCACTCGGCAACTGCATCATGGCGCTATCCGGCGGAGCTAGGTAAATATTAAGGATTTTTGATACATAAATAGCGCAAAATTTGATACATAAATAGCGCAAGATTGATGCTGAAGATATTTTTAACATTGGATACTAAGATCACATTCAGTGTTCTTTTAACATGTTGTCGTCTATTTATTTGGAGGTAACAGCTATTATTTATTTTTGTATAGTGTTATTCAAAGAATGATTTAAGTACTTTTAAATTCGACTGACAAATCAGAGTAGGTAACAAAATCGACTTTAATCAAGACATACATTTATGCACTTAATAATAATAAACTTCTTCGTGTTCCGCTTCTATCGGAGGTTGAACATCATCATGGCCGTCTTGACCTTCGAGGCCGCTGCCCGGAATAGGGACGTAGCGTAGTACCACGTTTTGCAATCCATTGTAAAACTGTGGTAGTGATGTGACCTAACTAACCAATCCCTCCCGCCAGATTAAAAATATACCAGTACCTACTTATGTCAAACAATATTACTTGATAAAAGAGGGTGACGTTCATGCATTCACATTGCATGACTATCAAGCGACGAGCGTTTATTTCACGCCATGTTGTGATTGTGACTTTCGATCTGATAACACCCGATAATACACCAAATCCACTGATATTCTGTAGAATTCCATGATTGCCGCTGTCGCTGCAGTCATGGACATAATCTTAACAACAAAAAAGCTTCATAAAAGTATGTCATACTTTATTAGAGGCTCGATAGGTATTAAGTACCTACCTTATCACTTTGTAAGATTTTAAATTTAAAGACATGGAGTGAAGAAAAAATAAGAATGAAAATAAATACACGGTTAATTTTTAAGTATATCTAAAAATTTAATAAGTGTATATTTTCCCTATTCTAATCGAGTAAGTACAGTTAAAAGTTTCAATTTTTAATAATTGTTCAAGATATTGAGGTTTGTTTATGTCCCAAAATTTTATTGATTTCTGGATTTAGAGCTCATTCATAGAATTACAGGCGCGTAATGAAAAGAGACTATCTTGTTTACCTACGTAAATAATGAAAATAATGAATCTACGCAGACGTCTTGCTATTTTTGTGAGTTTGCCGATTAATTAAGTATTTTTCCGATATTTTCAAACTATTAATTTTTAACTTTTAACTCCACGTTTATATTCAGAAACGTGGTCTGATATCCCCATTAATTTTTTAGATATACTTAAAAATTAACGGTGTATAAGTAAAGTAATTTATTATTTTACACTTAAGTATAATAATTTGTCCCAAACATGCTTGGAAATTCGAATATTATTTTGACAACCTTCTTCGTGCTAAATCGGAGTTCGTATCGGAGTACTAACGTGTAATAATGGATTTTCATACGTCTGACCGGCAATGTTAGTATATGAAACTCATTATACACGTGTAATTCACAAATGGAACGAAATTTTCAATGAACCACGGCAGCCAATAAGGTCTGTGTTCATCATCAAATTAGAACTGGCTTTGCAAATGGAAAGTTCCGAATCACGGTAACAGAGTATCATGAGCGCACTAAAGGTCCCCATATACGGTGCGATTCATCGTTAAGGTCTCCATACACGGTGCGATTCATCGTTACGATCAATCTGACGAATATCGTAACGATCGATCGAAAATGCCGCACATACATGAAGCGATTGGTCGTTACGATCGGTTATTTATTTATTTGAAACGGAACGATGAAGACGTAACCGTTTAAAATGGAAAACGATTTTTTTTCCTTGAAAGAAAAGAAGAAAACCATTAGAAAAGTGTGGGTTAACAAATGGCTAATAAAGCGAAATCAGTATTCGCATGTAAACATTTTAAATGAATTAAGTTTCCATCCAATAGACGCCAGACTGAGACAAAAATCGAATCTTTGATCGCCACAAGTCAATACATCGTCGATTCATCGTTACGTTATTTATAATCGCATGGGTTTTTGCTGCGATCTCCGCTATCGTCTTCGATCAAGTAAATCGTTCACGATCTTGACATACACTGTCGATTCGTCGTTTAGATCGGTCTAAAACGACGGATCGTACAGATCAATCTTACCGTATATGGGGCCCCTTACGATCAAACTGACGAATATCGTAACGATCGATCGCTTCAAAAATGCCGCACATACATGAAGCGATTGGTCGTTACGATCGATCATTTACTTATTTGAAACGGAACGATAAAGACGTACTCAAATAATTTAATACGTGCCCATTTAAAATGAAAAACGAATTTCTTTTCCTTGAAAGAAAAGAAGAAAACCCCTAGAAAAGTGTGGGTTAACAAATGGCTAATAAAGTGAAATCAGTATACACATGTAAACATTTTAAATGAATTAAGTTTCCATCCAAGAGACGCCAGACTGAGACAAAAATCAAATCATTGATCGGCCACTTAACGCCCGTCCCTTAATCCGTATTCCTGGTTACAAAACTTAAGAGCTTATTACACCTTCCTGAATAACGGATCCGGAATTCAGAGTCCGATTTAGGACGAGAAATTCAGTCGCCAATTAGACCATCCTGAATAACGTATCCGATATCACAGCTTTACAATCATACAGTCATACTCAAAGTGGATTGAGATTGTTTTGAGACATAAGTACATGAGTCGGGCGACTGTGTTACGATCATACAGTTATTAAACGTACTCAAAGTGGTTTGAGATTGTTTTGAGACATGAGTCGGACGACTGTGTAGTATTAAAGACTGTGCTACCACAGCCTAAAGAGTATTTAGTTCATACAGTCAGTACAAGTAAAAGTACTCATCCTAGACTGATGGTGACCTTGAAGAAATGATAGGTCTTAGTGAGATCTTCATTAATTTAGATGACAAACAGATTTGATAGCTGTCATCTAAAATGAAGATCTCACTAAGACCTATCATTTCTTAGCTAGGATGAGTACTTTCCAAGATATTGCTATTTTAAATTTAATATGTTTACGATTTTTATTAGTATTTCGTTATTTTATTCATTAGTCATCATCGCAATTACTTATCTTTATTGTTTTTGCAATTCAAAAAAGCAAATCACATAGTGACGGCCCTTACAATTTTAGTCGTTGCGCCAACTGTCTAGGCGAATGGCGGCTTTGTTTTCGCCAACATAAAAGGCGTTGACTGACTGTAGTACGAACTAAATACTGTGGTACTACTGTGTCGGAGCCGAGCGTCCTGAATGCGATTAAACTGTCCTAATTGCTTCCGATTTAGCATCCGTTACGTCGGAGACCATTTCTATCCTAACTAGGATCCTAAATCGGACACTACCTTCCTTAATGCAATTACACTTCTCTGAATTTAGGACAGACTTCATATCGGATCCGATATTCAGGATGATCTAATAAGCTCTTTACGTGTAACATACGATTCGGACAGGCGGCATAAAATAACGTTGTATTATCTATGGACCTAGGCGCGGGAAGTTATTATTGTTGAAATTGTTTGTTGTTTTGTCAAATATTTTATCTTAGATTTAAATGAAGTATTAATTTATTATAAAAATGAGTTCAAGCGACGAAAGTGATATTTTGACGCCACCTGAAATTCAAGAAGCTGCAAGAACTGTAATAGAAAACCTTAGAATAATTACACATAGAAGGCGAGTCCGCGTCCGTATAGTGAGGCAACTCAAACCAAGCCAGAATGGCTTGGTATAAAGAGCTTATTAGATCATCCTGAATATCGGATCCGATATGAAGTCTGTCCTAAATTCAGAGAAGTGTAATTGCATTAAGGAAGGTAGTGTCCGATTTAGGATCCTAGTTAGGATAGAAATGGTCTCCGACGTAACGGATGCTAAATCGGAAGCAATTAGGACAGTTTAATCGCATTCAGGACGCTCGGCTCCGACACAGTAGTACCACAGTATTTAGTTCGTACTACAGTCAGTCAACGCCTTTTATGTTGGCGAAAACAAAGCCGCCATTCGCCTAGAAAGTTGGCGCAACGACTAAAATTGTAAGGGCTGTCACTATGTGATTTGCTTTTTTGAATTGCAAAAACAATAATAATTAATTGCGCAATAAGTAATTGCGATGATGACTAATGAATAAAATAACGAAATACTAATAAAAATCGTAAACATATTAAATTTAAAATAGCAATATCTTGGAAAGTACTCATCCTAGCTAAGAAATGATAGGTCTTAGTGAGATCTTCATTTTAGATGACAGCTATCAAATCTGTTTGTCATCTAAATTAATAAAGATCTCACTAAGACCTATCATTTCTTCAAGGTCACCATCAGTCTAGGATGAGTACTTTTACTTGTACTGACTGTATGAACTAAATACTCTTTAGGCTGTGGTAGCACAGTCTTTAATACTACACAGTCGTCCGACACATGTACTCATGTCTCAAAACAATCTCAAACCACTTTGAGTACGTTTAATAACTGTATGATCGTAACACAGTCGCCCGACTCATGTACTTATGTCTCAAAACAATCTCAATCCACTTTGAGTATGACTGTATGATTGTAAAGCTGTGATATCGGATACGTTATTCAGGATGATCTAATTGGCGACTGAATTTCTCGTCCTAAATCGGACTCTGAATTCCGGATCCGTTATTCAGGAAGGTGTAATAAGCTCTTAACTATTCGGCCCGTTAGTGCTCAAGTGATATTCGTGTCGAACACAACTCCCGAAAATTTCACTAAAAATGAGGGTTTACGCAATGAACGGATGTCACAATCAGGTCACATTACATCAGGGATTGGTTGCGGTTGTTAAATTTCGGTATGTTTTACGGTTAATATAGCGGTACCGAAATATTCTACCCTTACTTAGGATACCGATAAATTTTATTTCGGTATAAAACCACCGAAATATAGAGGTACCGAAATTACGGAACCTATGTTGAAGTACCGAAAAATTAAGGTATCAAAATATGAAGGTATAGTTTTAAATAGGTATGACGTCATACCGATATAAAAAGGTACCGCAATTTTCCGGTATATCTGTTTTTCAGTACCTCATCAAAGCGGTACCGCAATTTTTAATTACTCAACCCAAACCCAAATATAACGGTACCGTTATATTAAAGGTACCGTTAATATAACGGTACCGTTATATTTGGGTTAGCTTAACCTCTTATAAAGGTATTATATCGTGTTTTGTCGTTCATCTTCATGCTAGGGGGGCTGGGGGCGGTATTACAAGCTCTTAAAACTTCAATTTTCTGAATGGCTATCATTGCGTCTCTTTTATTACTGATAAAACAGACGCAGACGATGATTGATGATTACTCCTTACAATATTAATTACAGCCCAATCCTCAAATTTTTATAGGTACCCTTAAAAAATATACCTACCAAAACAAAAAAAAAATGTGTAGTACATATTTCACATACACGGTCATTTGATTTACTAGCTAGGCGAAGCCTGTACTATGGGTGATAGATACTGATATAACCTGACTGATATATAATATCTGACTGACAGATATCCGTCGCGTCGGGGCTTCCATTACCTGCGTCGAAATGAACTAATATTTTGTATTGGGAACAATATTGGGAATATAGGTACTTTTGAAGAACAGAGAGATGGCAATTGCAGACCCGATGATTTTTTTTGAATAGGTGTGTATGTATGTATAGGTTAATACTACAGTACTAGGCACGTATCTTGAAATTTTTTCGACGGAGTGGGGATAAGTTCGCGCATGTGCTCTTGTGAGCGACCAATGGCGCGCGCCCCTCGCCCACCGCCCGCGCCCCTCACCGCTACGCATACCCAAAATACGCGTTTCGCACAATCCCCACCCGGTTTCAAGTTATATGCCTCGTACTGTACATTAATGTGAGTCAGGAGATATTTTCGTAAAAATTATTTAACCTTTTTAGGGTTCCGTACCAAAATGGAGTCCGTTACGCCAGCAAGAAAGTAGCTTCTAGAGGGAAGCGAGTTTGATGAATAATTTGTGCGCAATTCGGTGTAAATGTGCGCCAAATAAAAAAATTGTGGGCCTTATAGTTTTGGAATAAAACGGGAAAAATGAATTCTGCTGGGGTAACGGTACTCCAGCAGGAAGATTCTAAACTAATGATCGGAGAGAAATAAAAGATATATGGGCGGGTAGCTTGATACTAGCAAGAAATGTGCGCCAAATATATAATTTGTGGGCCTTATAGTTTTGGAGATATTTGATTTCCTGCTGGCGTAACGTTTTGCCAGATCCCAGATCTCGGAAACTACTAAATGTGCGATCTTACAGTAAACATATAGAAGTAGCCCCTAATTTGTGCTATTGGTGCGGTAGAAAACATTTCAAAAATTTTCACAAATTTTGAAGTAATCGGGCATTTTCTGAAAACAGAAAAAAATAACTAGCGCCTTAACTACCACATAAATAAAGAAACTAAAAACGGTGTTCTATTTTTATTATTATTTCTCATTACCATAAAAATTTTGAAAACCGCACACATACACGTTTTTGAATAATACCCACATGAAGGTGAGACCGACCATGTCATGACTTTGACGGTCAGCAGGATAAAAATATCAGAGATTATTTAGATCTTGGCCCAATGAATAATCTGTGCGGTTACTGAAGTACATGCTCTGAAATTTTCAGCTTCAAATTCTTCGTATTAAAGGAAATATCAATTAAAATCCAAAACAACTCTCAGTATTCCGATTAACCGACCAAATTCGATAGACCACAAAAAAGCGACGCGTTCATACATATTGATGACCTTCTTTAATGTGTCGTATTATACAGAAAAATTGTTTGTACAGTTGCGTTCATAACTTCTTATTGGCAAATGTGTTTTTGACGTTTTTTAATCTGTAACATTTTATCTTTTCCATAGAGACCACTGACGTCCATTATACAACTTGTATAATGGACGTCAGAGGGCCTAGTACTAGTTGTGTTTCTCACCTCACTTTACAAATAGTATCGAGTGAAAGAGAGGAAATCATGCGAGTGAGTGAACGAGTGAAAGAATGAAAACGTTAGTTAACTATTCGTAAAGTGAAGTGAGAACAAAAAACCAACTCGTACTAGGCCCTCTGTGAAGAGACCTACATCCATGTAGAAGTTGCATGCAAGGGATCACTGTCTATTGTCAATTTAATCGCATTGTAGGTACATTAAGTACCTAGTTAGGTATAACAAAAAAAAACGAAATAAAATTACAAAACATCCTTTATTTTTTTACTAAAATAATGTTAAAATGGTTAAAATTCTTTCAATTCAAGTAAAAAATGAAATGTAACAGAAATAACTTCATTCGTTATTTAAATAAAAGCACTCACTCAAATCACTTTTTAACTTAAATGTACGTAGACGTGACGTGTACAATCCTGTTCGACAACAAAGTTAAGGAGGTCATCAATATGTATGAACGCGTCGCTTTTTTGTGGTCTATCGAATTTGGTCGGTTAATAGGAATACTGACAGTTGTTTTGGATTTTAATTGATATTTCCTTTAATACGAAGAATTTGAAGCTGAAAATTTCAGAGCATGTACTTCATTAACTGCACAGATTATTCATTGGGCCAGGATCTAAATAATCTCTCATATTTTTATCCTGCTGACCGTCAAAGTCATGACATGGTCGGTCTCACCTTCATGTGGGTATTATTCAAAAACATGTATGTGTGCGGTTTTCAAAATTTTTATGGTAATGAGAAATAATAAGAAAAATAGAACACCGTTTTTAGTTTCTTTATTTATGTGGTAGTTAAGGCGCTAGAATTTTTTTACTGTTTTCAGAAAATGCCCGATTACTTTAAAATTTGTGAATATTTTTAAAATGTTTTCTACCGCACAAATAGCACAAATTAGGGGCTACTTCTATATGTTTACTGTAAGATCGCACATTTAGTAGTTTCCGAGATCTGGGATCCGGCAAAACGTTACGCCAGCAGGAAATCAAATATCTCCAAAACTATAAGGCCCACAAATTATATATTTGGCGCACATTTCTTGCTAGTATCAAGCTACCCGCCCATATATCATTTATTTCTCTCCGATCATTAGTTTAGAATCTTCCTGCTGGAGTACCGTTACCCCAGCAGAATTCGTTTTTTCCCGTTTTATTCCAAAACTATAAGGCCCACAAATTGCGCACAAATTATTCATCAAACTCGCTTCCCTCTAGAAGCTACTTTCTTGCTGGCGTAACGGACTCACCAAAATGGTAAAAAAAGGAACCCTTATGGTGTGACTCAGTCTGTCTGTCTGTCACAGCTGGATATCTCGAAAACTACTAATGGTATCAACTTGAAATTTGGAATAGTTTAAGATGATATTTGTCCAACTATTTTGCAAATAAGAAAGAACTAAAAAAAATTTTTTTTTACAACAGGTAGGTACTGAAAAGGGGTCTTAAAAATTTGAAGTGAGGTGACTAGGTAATGTGGGGTATCATATGAAAGAGCGCTGTTTGCACATTATAAAACATTTTTTTCCTTTTTTTTTAGGACGCATAGTTTTCGACTTATGATGAAAAATGTAAAAAAAGCCGTCCCCCCCCCTTATCTCCGAAGTTTGCAAAGAGAAAAATCTGAAATAATTCTATGTGATAGTAGTTTATGTAAGGATTACAGGAAAAACAAAACGATGCCTCAATATAACACAATTTTTTAGAAATTCAAAAAACAAAAAAAAAATATTAGTGCCACTACCAGTCAACAGATGGCGCTGACCTAAGAAGAAAAAAATAGTTCCACTATTGGTCAAGAGATGGCGCTGACCTAATACTACAATAATAATTGGTGGCTGGTTCTAATATAATTACCTACGACTGTCATTCTGAATTTCAACAGTCAATTATTTCGACAGGGTCTGAATTTCTAAAAACAATAGTGCGACTACTCACTGCTTTGACAGAACATATTTCGACACACTAATACGAATAACACTACTTCGACGGAACATACCTTCGAAAAAATACTACTCTGAAATGTGACAATAATTATTGAATTCCGCTTTTTGGTTTAAGGTACTTACAAAATAAAAACATAAATAATAATCAACTATGTTTTTGATAATTATAACAATCATATCTTCAGATAATATAGAGAATTTAAATTATTAATAATAGTAATAAGTCTTCTTGATTTTTTTATTACACATGTTAGTATTAATAGGTCTTTCTTATGCTAATAATAAAGTGGAATTCAATTAATATTGTCACATTTCAGAGCAGTATTTTGTCGAAGGTATGTTCCGTCGAAATAGAGATCCGTCGAACAAGTGCATTTCGAAGAAGGGTTCTGTCGAAGTAGTGTTATTCGAAGTTGTGTGTGTCGAAATCGAAATATGTTCTGACGAAGCAGTGAGTAGTCGCACTATTGTTTTTCGAAATTCACCCTGTCGAAAATTCGAAATAATTTATTGTCGAAATTCAGAATGGTCATTACCTACTATCTGCCGTACGAATAAAGAAAAATAAGTTCCTACTTAGAATAACCAATAATATTGCTTAGCAATATTATTCCTTACGTTTAATTCATGAACGCCCGAGCGGCCTCCTGGTCCCGGATAACAATGGAATATCTATTGTGTCTCTTTTTCCGGGCGTTGAAAGGTTAAATCGATAACATTTCATCAGTTTGTGGAGTGGCTGAAACGTTTTTCAGTCACCATAAGCAGCTGTGGTTAAGATTTGTAAATTAACTGTCCGCCTGTTCGCCCTTCCACCTGTCCGCCGTCTATCCTACTTTTTTAAAGACTGTAGGTACTAAAGTAACATATCAAAATATATTCATGATTGTACGGAACCCTCGGTGCGCGAGTCCGACTCACTCTTGACCGCTTTTTTTAATTAAGAATACCTACCTATTCCCGGAAAATTAGAGTAGTGAGACACAAAAGATTTCCCATTGTTGAGCGGCCCGATCGGGCCGCTCAGGGATTGAAAGATTAAGAATAACTATTTTAAGTGACGTGGGTTTTATTTATTTTTTTATTTTGCTTTTTTTAAACTTTTTAAATAATTCATACTTTATCTATTTAATAACCGCTTCCAAATCGGTCAAACCGATTTATATACATAAGTATAGATAAACATACAGATTTATTTCCATAATATTTTTTTTCTTTCTTACATTAATTTTTTATTTAAACTTATGATAAATGTATTTTTTGTAATAAAAACGAACTGTAATTTTAGCCTCGGTATAACATTAAAAATGAAAAGAACATAAAAAATTTATTCAGAGCCCAAAGTGCACATGCGCGAACTTTCCCCCACTCCGTCGAAAAAATTTCAAGATTAATGAAATGCCTCGTACTGTACTGAAGTGTACACTGTACACCGGAGTCTCTCTCTACCGTCTGTACCTACTCGCGAAATGCACGGAACTTGTCGGTTCGTGTTCAATACAGTGCATTTCGGTACCGAAATAAAATAACGGTTAAATAGCGGTACCTCAAAATAAAGGTTGTCATATTTCGGTACCAATATTGAAGTACCGAAAAATTAAGGTATCGAAATTAGAAGGAATAGTTTTTAATGGGTATGACGTCATACCGATAAATAAAGGTACCGAAAAATTAAGGTATCAAAATATGAAGGGACAGTTGTTTTAATAGGTATGACGTCATACCGATAAATAAAGGTACCGAAAAATTAAGGTATCAAAATAATGAAGGAACCGTTTTTAATAGGTATGACGTCATACCGATAAATAAAAGTACCGTAATTTTCCGGTAAATCAGTCCCTGCATTACATTGCAGAAACACAAGAAACATTGTAGATTACATTTCACGTGTAATTAATGCGTTTGAACTTACATTTTTACGTAAAACATCCATCAAAAATAACCATGACGTGTCACTTCACATTTTACGAAAATGTTGCCAGGACGGGGAAAAAAAATCCCCCGCATTTACTGTTTTTTAATTAAAAGCAGGGATTGAAATACCGTTAAAAAATAACGATATAAAAAAAATAACGTTAAAAATACCGTTAAAACATTTTATCAGTAAATTTACCGGTAAAAATAACGTTAAAAATATATTACCGGTAAAATTAACGTTAAATAACGTTAAATTAAGTACCGGTAAAATTATCGGTAAAAAATTTACGTTATTAATTGGAATAACGTTAATTAAAAAATTAACGTTAAATTAACGTTAAAATTAACGTTATTTCAGTAAATAACGTTAAATTTAACGTTATTTCTCAAATTAACGTTAAAATTAACGTTATTTATTAACATAACGTTAATGTTAAATATAACGGTAAAAAGAGTAAAAATTAACGTTATATTTAAAAATAACGTTAATATTCCCTGATTAAAAGTTAAATAAATCAATAATATTCCATGCGATTTGACAATTCTTATTTTCTATTAGGGTAGCATTGAAAAAACGCAATGTTCTCATTGAAATAAAATGTATGATGATTTATAAAGAAATTGTATGACAAAAATTACGCAAGTACGGAAGCGTTCTCACAAATATTAAAGGACATCAGGCACATGAGACCCAAAAGTGTATAAACATAATTCTGTTATCTATAAACACTTTATGTTACTAGAATCATAAAACAGTAGCAACATTTTTTTAACTCCTTCATTTAGCTTTAATTAATTTAAGAAAAAAACAAAAGCATATCAATGAAACGGACATCTTTGTTAGCAATTTCACAAGTCTCCCCTGAGTATATTTGTTCTGTGGCACAAGTGATTGCGCATTAAAAATAAATGGCCGAATGTCAGTCAACTCAGCTGGCAAAAGCGTTTTGTTACGTGCGACATATGCACAGATTTTCCCTTTGATCTGGATCCAACTCGTACTATGGGCAACAGCGTCGCTTACCCAGTTTTCAACAAAATTCGCGTGCGCGCGTATCGCCCCTGCACGAACTAAACGTATGGTTGTGACGGCGCGACGTGCAAGCGATTTTAACCTTAGCAGTGGTTAAGCGACGCTGTTGCCCATGGTACATTGTGGTGCTAATCTGTATCACTAACGTATTGTACAGCTAACGAAACGTATTGTCGTGAAACTGGTGTTGCTATTTAGTGTCGGGGTTACCAAAAAAAAACTTTCAAACGTAAATAACTCTTAAAACATAAATCTTCGTAAAAATGTGAATATTTTCTATGACTAACTAATTACATGCCTACATTTTGAAAAAAACAGAAACGTTATACATTCTGTGGTTTTTTTCTATGGGACTCTGCCTGATGTCCTTTGGAAAGTGGATGTCTTTTACGACCCCAAGTGGTACATCAGTATTTGTATTGCGAAATTATAAACTCGCAGAAGGTTGGTTTTATCTCGTATTAAAATGAATGTGAGTACTTATTTGTAGGTAATTTGGTATAAAATAATTTAGTCTAAAAGCTGATATCATTTAAATTAAAACTTTCAATACTAAAATAATTAATTAGGGGTGGCATATTTTTAAATAAAGGTTTTATAAAATGATTTCTTTATACGCTGCCGCTTGCCGATTACACCGCACTCACTCGTAGTTAGTTTGTTTCACGAATCTTGCTCAATTGCTATAGTCGCACGCAGGGTTCGGGAAACAGGTAAATATTATAAAAAAATCCAAAATGGCGGCTAACTTTTTTGTCTGTTGGCTGATTTTGATGAAACTTGGTTTAGGGTACTATTTTTAAAAGAAAACAGCAACGCAATGTTTATAATATGAAAAAACCTAAGATATCGGCCAAATATATTTTTAGTGGGCCGATTTCGATGTTACTCGATTTTTAGGACTATTTTGTCAAGAATACAGCAACGCAATGTAAAAAATAAAAAAAATCCAAGATGGCGGCCAACTTCTTTGTTTGTGAGCTGATTTCGATAAAACTCGGTTTGGGGTCCTATTTTCGAAAGAAAACAGCAACTAAATGTTAAAAATATAAAAATCCAAGATGGCGACCAGCTTTGTTGTTTGTGGGCCAATTTCGATGAAACTCGGTTCGGGGTACTATTTTGACAAGAAAACAGCAACGCAATGTTAAAAATACAAAAAATCCAAGATGGCGGCCAACTTTTTTATTTCTGGGCCGATTTCGATGAAACTCGGATCTTGTGACTATTTTGACAAGAAAACAGCAACACAATGTTAAAAAAATAAAAATTCCAAAATAGTAGCCAATTTTTACTTATTTGTAACATTGTGTTGCTATTTTCTTGTCAAATAGTACCCTGAACCGAGTTTCATCGAAATCGGCCCACATACAAAAAAGCTGGTCGCCAGCTTGGATTTTTATATTTTTAACATTAAGTTGCTGTTTTCTTTCGAAAATAGGACCCCAAACCGAGTTTTATCGAAATCAGCTCACAAACAAAGAAGTTGGCCGCCATCTTGGATTTTTTATATTTTATGATTGCGTTGCTGCTTTCTTGACGAAATAATACCATATTCTTATGATAGTACCCCGAACCGAGTTTCATCGAAATCGGCCCACAAACAACAAAGTTGGCCGCTATCTAGATTTTTTCATATTATTAACCTTGCGTTGCAGTTTTCTTGTCAATATAGTGCCCCAAATCGAGTTTCATCAAAATCGGCCCACAAAAGAAAAAGTAGGCCTCCATCTTTTTCTTCTTTTTTGACATTCTTAACATCGCACAGTCGACTAACTATAGTTACAGTTAAATGGTGAAATCCATACAATCGCAACTATAAATACGACGATGGTTTCAACTTCCCTACTTTTAAGGGAAAATTTCATGTACTGGTAACATCATCTTTTTTGCTGTGTGCGTTTCGTCGAGCGTAAACACAAGCACCTTACGCACACATAAATTTCATTTGTGCCTCACTTTTGACAGACCACTTTCTAGGAAACTATCGTTCTAGGTGTAATTATTCTAAGTAGAAAACCTGTTGTGTTCAAAATCAATAAGTAAACCAGATGTAAACCTAACTGCAATGCTCCAAAGAAATTCACAAGGATATAAATGTAGGAAGTCGCTTCTATAAATGCAAGTAGTCACGAAGAAAAACCGCCTTCAAAAAAGCATATTGGTGACTTGAATATTATTTATTGCTTTTTAGTGCTTTTTAATTTTGAAGCTGTTTTTGTTTTTATTTTTAGGTTTTTGAAGGCGGTTTTTCTTTTTTTTTAAAAAGCTTTTTTTATTTTCCACTTTTTTGTGGTACGTAAGCGTGTAATATTCTTTAACTTTATATGTTTTCAAAATGCCCATTACTCAATTTCCAAAGGAGTTCCGTTGTGTCTTCTTAGTCCAAGTCTAGTCCAGAACGTAGCAAACAGACCATAGCTCGGTTTGTTTTGGATTTTCATAAGCCTACCAATATCTCAATCACAATACATATCCTATTTGAGTTTGAGGAGTTCCCTTGAATATCTTCGAGGTCCAAGGTTTAATGTCAATAAAATTAAAAGAACTACACTTAAGGTATCCCTTTTCCAACAACAAAATCAGCTAATTCGGTTCATAAATAACAAAGTCGTCAAGGTAATTAATGCAAAATCATAGTATTTTCAGGATTACTTGAAAACTACTGAACCGATCTGAAATAAAATTAAATGGGACCATCTGGCAAGAAAATTCAATCAAACAAAAAAGAATCATCAAAATCTATCCATAAATGACGAAGATATGCGCAAACAACAATAAAAAAAACATACAATCGAATTGAAAACCTCCTCCTTTTTTTGAAGTCGGTTAAAAACAAATTATTATGCGCTAGATTTTGTTTCAGATACATATAATTTTATAAGCTTTTTCCTGTTTCCATCACATACGTGAACTACCGGGACACGAAGTAGAAGAATAGTATAGTACATTATTGCAAAGGCAGCGAAATAGGCAATTGCCATTTCGGCCGAGGCATATATAGTGCTTTTCTTAAAAAAATGCAAGGAAATAAAAAAGGGCCTTTACATAATAAATTTAATTAATATTAAAAGTTATATTGCTCATGTTAAGTTTTAATATGAACTGTACATTTCAGCATAGAATAAATCGCCCATAATGTAGACGGCTTTTTAGTTTTAGCAATTTCATTGAAATACGCCAAAAACACTGTTTCGGAGAACAATTTTGTATTTTTCTCGTTTTTCCAGAACATGAAATTTTCATGTACTTTCATATATTTTTCTTTTCATTTCGCTGGTAGCAGGTTTTCCATCGCTAATTTAGCTTCCGATCTTAAATCTGGTGGAGTGCAGTCAATGTTCATTTAATTTTCACTTTCAGAATCATCGGACCTCATTTTAATTATTTTTTATTAACAAAATAACCACAGAGAAAGCAATAACTACGTAAATAACAACGAACTCCGCTTTACCGCCAACAATTTTATTTTATTTTACAGTTTGTGCCGAAAGGTAAACGCATCTGTGGCTATACAGCCACGAGAACGCAATGTGTACGATAGATGAAAGAGTTCTAAATTCAAACAGCACACCGTTTCATACAACATTGCCAAGTGATTTAGGTTTTTCAGTCTACGTAAATATGATACTTCGCGTGTTCTTTATTCAAAAGTTACGACAATATTTTTGCGCATGTTTAAGAAAAACAAATTATTATTTGCTAGCTTTCGTTTCAAATACATATAATTTTATCGGCTTTTTCCTCTGTTTTCATCAGATACGTGAACTACCGGGACTAGAAGTAGAAGACAATAAATTATTATTCGCTAGCTTTTGTTTTAGATTAATATAATTTTATCGGGTTTTTCCTCTGTTTCCATCAGATACGTGAACTACCGGGACTCGAAGCTGACCCGCCTGCTGCGGGAGGTGCTGGGCGGGCGCTGCCGCACGGCCATGGTGGCGCACGTCGCGCCGGGCACCGCACAGCGCGAGACCACACGGTCGACCTTGCATTACGCACAACGGGCTTCTTCTATCACCAACAGAGTACGTATTACATCCGACTTCATGAAGCGCTCATGGCGGAGCTAGACAGAATCGTTTGTTAAGCAACGCTTGGTCCGGCCCGGTGTCGGATGGGTGACCGTTAAGTGGCATTACAACTGAGCGGTTCCGTGCTTTCGGCACGTTAAACCGTCGGTCCCGGCTGTTGTCATTTGATAACAGTCGTTAAACTAAGTTAGAGACCTTACAGGCAGCTTGATAAACTCAAACACCAGAGGTGGATACTATTCCTCAAACGATAAGAAAGATCCGACTTCATACGAATCATTAATTAAAACACTTTTACGTATCTATTCTTGATTTACAAACGTGATTCTGGTAAAGGTTTTTTAGATTTTTGCATTTAGGTACCTACCGGTTTTTCGGCTCTTTGCAAAGGCATAGTGTGATGAGTAGGCTTGGCAAAGGTGAACGTATTGTCGGTCATAAGGTGCTGAATTTCATGTAACCGTAACCTTTAATCATTGTAACATATAGGAAAGCAGGCAAAATCTTTATTGTATTAGGATTAATCTATTAAAGATTTTCAGCTAGCTATTCTTCTATTTTTATTGACAAATGGGTCAGCCTTGGCCTCCATCTTTTAGGCAGAAGGGGGGTAGAAGTGCACTATTCTGAGGGCCTATTACAAAAAAGCATCGCGAAAAGCGTACGACATTCGTCCCACTCCTGACACTTATTAACTCATGTATAAGGTTCAAAAGGAAGTAAATCGATCAACGAACATCGTCCTACTATCCCGATTCTTTTTAGGGTTCCGTACCCAAAGGGTAAAAACGGGACCCTATTACTAAGACTCCGCTGTCCGTCTGTCTGTCTGTCTGTCTGTCACCAGGCTGTATCTAATGAACCGTGATACTAGAAAGTTAAAATTTTCACAGATGATGTATTTCTGTTGCCGCTATAACGACAAATACTAAAAACAGAATAAAATTGATATTTAAGGGGGGCTCCCATACAACAAACGTGATTTTTTTTGCTCAATATTAATAACGACAACAGGTAGACAGTTGAAATTTTCACAGATGATGTATTTTTGTTGTCGCTACAACAACAAATACTAAAAACAGAATAAAATTATTATTTAAGGGGGGCTTCCATACAACAAACGTAATTTTCTTTGCCGTTTTTGGTACGGAACCCTTCGTGCGCGAGTCCGACTCGCACTTGGCCGGTTTTTTCTACCTAATACACCCTCTGACACCGTCGATCACTAAGGAACTGGGGGCTAATTGTCTAATTTCAAAATCTATCGCAATTGCTTTCAGGATGTGATACATTGATGCCTCTTTTTGGGACAAATAAAAACTTACCAAAAAAAATGCAGCAATGTGTCACATCCATCTGTCAAATGAAAGCGATTGCGATAGATTTTAAATATTAGACAATAAGGAGGCTGCCTATATTAACCTCTTGATTGTAGTAGTGTAAGCTACTTAATGTTACTTTGGCTAGGGGGTGAGGTGAGTTTGAAACAATCACTACCACAACCAAACCGACTATAAATGTACCCCCCTCTTAGATTCAAACCAGGGGGCTAATTGTCTAATTCAAAAAATCTATTCTATTATCTATTATATTCTTTGGTAAGTTTTTATTTGTCCCAAAAAGAAGCTTCAATGTGTTACATCCTGAAAGTGATTGCGATAGATTTTTAAATTAGACAATAGAAAGGCTGGAATCCCAGTATATTACCGGGAAAGCGAACCACTAAACCGCAGAAGCGGTTCAAAAATTAAATCCTTGAGCCGAATTACTCGTACATACTGTATTAACTAATGTGATCAACTAACAAAGATTTAATTTTTTTGGGCCGTACTTTAGGTAGAACGTGAACTGGTGGAGACTCCTATGCATATGTCACAATATCGTAGCGTCATTTATGAGCTTCGTGAAGAAATTTCTCGACTCAAGTCAAAAATGAAGGATGATTCCTCTAGGTGAGTGAGCAGAAATTACAAAACCAAAAAAGAGTAGATTTTTTCATTTCTTTACGAGGTCTAATGTGAGGTACTTACCTGAAATGGTTATTTCAGATCTAAAGAAGATTTTATAGCTCAGCAGCATAAAGAGGAGGAACTATCGAAAGAGCAAACTGAAGAAAGTGCCGCGCATTTAAAATCGTTACGAGAAGCAATAGTATCTACATTCAAGCAGCAGATGCGTTTGCGGCGGAGGCTCATGGAGCTGGACAGCCACCTCCTGGGCTTGGCGCTAGACGCTGAGCGCCAGCACGCGACGATATCCCACTGGGAGGCCAGGTTCAACCGCCTGTACAAGCCGATCAGCTTATCAGGCTCCCGACTGAGCACTCAACAGAGTTACCGGTAAGGAGTTATACTTAAATTGCCTATAGTGTCTACATTTAAGCAACAGATGCGTTTGCGACGGCGGCTCATGGAACTGGACAGCCACCTCCTGGGCTTGGCGCTAGACGCGAGCGCGCTACGCGCGAGACGCTTCGCGCTAGTCGGCCCAAAAAATTATGGTCTCTACGTATCCGTAGAGACCATAATTTTTTGGGCCGACTAGCGCGAAGCGTAAGTAAGCGTAAGTATTATCATACTTATTTATTTGCACGTCATAAAACACAAGGTTGACTTTTTATGCAATAATATCGTGACAGTTTAAATGTCTTGGTTATAAAGGAAATTCCCTCACAGTCAAAACTGGTCAAGACGGAAAAATCAAAACTTGGTAGACCATGCACTTTACAGTCTTAAGGCCTACTCAAATCTGACAGGGAATCCTGTACCGGTGGCGGTAACGATATCCCGATGGGTATGCGGTAACGCGCTGTTCAAAGGTGTTCCGCAACAGCTGCGGTATTGCTATACAAAATACCGGTCGGGATATCGGTCGGGTATACCGTTGCCGCCACCGGTACAGTACAGGATACCGGTGAGGTTTGAGTAGGCCTTTAAAAAGGAGGTTGTTTTATAGAGGTGGGACGGGGTCGGTTACCAGTGGGAGCGAGCGCGCGGAGGCGGAGGTAGCGGTGGAGCAAGCGTGGGCGGAGCTGGCGGCGGTGGAGCGCGAGCAGGAGGCGGCGCGCACCGAGCGCGCGCGCGTCGAGCGCCAGCTGGAGCAAGTGCGCCTGCGGGGCGCGCAGCTCGAGCAGGTACGGGATTGATTTAATTTACCCACAGGCACAGAATAGATATACTACCCTACAGAAAGGAAACTCTCCGTCCCGCCCCGCAATCAATTACCTCACCGCGCCCCGCGACTTCGTAGGTCAGTTCGTATGCTCATTCAATACCCCTAGACTTCACGCACACAGTTGCGCGTGAATTTTGCTATCATATCCCATAGACTAGGTACTGAACGAACGATGTCGGATACGCTAGAGAGAAACTGTCCAAACCCACGCAATCACTTCGCAATATCGCTATACGAAGGAAACAATCAAAACGAAGCACGGACGCAGCTGCGTGTATCGCATTAAACTTTTCATAATAGACTCCCAGGCATTTGACCATTTCTTGCTTGTTAAACAGAATGTGGTATAAGGTGTAGCATACTTGCACAGGAAATGCCTATTCACTCTTGCCTTGAAGCGACCAAGGTTGTGACTATCGGGGAACACATGAGCAGGCAGCGCATTCCATTCTTTGGCAGTTCGCATAAGAAATATACTTATTAGCAAAGCGCTTGTAGTATCTATTATGTAAGGGTGATATGCTAAGCTAACCCTGCGTCTGGTACCCCGATGGTGGAAAGGGGCTGGAGGAACAAGGTCGTGCAATTCCTTCGCACACTCTCCAAAGTGTATTCTATAAAAAACCTATAAAATACTTGCTTGGATTTGAAATCGTTTTCGCGCTCTATCGCCCATTTATCTCTCGGCGGCACTCGGCGGGGTTGCGCATAGGTATTCATAGTTAGCCTAAAGCTGTCAAAACTCTATCAGGCACTACGTACCACCCTCTGCGGGGAAGGTTGTGGTCGTGACGTAGTCGGCTGACAGAGGTGGAGCGCGCCTAGTTCGAGGAATTCATATCCACAGAATACAATAAACTCAGGATATAATATTTTTCAACCAAAACAATATTACACAACACAACGCAACCGTGACCGTCGCGTCGGTGGGCCTTGTTGCCGGTTCACAGACCGTGTTAATTCCTTTACTTGTTCTTTTTTATTTTTTACAGTATACATAATAAATGCATTTTTCGACCCTGAACAATTATCAATAAAATTACAGATATTTTAGTTTATTAAGATTAAGATATTTCAATGAATTTATTCCCTAACGCATTATATCCATTATTTATTAATCAGTTAGGTATAGGTACTTAACTGAACTGTACTTACTATCAGTGTTAATGTTTGCAACGACAACCTTGTGGTCAACAATGTAATTAAACCACTTCTTTAAATATATTTGTGTTTTGCTAGAACAGACTGACTTTTTTTCTAAATTCCGATGCTAATTTTAATAGAAAAACTATAAAAAATGAAAGTTGATCTTAATTTATCGATATAATACCAAGCGCATTGTACAATTTATAATGGCAGGATAATTTTTCTGATTCACAAATCGTCCACCAGTCGGAGCACTACCACTAACTTGGCGCTAGTGTACTTAGACGTAGACCTGACATTTTGTTATTTTCTATGTGTTTGCTATCAATTTTTGGACGTTGAAAGCGATTTTTCGATGATATAAATTTTTTTCAAAAACATTTTGGTTTTCTTTCATCTTTAATTCGTTTACTATCCGACTTCCATAACAAGTATTTATTAGTATGTAATTTAAAATAAATGGAAAAATCAGGGGTAAATACGCATACAAGTTCTCCAGCAGCAGTATAAAGGGAATGGTTCAGTTTGTAAGGGCACTTTGGCTTGAATTTTTTCTTAAACATGCGCAGAAATATTGTCATTAGTTTTGAATAAAGAACACGCGAAGTATCATATTTACGTAGACTGAAAAACCTAAATCACTTCCCGGCGCGTGAGCACCGGCAATGTTGTATGAAACTGTAAGCTGTTTGAATTTAGAACTCTTTCATCTATCGTACACACATTGCGTTCTCGTGGCTGTATAGCCACAGATGCGTTTACCTTTCGGCACAAACTGTAAAATAAAATAAAAAATGGCGGTAAAGCGGAGTTCGTTGTTATTTTGTTAATCAAAAATAATTAAAATGAGGTCCGATGATTCTGAAAGTGAAAATGAAATGAACATTGACTGCACTCCACTAGATTTAAGATCGGAAGCTAAATTAGCGATGCTTCCAGCAAAACCAAAAGAAATATATGAAAGTATATGAAAATTTCATGTTCTGAAAAACGAGAAAAATACAAAATTGTTCTCCGAAACAGTGTTTTTGGCGTATTTCAATGAAATTGCTAAAACTAAAAAGCCGTCTACATTATGGGCGATTTATTCTAAGCTGAAATGTACAGTTCATATTAAAACCTAACCTATGAGCAATATAACTTTTTAATACAGTTGCTCAAAAAGTGGCGTATTGCAGGGACGTATAGTGTTCGGGATGTGGGCTATTACACACTCGAGCTTTTTCTTTACCTTTTCCGAACTCGTGCGTTTTCTTTCCCAACTGTCAAAATAATGTCTATTAAAAAGAAAAAACCAACCACGAAGTTTTTACTAAAAAAAATCATTGAGGTTTTTATGATTCATGCAAATATTTTTAAAAAGAAGCTACTAATTTGTTTCAATATCAGATTTAAAAGTAATTTTAATTAAAATTTAAACATTAAATTAATATTAGTATCGGCCAAATTAAATTTATTAATATAAAAAAGTTGGCTGTATGACGTGCACTGCCATAGTCTCTGCTTATAGGAGTTTGCGCGAGTAAGTAAAAAGAAAAAGATGGACGTTAATTAGGGTTCCGTAGCCAAAATGGCAAAAAACGGAACCCTTATAGATTCGTCATGTCTGTCTGTCTGTCTGTCTGTCTGTCTGTCTGTCTGTCTGTCTGTCTGTCTGTCTGTCTGTCCGTCCGTATGTCACAGCCACTTTATTCCAAAAGTATTAGGACTACATAGTTGAAACTTAGTAGGCAGGTGTATTCTGTGAACCGCTTTACGATTTTTATACAAAAATAATAAAAATAAAAGATTAAGGGGGGGCTCACCATACATGGAACTGAAACTGAAAATATTTTTTTTCATCAAACCAATACTTGTGGGGAGTCTATAGATAGGTCTTTAAAAATGACATTGAGGTTCCTAAGACTATTTTTTTTTAAAGTCAACCGTTTGAAAAATATATGCCGCCAAAGTGGTAAAATGTGTGTCCCCCCCCCTTTAACTTTTAAAGTAAGAGGGTGAAAAATCTAAAAAAAATATAAACTATAGATCTTAATAAACACTTTCAACGAAAATTGTTTTGAACGAGATACAGTAATTAGTTTTCGAGATATAGTACATTTTCAAAAACCGCAAATATAACTTTGTCATTCATACAAACACTGTGAAAAACAAAGTTATTTTTTCAGACGAAAAATGATAGCGGTATTAGAATATGGTATGGTATAATGTACCTACGGAACCCTACTGCGCGTGGCCCGACACGCACTTGGCCGGTTTTTTATTTTTAATTTTCTATAAAAAAAATCTACTGAAGACTTGGCTTTATGGGCAAAGTTTCCTTTGCCTACCCAGAATGGGTGAAGAAAACAAAAAAAATCTCTGCTTATATTCTTTTACGGTTGGCGCCATTTTCCAAAAAAAATCATTGCGAGTTTAGTTGTTTGTTGCACAAATTGAGTAATTTCGACGATATTTTATTTGAATTAACACCACCGGAACTCAGTATAATTGCACAAAATGCTTCAGAGAACATTTTACCGGAAAAGTCAAAAAGTCGCTACATATCTACATACGACGACAATTCCCCAGTTAGTATAAAAAACTGTACCAATTTCAATGTAACGGGTGGCGCAAAAGTAAAGACCCTATTTGGTTCAGCTATAACATTTTTTCTAAATTAGAAAACTAGATTTAGGTTTTTTTAAATGTATATTTGTGCCATTAAATTTCGTACCATTAGGATTTAAAGATGATGTCTTTTAAATGGTGACCTCCAGAGTTGATACACATTTGAGCCCTATTTATGACATTTTGCATAACTTGCCGTAACACTTCCTGCGATATGTTCGTTATTTCTTGACGAATGTTTTCTTTTAGAGCTGCGAGAGTCTGTGGCTTGTTCACATACACCCGAGATTTCAAAAAACCCCAAAGAAAGAAGTCTGGACTGGTCAGTCCTGCCGGACGGTGGGGAAATCGTCGACGAAATTCACGTTGTGTTCTTATCACTGATGAATTATTCCGTAAGAACATTGACACAATTATTCCACGTTCTTGGGGAGTAAAACGGTCCATGTTTATTTTCAGTGTATTTTATATTTGTTCACTACACAATTTTCAACAACAGAATGACAGAAAATGTCATATAAAAAAAATAAAAGTATTTTCTTTAGTGCCAGTACTTTTGCGCCACCCGTTATATGTGAATTATAACTTTCATAAGAAATAAATGATTAGTTAGTTGAGTTTATTGTGTTTTTATTATTTTATTAAATTGCTTAATTTTTTTCGCAACTGTATTAAAAATAGTTGTTCAGTACACGTGCGGAACCGTCATTGCAACTTGTTCCGACTGTCAACCCTCACCTTCGGCTGCGCCTCGGCTCGGGTAGACATTTGTCGGAACTCTTTGCAATGACAGGCTTTCCGCACTCGTAATGAAATATACTATTTAATATTAATTAAATTTATTATGTAAAGGCCCTTTTCTATTTCCTTGCATTTTTTTAAGAAAAGCACTATATATGCCTCGGCCGAAATGGCAATTGCTTATTTCGCTGCCTTTGCAATAATGTACTATTTATATGATTCCCATTATTAATACTTTGTATCTAAAGGACATGAATCATAGTAATAAAGTTGCCGGAAAGTCTCAAAATGTGTCTAAATAAGCATGTGTAATATTGTAATCTTGGGATTGAAAGAAGTTATTTATAATTGTTTTTACAAAGTTAATGTATTATTACACTTTGACACTTACTTTATTACTCACTTTTTACACTTTTTGAGGTAATATAATAACATAAATCGGCAATAACAAAGAAAATCGGGTATACAAGGAAAAAGCATTCGAAGCAACATTCACAGCATAGATAATACAGATTCACAGTACCTACAGCACGCGTAGCATGACCACCTCGCGAAAAGACTCGACTCAGAGAACAATAGCTTGTCTACACCGAAACGTCACTTTTGTCGACAAAATTCTCTGAGTCGAGTCTTTTCTCGAGGTGGTCATGCTACGCGTGCAGGAGACAAAGCGAATATTTTTTTTCAGATGTTATCATTTTTGACATTAAAAAATACGTCACTGGTATTTTGCCATGTCTTGAAAAAGGTTTTAAATAAGTTCTCATTACATACTAGACAAGACAATTCTGTGATTATATTTCCTTTATATATTATATACTTTTTAAATTATTTATTTTTATATTTACTTTCCGGCGAAGAGACTTACAAGGAAATTAATTTTAAATTTAATTATATTTTTCTGTAAAAATCCATTTTACAGAACGACTTGTTCACGTAAAACCGGGATAGAACAATTCCCTTTTTGACATCCCGCCATTGCAGGAGCTTCCCGCCCGCATCAGCAGCGGTCCCGAGCGGGAGGTGCTAGCTCTGGTGTGCCGCGTGCACGAGCTGGAGGCGGACAAGCTAGCGCTGCAGGGCGAGCGCGCGGCGCGCTCGCACGAGCTGCGCCGCCGGGACCTAGCGCTGCAGCGCCGGGACGCGCAGCGGAGGCTCTCCGATGAGATTATCACGCGCCAACGTCGGGCGCTTGAAGGTGACATATTATCATCATACCATCCTCGCGTCAATGGCAGGATAATTTTGCTTATTCACAAATCGTCCACCAGTCGGCGCACTACCACTAACTTGGCGCTAATGTAGATGAAGACCTGTCATCAGGGATTGAAATACCGTTAAAAAAAATAACGATATAAAAAAATAACGTTAAAAATACCGTTACAACATTTTATCGGTAAATTTACCGGTAAAAATAACGTTAAAAATATTTTTACGGTAAAATTAACGTTAAATATAGCGTTAAATTTAGTACCGGTAAAATTATCGGTAAAAAATTAACGTTATTAATTGGAATAACGTTAATTTTAAAGTAACGTTAAAAAAGGAAGAAATAACGTTATATTCAAAATTAACGTTAACATTCCCTGCCTGTCATTTTGTTGTTTTCTATGCGTTTGCTATCAATTTTTGATAGTTGGGAGCGATTTTTCGTATTTATTACAAATCGCTTTTTCTTCCAGCACATTTTAGTTTTCTTCAATCTTTAATTTCATTTACTGTCCGACTTTCATAGTAATTATTTATTAGTTCCAAACATTTTTAGATATAATTTAAAATAATGGGATAAATGCCCATACAAAGATCTCCAGCAGCAGTAGCGCCACCAACAGGATAATTTTTGTGACATTCCACCATTCCGTCCGGGCATACATCAGGCCAGGTGTAGGATGGGTGACCGTTACACTTAACGGTCATCTATCCGACAGAAGCTTCGGAGTGCACGTTAAACCATTGGTCCCAGCTGTTGTCATCTGATAACAGTCGTTAAGCCAAGTTAGAGGCCTTACAGTTGGCTTCATAAACTCTAACGAGGTGGCCACTATTTCTCATACGATAAGAAAGAAAAATACCATCCTCGCACTAACGATGGCCGCTTGAAGGGTACTCAAATTATAAATTCATAGCTTGGACGAATCAATCCAAGATTCATAGGTACTAAGAAGTTTAGTTATCTATGATAAGTAACCAATAAAATAATGCCTTGAATAGAAGCATCTTTGTCAAGTCAGTGACCAGGCTTATCACGCGCCAACGTCGGGCGCTTGAAGGTGAGATATTATCATCATACCATCCTCGCGCTAAGATGGCCGCTTGAAGGGTTCTACAGAATAAACAAGGTGTATTTGTAACCACTCTCCAAATTTTAAGGATGTGTTCAGTCCATGAAACTGAACAACTTTCTCCACGATACATGACTGTCGAAATACGCCAAAAAATGTTGGTCATCCCATACTAAACTGATCACGTGATCTCTTTGATTTGTATGAAAAGTATTTTTTTACATATTTGACCCTATGTTTCTTAGATAAAGTTGTTCAGTTTCATGGACTGAACACATCCTTAAAATTTGGAGAGTGGTTACAAATACACCTTGTATAACACATTTATACTAAGTTTAGTTATCTATGATAGGTAACTAATAAAATAATACCTTAATAGTACATTATGAGACAAGTTAGCTAAGGTTGCTCATTGCACACAAGGCTGTGGGTTGCAGCCCGCAGGCTGATTATCTAATTTAAAACCACCTAGCGACCGGTGATAATTACGAAATAGTCGCTGTCAAACTCGATTTCATACCACCGATCGAGTTTCTACGAGTGCTGCCTCCAACGGACAACTAAAGAACTAAAATATACGAGCACTTGCAAGGAAATGCTCCGAAATTCGTATTATCTAACTCAGAAACCGCGACGCGACCGCGACGATTTCGCGATTTCTTCTGTCAAACAGAAACCAGACAAAACGTAATTTCTGATTAGTTTTCGTTAAATTCTTAGCCTTACCTTTGACCAAAATTAAATAAAATTGCTATAATGTAAAACAAAAGGCCTGTCCTTCAATGCCTACACGGAATTTGCCATTTTGAAGACGAAAAAATGTAAACGAAATTCGAAGCGAAAACAAAAAGGTTATGTTCACAGAGCACATATAGTCAGACACATACACAGATACAGACTACTTTCGGTAAAAGGACTTTTCAGTCGCTGCCACCGGTTGCTAGTGGCGCTAGTTTCTATGGAGATCTTAACGAGCATAAACTGGAGCATAAACTAATCAGCGATCGCATACATAATACCAAATCAGTGACTCGGTCGCGCGACGATTTCGAAATAATTCAGGAATCGATTTCGGTCGCTCATTTTAGATAATCAGCCTGCCGAGCCGCAGGCGAGGGCGTAACTCAGCCGAGTGTGCAATGAGCAAGAGCTCACGAGTTTCATACGACGTTTTTCAACACATTTGCGAGGAAAAGACAAAGTAATTTACCACACAGCAACAAATACGACAAAAACAAAATATGTCAATTATGGGAAAAGGCGCGTAGGTTTTTTTTTGTTTTTTTCACACGCCCAATGCAAGAATATTTTGCGAACAAAGGGGTGAGTGAGCATACAGCCAACTCATAAATTATAATTTTAAGTGATAAAATGCAAATATTTTAATACTTTATAACAAAATATTGTGAATTATGAATAATTTGATAATAATAAATATTTGTTTGACTTAATTAAGGACTTCCACATTTATTTGGTTCAAAAATAAAAATGAATTTACAGCGGCATAAAACCTCGTTGTCTTGTACTATTACTTATTCTGTGTCTTTGTTGTTACTATAAAAAAATAACTGTATTACCCGGATAAATTGGGAATGCTCTCTTTTCTCGTATAGAACTTGCAGTAAGGTACTAATTTAACTTTGTAGGGATAATTCTATAACAACCTAGTGTTTTATATATTATTGCACGCGTTTGTTATAGCTCGGTTTATGGCCCTAAAAGCGATGTATTAGGGCTCACTTTACGAGCAAGTGTGTTGAAAAATCCCTTAAATAGTCCAGCCAGTGACTAGACAACCACAAGGCCTTACATTTTCGTTATCATAACGATGTCAAGCATTACGGCAGTAAGGGCTAGGAAGTTACTAAGGTCAGGTGCTTTCCACTTGTGTCTGTTAGTGCCACTTAACTCACTTTACAATAAATTGATAACAAAAATAGTAGTCACTCTCCATCTGTATTAATAATTTATATTATTTATAAATTGCCGCCTTTGGGGCGGAAAGGTTCTGGAATGGCAACCGCGCACCGGACTCGTCTCCGTGGGTAGGCCCCCCACAAGGTGGACCGACGGACGATGTGGGAAAGGTCGCGAGAACCGCTGGATGCGGGCAGCGCAGGACCGATCGTTGTGGAGATGCTTGGGGGAGGCCTATACCCAGCAGTGGGTGTCGTGCGGCTAATATGAGCTAAAACCGCAGCCAAAAAGCTGGGTATTCTCTCCAGGGTTAGACGGTATTTCACGCCGGGACAGCTTTTAACTCTATATCAAGTTTTGGTCCGATCGTGTATGGAGTACTGTTCTCACCTCTGGGATGGATCTGCCAAATACCAGTTGGCTGCCTTGGACTCTATCGAGCGTCGAGCAAAGAGGCTGATTGGTGACGATAATCTGGTCCACCGAAGGCTTCAAAGTTTAGAGTACCGACGAAGGGTAGCCTGCCTATCGGTCTTCTATAGGTTACATTTCGGGGAGTGTGCTCAGGAGTTACACAACCTCATACCTCCTTCCCCGTTTCATCTTCGGACTACCAGGCGCAGGGCGGCTTTCCATCCCTATGTTGTTGACATTCCACATACCCGCACGAAACGCTTCGGTTCCAACTTTTTAATTCGAACAGCTAAGATGTGGAATGACCTGCCTGCGTCTGTAGTATTCCCCGAACAATATAACTTGGGCGTCTTTAAAGCCAGAGTAAATAGGCATTTACTGACTGTGCGTGCTCCATCTTAGTCCTCCTTGTCACTTCTCATCAGGTGAAAGTGAGGTCAAACGCGCAGACAGTCCATACATAAAAAATAAAAAAATAAAGATTATTATTTATATGATGCATGCTTTATTTCCTTAGAGATGGGAATCGGTATACCACCGGAGCTAAGCCAGCTATACGAGTTGTACCAACAGGAGATTCACGCATCGACGTACACGGAGAGTAACGATGTTAACTCCCCGACTTATAGGCTACCTCCTATTTCTACCAGGTAATTATTGATATTTATTTCGATTGCTATTTAATTCTGAATCTACTCTACGACGATGGATGGCTTTTCCTGATTCATCTCTCAGAGAAATGAATCGATTGTTCGTAAAAAGTAATTAATTGGATGTTTGTCTAATAGACAACATCGCAAACATTGCTCCGATTGAAAACTAATGCATTTGTGTTATGGAAATCGGAGACAACGGTGGAACTACAAACACCCCGACCTGAGCAAGTATAAAAAAGTTTTTCTAAATTGACCCAACCGGGGAACGAATCCGGGACCTCAGAGATGGCGACTTAAAATATTAGGCTGCCTATAGATTGGTGCCTAGATATATCCAGGTTACTTGCTATAGGATACACGGTGACCGCACTGAAGGCGAGTCGTTGGGATAGTCGCCTTGGTCTCATAGTCTTTGGTCGTAAGCCTCGCGCCTGCGATACATTCTAAGTAGTCGCTTTGATGTATCGAGGCACCTCGCGCGCAGTGCGACCGGTTGCGAACATTCGTTTTGCTCGGTTACATATCTAGGCTATAACTAGGCACTAATCTAGGCACCTGTTGGTGCGTAGGCGGCCTCAGTATTGATGATGATTGTGGGTGTAGCATGTCAGAGCTGGCGTGGTCGGAGACCTCGAGCGGGTCGAGCGGCGGCTCGGGCGACCACCGCCTGCCGCGCCTCGCGCCCACGCCGCGCCCGCGCACCAGGTATAGGTCAGTCCCTTGGTACACCTCATAGTTTCTACAATCATTTTCATCATGTTAATACAGCTTGGGATCTTTTGTGTTATCGTAACTTAATCGTAACTTTCGCTAGAGACATCTAGTTTATCATACTACCTTCAAGCAATAAATAAAAAACCGGTAACGGGCGATTCACATTTTTTATCAAAAGTCGAAAACTAAGCGGCCTAAAAAAAGAAAAAATGTTTGAAAATGTGCAAACAGAGTGCAACATCGTTCATAATATGACAAAACACATGCCATAGTAGCCTCACTTCGAATTTCTTAGACCCCCTTTCAGTCCGTGTTAAAAAATGTATTTTTTTTCTTTCTTTTTTGCAAAGTAATTGGGCAAACGTCATTTAAAACTATTCCAAATTTCAAGTTGAAAGCATTAGTAATTCTTGAGATATCCAGCTGTGATAGACGGACAGACAGACAGATTGAGTCGCATCATAAGGATAACATTTTACCGTTTTGGTATGGGACCCTAATAACAATACAATTTATGCGAAAAACAGAAACACTGGTATCAGCGGTACTAACAAAACGTGAGTCAAGTATAGTGCTTCCAGATTTTTTCAGAAACTTTGCCAAGAAAAATGTTGGCGGCCGAGACTCATTAATATTTATAGGATTCACCTCAATTAAACCTCGATTATGCGCGTGATCATCCTTGAGTTGAATAAAATGCAATTTTATGTCGCCAGCGCCCGTTTTACATGCACCTCTGCCAAAATTTAAGACGTCGTCCTTTAAAAAATGTAGGTGTTAGTATGCAACAACTAACACAATAAAGCAAACGTGGAATTTGTAATGACCCGTCCGCCGGTGTTCTGGCGAAGCAGAAACTAATGCAAAATATTACGTTGCAAAAAAATAAAAATATTATTGATTTTTTTATTTTTTATAGCATTCACAATGCTATTTTTATATTAAGATACTCGTTACTAATATTAGAAAAATAAAAAAAAAATCGCTTCACCCGTTATCCAATTTTTTCTAGTATTTTTCTAATATTAATTATCTTAATTAAAAATATTATTCATAAAAGAATTAAAAAACAGTCTAAATCTAGTTATAAAATTATCCTATTGCAAGAGTCGAACACACGGACACGACCTAGGGGGCCGATTTTGTAATTTTGTTGCAATCAACTCTGATAGAAATCGAAGTTACATTACTGCTTTAGTAAGAACCAATGTGAGAACTATCTTACTTAAAGCGGCAATGTAACTGCGGTTTCAATCGATTTTAATCGAGAATTGTTAGCAACAGAATCACGTCGTAATCAGCCCTCTGCTTACCTAGCCAAAGTAATTATGCAAATCTTAGTTATTGCTTCGTCTTAGAAACATGTAACATTAGGTTTCGTTAACAATCGAATTTCAAAACATCAAATCTAGGGCCATATTTTGGTAAGACGTTTGAAAGGCGCTCGAAGCCCTTCAAAAATAGGGCCCGTATCCAAGGCCCCGTACATGTTTCGAAAGCGAAGCGATAAAAAAATTGTAAACGTTACTTTGGAGTTTGGCTTACTAGCCTCTCTCTCTTTGCTTGATACACAGGGTCAGGGTGTCCCAAAACTTTGCCACACGGAGGAAAAAGTATTTTATATATTGAAGTTAGGTTTTACTGAAAAAAGACTTTATTTTGTTTTTAAAAAGAATTTGAAATGCATTCAAAGATATAAATAAATCGCATTACGATATAATACAAGCTGATACAATTTAAGGTGGTACCAAATAATGTGATATAATACTGAAACAGGTGATAGTGTTGCTAAGACTGAACTTCTCTAAGGAACGGGTCGAAAAAAATCTGCTGTTTCATATAAAAATTCATAACGAAAATATCTAAATGTATAAAACAGCAGATTTTTTTCACGATTTCAGTGTTGGTCCTATAGTAAAAGTTTTTCAATTTGATGGTCCGAAGAAACGGTTTTCCCATTTTGGGTTCATTTATTAACACATTGTATATATATTATACAACGTGTAACAAAAAGGGGGTATCAACCCGAAAGGAGGTCAATGTACTCGTGAATCTGAACACCTTCCAACAGAAAAAAAAAATTTGGTCTCTCCATAGAAAATTTGAATTTGCCGCCTACATTTTGTATGGAGAGTTAAAATTTTTTTATTTTATTTGATTTTTTTTTCTGCTGGAATGTATTCAATTTCACGAGTACATTGACCCCCCTTCGGGTTGATACCCCCTTTCTGTTACACGTTGTATATGTATACATAATAGGGGTTAAAGTATGAAATTGCCGATTTTTTCTCACACACAGAGGCTCTCATATCTTCTATGATGTAAAATATGCTTTGGTTACTTGTTATTATTTCGAATTATGATCATTACGGCCCACTATCAGGAATAAAATATTTCTGACTTTTCCTGAACAAGTAACTAAAAAAAGTATCTTAAAAGTTTGTTGTTAGTTGAAATGACCACTTAATTCGTTGTAATTTAGCAGATACTACTTTTTTTCACTTAACACATGTAGCATTAGTTAGCTGAGTGCTTAAACATTTGTGCATAAAAGTCTTAAAACATTAGCGTTAATGGTTGTTAAATAAATTAAGACAATGTTAGTGAGGAAAATACACATTCTTTAAAATTCTCTATACAAAACGGCAATTTCATACTTAAACCCCTATACATAATTATGGTGTGTACTTATACTTAGCACTAACCGGTTGATCATCTACTCATAATGCTTATGAATAATAACAATCCTTTGATAAATTATAAAAGTGACTTATTATTTACACAATACTTTTTAACACATTATCTCGTAACGCTACGTCGTAGCCGTAGCTCGTAGCAATGCTACGACAGATACTTCCTCAAAAAATTAAGGAACTTGTATTAAAAATTCTTATCAATTATGCCAAAGAATTAGTCTCTGTATAGAGTGAACTATTACGAAAGCGTTGTACAATAGAGATTTGTAACGTTGAGTGACAAAATAAGTATTTTTTAATTTTTCTTTTTATAAATTTTTTATTTGTACATTATCCAGATTAATTTGGCTTTAAAAATAGAAATTGATATTTCCTTTCGTCCAACAGTCAAGCGAGTGCAGCGACTATGAAACGGTACTCGAGCGACGACAGCCTCGTAATGGTCGCTGCGCGCGCGGGCGACGCGGCCGCGTCTTGAACCAACGCGGCGAAACTTCTGGTTCACACTGCAAAAATGAGGTCTTTCCTCTATTCGTATGATAATTTAAAAGCGATATGATGACGACTTTTTGGATTCCACACATAAGCGTATACTTACTAATAACCTGTCTTGAGTAACTTTGTTGTTTTTCCTTCAATGCGTCACGCACTATGGGAAACTACTTACTTTCCGTTGGGGTGATTTTAATAGTATGAATTATTAAGTCCCCAGTTGTAACTAAATAGGAACATAATATTACATATTAGAATACTATGTTTTTGCTGCTTTTTGTATTGTCCATAGAATTTATTAGAGTAAATTGGGTATCGGGTTTGGTTTTTTTGAATGGTTTTCTAAGAATGGGATCTTTCAAATATTTAGTTAAGGAATGTGAAAATTGTTGCCAACTTCCGTTTGTGTATAACTTGTTTCGTCTTTTTGCGTAGATCAATCAGTATTTATGTTTAGTTAATATCGCGACATAATAGATGTCAAATTTTTAATGCATTAATGTGCTTGTAATAATAAATATCAGTAATTTGATTTACTATTCTTGTTTTATTTTCAAATTATCATCCATAAAGTTTCAAGCTATAACGTAAGTATAAGTAACTGTTTTTCGATTTCCCTTTCCAATTTATTTCCACTAGCAGAAATTGGAATCCTTTTTCCTTACTTACTACTGTGAGTAAACAATTAACAAACAACAAAAAGGAATTAATGTAAAATTTAAAGGAAGTAAATTAAAACCATCAGAATGACGTCTTTGAATCAACTGTTTGTTGAAAAGTTTTCCTCAACCGCCACTAGTGATTACTCACTAGAAAAATAAAAGAAATGAAGGTATTGTATGGTACTTCATTTTAATCTATTCTCTGTAGCGTATTCATTGATATCGTTTTTCCCAAAGGTTGACTGGTAGAAAATGCTACTAGCATTAAGTCCACCTCTTGTATCGTTGTATTTGTACACATGATAACACGTCAGGTTATACAGTTAAACTGCGAAAACAGCTTTTATTACGTAGAACATAAAGGCGGTCTCAAGGTCAACATGTGTAGTCTGAGGTGCCGTCGTGTGTACTTTATATATAATTAAATAAATAAATGAAGACCTATTATGGAGGAATTAATAGGTACTACTTCCTGTACTCTCAATGGAACTATCGTAATTTTTGTATGGCTGGGCAATAGACATAAAGTATTCAATCTAAAATAATGCAAAAGGGTAAAATATTCAAATTAAAATTTATATTAGTGAGATTACATAATACCTTAAATATAAATGTAACAAATATTATCTACTTAACTATAATCTCATTGTTCCGACAAAACCTGAAGTACCTGAAAAAGTAGGTTCTTAGGTGTTCGGCATTTACTTATTTTAGCTTACAAGTTTAGTATCAAACATCACAATTAGGATCACAAAATGGTTGCTTCATTTTTGTCCTTTAGACAAAATATGGACGGTTGAATAAAGTATTGCATTTGTTGGATAGTTTGGACTTTTTAACATAAGTAACATAATCGTAGGTACTACTGATTACATTCCGAATTCCGTTAATTTAACTGGACTAACAACCGAACTAAAGAGATATAAATGGACAAAGATATTTTCTGAGTAGACTTTAAGTTATACACAGTGTTGACAATATTAGACCGGACAAAAACAAAACAAACTTAGTTAAAATACGGTTTAACCCATAACGGCCGTAAAAACTTTTAATCACTAAATTCTGTGAGTAGCAGAAGGTTTTGGTCCATCACTGGGGTCTTTTACTAAGTTTATTTCTCTGAAGTTTGTTCCAGTAAAACCACAGAATACATAATAGTGGTATTATGTATTCTTTTATTACTGCAACATCAATAAATATTATGCTTGTAAAGAAAATACAAATTACGTATAAATATTTGATACAGGCTGTTGGACTAGTACCTATTCTAAATCTAATTCATAATAATATAATGAATTGCTTTAATATTTTTGGTGTAACGAGACAATCTTCATAAAATATACATAACTATTATGTTATTTGGAATATGTCTCTTTTTGCTAAAAATAAATAGTAAATAGACGGTATAGTATAACGAAATAAGGTAATTTACGTCACTCGGAGCATACTTCACTACACCAGGCAAGGCTGGCATTTAAAATTAAGGAACATTGTTTTCTTATCATTAAAGATATAAAAATATGGCCACTTTATAAAACTTACTTCAGCCAAAGATTGAAAAATTTATACAGAAAATATTTTCATTGCCTACAAGTTTACACATTTTCCAATTAAATTTTTCAATCTTGTGACTTTTCCTTGTACCTATGTTTTCCCAGAGATTTATCAACGACTTGAGTTGAATCATTGGCAAACCATAATGTTCGTCACTGGGTTTGGTAGTTTTATAGACAGTAAACAAAAGTCCAGTATATGACGTTGAAGAAAATAAAGAGTAGCGGAAATAGGACTCGCGAGCGTTTGTCTATCCAGGTGGCGATCTCCTGCGGGGTCATGGTGGTCCAGGTGTGCTTGGGCGGGTCGGAGCCCTCGCTGCCGTCGGCGCGCTGCTTGCTCCCGCCCTGGCTGGAGATCAGCTCGTCGAAGCTCTGCGTCGTTATAGTCGGCAGGTTCAACGCTGACGGGAAGCTCTGTAACGCACATGTCGGATTATTCAATTTTTCATTTATTTTGAAGTCGATAGGGAATGTCCGAAAATAATCTAATTGGCTGAATATTTTTTTTAGGTAGGAATAAGGTCCCTTAGTAATAGAAAAAAATGCAGAGTTTACGGTTGTGTGAAAAAATAAAAAGAATTAAAGTCTCTTCGACTTCACAAATTTAATGTACGAAAGTAACAGCAGAATTGAGATTATACCTTTGCCACCACCTGCCACTACGACAAAAAGTACTAAAAAAAAGTTTTGACATTTTGTGTTAAAACTTTTTTTAATACCATGTTAAAAATTAAAATTACCATTAAAAATAATTTCTTGGAAAAATAAAATATATTTATATAATGTGTAAGTCTTTGGCATGGCAATTTAATAAATAAATTAATATCTATCTAAAATTTTTTATTAAACTGAAATTGAAATGTAGTAAATGATATAGTATAACAAGTGATTTTTTAACAACTTATTTGTACTTAGCTTCTAAATTTCATAAAATAATTTTATGTAAAGATTGTTGACTAATAACTTTGCGACTGATTTCTTATCATTACATTATCCTATTAAATTAAACTTGTTTAGAATTTACTGAGTAAGGTAATTTTATGGAAAACCTGTAATTGGCCTTGCTTTGCTAGTGGTTATAGTACAGTAGCCCGTATAACATTTAAATCACTAAAAAGGTTACCGTTTGCCGTTGTGATATGGTTATTTATTACGAAATTATAGATACTTTAACCCAAGTTTTACAGATCGTAACCCGCCGTAACCTATATTTGGATATCTCCAAACATGATATTTTTTTAATTTTCGAGGTTTACCACATGGTTTAGCTATTGTCGTGTTCTACAGCTTTGTTTGATTGCCACTGATAATAGTAAGACTATGGAAAGTGACTATACACAGATTTAAGACCAGATAAAGTCCAACCATTTTCATCAGGTCTTAAATCTGTGTATGGCTACTTTTCATAGTCTTACTTTTTTCTGTGGCAATCAAGCAAAGCTGTAGAACACGACAATAGCTAAACCATGTGGTAAACGTCGAAAAATAAAAAAATATCATTGTTTGAGATATACAAATATAGGTTACGGCGGGTTGCGATCTGTAAAACTTGGGTTAAAGTATCTATAATTTCGTAATAAATAACCATATCACAACGGTAACCTTTTTAGTGATTTAAATGTTCTACGGGCTACTGTACTATTAGAATTAGTAGTAAAAACAAATTGTAACGCTGTTGGTTTTCAAATAAAAAAAAAGTTGTGGTTGTGGCAGGTGGTGGCAAGGGTATAATCTCCATTCTGCTTTACTTTCGTACATTTGTAAAGTCAAAAAGATTTTTTTTCAGTCAAAAAGAAGAACTGTAAAATTCTGTAACTTTTTTCTATTACTAAGGGACCTTATTCCTACCTATAAAAAAATATTCAGTTGATTTGATTTGTTTCGGACATTCCCCATTACGTAATCAGTATCATTTGTAACCTTCTCAATTTTTGAATGAATTGCATAGGTAGGTACGTTATGTAGGTACTTAAGTTCGCTTATTCGCAAAACGTCTACCTCGCAGATAGCTTGTATTATTAGTATTTCTGTTTGTGTGTCAGGCTATCACATTTTCTACACTTACGTGGACTGTAAGGTAGTTATTGTAAGCAGGTCCCGCCGGGTCCGTACTGTGGTTTTGACTAAGCGATGTACAAGATCTCGACTTTGTCAGTTGCGGAGACGACTCTTGTAATTCCTTCTGCATCTCCTTGCGAGCTAGCCGAGGAGTAAGCGTACTCTTCAATATGTACTTGCTGTTAACCTTCTTCAAATTAACAACTTTCCTGCAAGTAGAAAAACATGGTTTTTAAATAATATTTTATAACCGTTCACTTATTACAAATCTAGGCAAGAAAGTAGGTAAACACTTGGTTACCTTCATCTACTTTAGTCTATAGGTGATTGTCACAAAGAATATGGTAATTTTATTACAATAGAGGCGTGCGCACTACGAGCTGCGCCGTGTCTTATGTGTTAAGGGTATAATAATTATTATAGCTTTTACATTACACCATTGCGTCTAATCGGTCGTTAGTTGAGCCTTTATGATCATCCGCAAGTTGCATGCATCAAGATTCAAGGACAAGATTTTATATTGGACCTATCTATTAGCTAGATTCATCCCTATCTCACTCACTTCACAGCCTTTTTTGAATGATTTATTACAAGTAATAAGATCGTGCTTGTAATTAATTAATGATCATTTCCTTTTTGTCGACTTTTATGAGTGAGTAGGTAGGTACTGAGTAATTATAAGTAAAGATAGACGAGTAGAGTAAGTAATGACCTGAGTAAAACTTGCAATTTTCAAATGCTTCTAATATTATATTCACATGCAATTTATAGTATAATTAAACTTAAATGCAGATTTAATGCAGTTTTGATGCATTTAAGATTAATTAATATTATAATTTTTTGTGAAAATAATATTGGAAGTGTTGGAAAATTGCAAGTTTCTATATAAGCGTCTATAGATACGCTGAGTAGGTTGGTAATTAATGAGAAAAGCTGAACTTACTTTCTGCGCCATATTGTGTTAACAAAAGCAAACTCCACAAGAGCGGAGAAGATGAATCCAGTGCACGCCAGGAACCAGATCTCACTGGCTTTAATATACGATACTTTTGGAAGCGTTTTCGCTTGAGAAGACGCCAAAGTTATAAACGATAACATAGTACTTGTTCCTGAAATTGAAGAAATCGAAGGTAACAAAATTTCAAATAAAATAATTACGAGTATAATAAAATATGTGTCACTAAGTACCATAAAAATAATAATTAAAATTATAAATAAGTGAATAGTGTAAAAACGGTTTCTTTACTTATAAGTAGAACATATTTACCCAAGGTGATCCTGGGTGCAGCAGCGTCTGCTTGCAGCCAGAATGTGACCCACGACATTGCCACTATCATCATGGAAGGAATGAAGTAGTCCATGAGATAGTACCCCACCTCTCGGCCCAACTTGAATGTGAACTTCAGCGCGCTGTAATTTCCAGCTGTAAATGAATGATTTGTTTTTCTATTATTAAAACAATCTCAAAAGGGGCCAACTATTTGTGTCTGTGAAGTCATCGTTTCGTATTTTATTTTTTAATTATCATATAGAGAAAAATATACATTTCTAAAATTAGAAGGGTGTGATGACTTCTTCAAAGCCCCATGAAATATATTTTGACGAACGACACAAACAAAAAAGTGACATTACATCTACCTCCACCGAGGCGCATGTTCATGATATCTCCTCGGACCACTGATTCGTTGGTCCAGTAATCCATCAGAGAGTATTCCGTCAAGTGCAGTTCCGAGGACAAACGGACCGGGTTGTCCCTCTCCCACATGAGTCGCAAAATCGAAGCGTTGTATTTCCCTGTAAACAGTTCATTCTTGTTATTTACCTGTCAAAGTTTAGGAAAATAACAAAATTATGCTAATATTACTCACAACTCTCAAGGTTCATCGAGCAAGTCTGATCGTCGAAAGGAAACTTTTGCAAGTTCATCCAGCAGTATAGAACTGCTTGCATACGTCGGCTGAAGAGGACTTCTCCATCAGGTGCTATGGATATAAGGACATCTTTGCTATCGGTGCCCATGAGACTCGAGGACTGTTCGTTTGACATGTACAGATGCGGCACCCAAATACGTTGCCGCAAATCATTCTCACCGATGATTTTAGACCGCTCTGGTGAGTACAAAGCGTATGCTAGTCTAGGATCAGTCCACCGTAGTTGTAGAAGGAAGTGCAACTTGAAATTCTGAAATAATATGAGATTTTTAATGACACTTTAGTTTTCTCAATGGTACGCTTGGTCGCTTTTTTTTAGTAGGTGGGTCTTTAATAAAGGCAAAATTACGGCAAAAGTATGGAAACCATGAAACACACTTTATAACAAACGATTAGTTTGAAGCTTACTTAGCATCTAGATTCCTAGTAATTTGGCGATAGCTAATTCTTTCTTCTATCATCAAGAGAGGCCGGTAAACAATGTGGTCCGCACCGCAGCTAAAGACAAAAGGACGGAAATAAACTGACCAGATCATGAGCTTCCGCAGGTTGTATGAAGTAGACGTATGCGCTGGCGTGCACGTACACCGTGTCCCCCGACAGGTAGGTGGGCAGCAGCAGCCGGTCGTAGCGGCATTCGTTCGCCAGCCGCGACAGGAACTCCGACTGTGTGTAGCTATCGCCGTTAACTAACGACGGACATGATAATGAGGTTTGTGACCTGTAAAGTAAGAAATTATAAATGATCAGTTTAAGTCAATCTCCAACCATTAGCTACAGGTAGGTACAGTACGAGGCAAACATATTGAAATCGGGTGGTGATTGTGCAGAACGCGTATTTTGGATATGTGTAGCGGTGAGGTACGCTCGCAAGTGGACATGCTCGAACTTATCCCCACTCCGTCGAAAAAGTGTCAAGATGTTTGCCTCGTACTGTGTGTGACTATTTTAAATATACGGGTATTTTAAGATTACGATCACGAAAAAGTCGGAGACAAAATACGGCACGTCCTCAACGGCATTATCCAAAAGTCGAACCACGACGACGGATAGTTCGGGCAACGTTCGCTTCGCATCTTAACAATTTTTTTGCCGGAGTAAGGTCAAAAATTAAGGTGACGAAAGTTCGTGGTTCGGATAGAAGTTGCAAATCCTTCCATCGATTTTCCGTAAATCTACATAGATTTTCTTTTTACAAAGTGACATCACTTTGTGAAAAGGAAATCAGTGTCAGTGATAGATCACTTCCCTTCAAACGATGCTAAGATTTTACCTATAAACATTATTAACAGATCTATGACGATTGCGGTCCAGTCCATCATGCATTATTTATGGAAAATATTTATCCTTGCTTATCATAAAACAGGATTTTATTGAAATAGATTGTATGAATGCATCGTCCTCAAGAGACTTCATCTGTCAAAGGTTTATAGTCAATGATTAATGAATTTATTATTCAATAAAGTAGGTACACTGACGTCCATTATACAAATTGTATAATGGACGTCAGTGAGTAGGTATGAATTCATAGACATAATTAAGAATAACATGGTTTTGTAAAGGTAAAAGCACACAATGTCAATCCTCCCAAACAGGTAGGTATTATGATATGAATAATAAATAATGGGAAGTATTTTTTGATCTACAATTATAAAAAAATAGCAGTTTAATTATTTTGCTAGTAAACAAATATTTGGGTCAGCAAACCTTGATCTGCACATTCTGCACACAATCTTAAAATCGTCAGCAATTAAATACACAGTTGCAGAGTAAAATATCTTATTGGTCAATTGATGAACAACATTTCAAAATTGGTTAACAGAGAAAACTGAAGAGGGAGAGACAGGGGCAGGGGGTGGGGTGGTGGGGTATGAGGTATGGGGTCGGGGTACCGAATCGTGTGTATGGGTATGTATGGGGGATGGGATATGGCCACCTACCCACCTAGTACATATCCCCTATACCCCTCCCCTCCTCTCCTCCCCATACCATACCCCATACCCTTTACCCAACATACCCGTTGTTATTACAGTCCCAAACGGTCGCCCATCCCAAACCCAACCTTTTTTTCAAAATTGCTTATTAACATTCTTTATCGCAGTCCCAAACGGTTAATCATCTCATACCCGGCCTTTCCCTAGAGTTGCCTTACGTTATGGCAATGGCAATCTAATCAAATTAATTTTTACCAAGGGGTGCCATACTTTTCTTAAGGAGATCGACCTAGCAAAAATTTATGACTTAAGAGTTCGACATTTAGACCTTTAAACCGACCAAAATTTATCAAATCATCGTTTCCGCCACCAAAATCACCAAATATTTATCACTAATAATTTTAGCTATTCTTGGCGATCGACCTTAAAACCTCTCGCAATCGACCGGTCGATCGCGATCGACCGTATGGGCCCTATACCATCACTGAATTGCTCACCTATAAACATGGTCCACTGAATTGCTCACCAAAAAAATATTAAACGCTGATCACTGATTTCAGCAAAAAAAAAATTGTGCAATCCAGTATGGCATTGATTTGCTGATTGAATTAGAAATATTTGTTAGCCAAAAGTTGCTGACCAACTTACCATTTTAGTTGACCGAATAGATTTTTCTGCTCATTAAAATACGAATATTTTGCTAACCAGCTAAACAATACACTTAAATATCTATGCTTTATTTATATGAGTAACACGAGAAACAACAATGAATAATTTTTAAATTTGAGATTTTTGCATTTACAATGCTATTTTTAAACAATACTAAATAATATACTAGAAAAAATACGACTCGCACCAGATCAATACTCAGACGGGAATCGAACCCGCGACCTTTGGACAGTACCGGCGTTAGGGGGGGGCGAGCACGGGCGACCGCCCGGGGCGCCGGATGTGAAGGGGCGCCGCAGGCGCCCCTTTATATTCGCAGCCGCAGGAGTCCCTTTATACACACTCGGAGCGAGTCCTACAATTACTATCGGAAATTCCCTTTTAGCGACAAAATCCTTATGGTGGCAACACATTATCAGAACAACTTGGCAATACCTCGCCGAAATTTCATCGCGCGCTAACATGTGCCGTTTAAAAAAAATAAAAAAAAAGGTTTAAGGTTTGGCCAAAATCCAGGAGTGACCCTAGGGCGGTGGTGCAAGTGGTGCGACTGCACTGGGCGCCCTCGACTGCACGGGGCGCTGAAAACGCCCAGCCACCGGTCGACTATCAATCGTATTGTTGCCTGGTGACGAGCACGATGAATGAAACTGACCAAAAATCGCACTGCGTGGCATATTTTTTGTATAAACAAGCAAGATTAGTGGATTAACTAACTGAAAATCGCGCTGCGCGGCTGTTTTTTATGGCTCCGTACCCAAAGGGTAAAAATGGGACCCTATAATTACTAAGACTCTGCTGTCCGTCTGTCTGTCTGTCACCAGGCTGTATCTCATGAACTGTGATAGATAGACAGTTGAAATTTTCACAGATGATGTATTTCTGTTGCCGCTATAACAACAAATACTTAAAACAGAATAAAATAAATATTTGAGTGGGACTCCCATACAACAAACATGATTTTTTGACTAGCACTTGGCCGGGTTTTTTTACTATAAACAAGCAAGATTTAGTCGACGAAATTGACTAAAAATCGCGCTGCGCGGCGATTTAATTTTTCTATAAACAAGCAAGGTTACAAGATTGGTATGTAAAATTGAATAACAATCGCGCTGCGCGGCCGTTTTTTTACTGTAATAAGAAAGATTAGAAGACTAGTAGATGAAACTGACTAAAAATCACGCTGCGCGGCCGTTTTTTTGCTATAAACAAGCAATGTTACAAGATTAGTAGATGAAACTGACTAAAAATCGCGCTGCGCGGCCGTTTTTTAACTAACAGGCAAAATTGAAAATCCTGGAATCGCAGATAGAGGGCGTCCCGTAGAAATGTCGCCCAGGGGCGCTGGTAGTGCTAAAACCGGCACTGCCTTTGGATATCCGGTCCAATGCTCTGACCGCTGAGCTACCGAGTCACTAGTGACATCGTCGAATTTTTCCTAGTATATCCTAAACTCTTACGCTGTAAGCCAGCGTTATTTCACCAATGTGAGGAATTACCTCGACATTCAATTGAAATATCTTTCCAGATATTTTAACAATTGATTAAGATGAAATAGCTATATAATTTTTAAATTTGAGTTTTTTGCATTTACAATGCTATTTTTAAACAATACTAAATAATATACTAGAAAAAATACGACTCGCACCAGATCAATACTCAGACGGGAATCGAACCCGCGACCTTTGGATATCCGGTCCAATGCTCTGACCGCTGAGCTACCGAGTCACTAGTGACATCGTCGAATTTTTCCTAGTATATCCTAAACTCTTACGCTGTAAGCCAGCGTTATTTCACCAATGTGAGGAATTACCTCGACATTCAATTGAAATATCTTTTCAATAGATTAAGATGAAATAGCTATATAATTTTTAAATTTGAGATTTTTGCATTTACAATTCTATTTTTTTTTTTTTTTTTTTTTTTTTTTTTTTTTTTTTTTTTTTTTTACAGCGTAACTCAAAATGACATCGAAAAAGGCCAAAACTGTCATGGCGTCTTGAATGACGTCACGCCTCGCGAAACATTCCTGTTTGTTTATGACCGTCATTGTTCACACACACACACACACACACACACACACATGATTAATCATTAGAAACCTTATGCTAGCCGATTTATTCTTTGTGGAAACAAGCCTATTATTATAGGTCTCTTACTGTTACTTATCTATTAATTCAATTTTGAACGATAGCTTTTCATAAATAATGTGAAACAATGTGAGTAGAGTACATACATAAAAAATATAGCTACACGCGACGAACTGATAACCTTCTACTTTTTGAAGTCGGTTAAAATGAATGTTATGGTTTTTACAGATTACCATTAAACAATAATAAATTGATCGAAGAGCTTTAGATTTAGAATGAACCATTGCATGCATTGAGTCACCCTGCGCCAAACTCCCTGCGCAATCAAACGTGTTAGTATAGTACTTTACAGAACCTTAAACAGTTTAAGGCTATTAATTATTCTTTATCACGTCCAATAGAACTCTGCAAAGACGGAACAAGCCCTGTTTTCAATAACAATAGTTGAATGTTTGTAGAGACGCTGTATCAGGTAATATATGGATCGGCTCGTTGCACAAGGCCGCGCTCCCAGTACCCTGCTGCTAACGACAACAAAACTAATATTTGTTCTGCCCGATAACATTGTGAACCAATTCGCTGAGATATCAACAAGATTTGCTCTCAGATTACCCGCTAAGCCGCCAGATATATGCTCGCTATGTATAATTTGCAACCCTGTTTAAATGCAAGAGCATTAGTTTACTTTAATCATTAGGTACTTGAAGACTTATCCGTTTCATTATTAATAGGTACTTGAGGGCTCGCTCGGGTGACAAATGCCAGTTCTCACCTAAGCCAAACGATTGTAAAGCAATCCAAAATAAATTGAAATAATATGACATAATATACCTACTTCACTAACATATACCATTCATCGAGGAAAAAAGGGAGAAATGTATCAACTTACTTTAATGTCCATAATAAGGAAACATAACATTTGCAAAACTTAAGGAAACTCTACCTAAAAGCTTGGCCTAAGAGAGAAATAAAGCCGCAAGTAGGTATCGCAGATCGCAAATCATTATACAACCACCTAGGAAAAATATATGCCCTAATGCTTTTGATTATATCATGGATAAATTAATAGTACCTACCTATAGATAACTATTATTTAAGTTGTAACTTACTACAATAAAATTTTATTCTAACATAGGTACTTAAATAAACATTATGTAGATAATTCTATAATGTACCATCTGACAAACCACCTGAATGTTTATTATAATAGATAAAATCTGTTAACAGACTCTACTTAGGCTGTAGAGCTTTCATTTGCTAAAACGCTTATGCATTAGCCAACTTCATAAAATTACAACGTTATAATCAACTTTGATTTAGCCAGTAGATTTCTTTTACGGAAACAGTCGTGAAACTGCTTTTCTTTCCTTTTGTGTTACCAAAAACATCAATGCCAAAAACACATAGTCTTAAATAATTCCCAATACATATTAATGTTTCCGTAACATATTGTTAACATCAGTATAACAAATCGTTGTTATATTCACCATTGATTTGCATATAGTACCCATCTCAAAGAACTGTAATAACAGTAATCGTCAAGAAATGTATACCTGCGCGATTTGTTTTCAGTGAAATATTATGCTAGCTATTAACTTCATTATACTGCAAGTCTGCAACACGTGACATCTTTTGGTTTAATCATTGTTCACTGAAGTCATTATGAATAAAAGTAAATAGGCACTGAATGAATAAAAACAAAGGTGACGCATTAGAGAGACGCGATTATATTTTATCAGTTTCCTACTGTTGTATAGTATTGCTTACTTAGTTACCGCGTTGGTTGGTACATAATTGTAAAGTAAACAGTTACCAGCTAATATTTAATCAATGGTCTAATCCACATTTTTATCTCCACGTGTAGTTACATGCTTTAAGAAAAAAAATATACCTAGAGCAATATTGTCTCACCAATAATTACTAAGGTAATACATATACAGGTATCTAAGTTCTGTTAATTTTAGTAAGTACACAAGCCAGGCTCTCTGATAGCAATGCCTGTATCAAAACTACTAACTTTTTAAATGTTATATTTTTTCACTTTTGAGAGTTGTAAACTGTGCATTCATATAATTTATTGAATTTAATTAGATGTTGATCTTCGTCATTCATTCTAGTCTGATAATTGATAAGCAAAAACTTATGTTAAACTACTAAAGTTTTTAATAATATTCTTACTAAACCAGTAAGAACCGCTGCGACAGCGTGAATTTTCAAATAAAACTACCTATTTAAAATAATATTTACTTATCTATTTATATAGCGCAGGATAAGATCTCACAACACAATTGTATTTATCACACGTATTTTGTCATGTTAATTACGTGAATCATTTAAGAAAATTCTTCACCACCACAAATGCGTCGGATATAAGTATTCGGTGAAAATTAGTACTTAAGTTTGTTTATCTTTATGATCTATATATACGAGAATATAATAAGCCAATCTATCTTAGTATGTTTGTACAGACAATATTGATAACATGATACTTTAAAGATGTCTGTTATCTCCGAAAAAAATACGTCATAGTCATACTTTGTTTTACATAAACTGAAAAATAAGGAAAGTGTACCCAAATAATTAGTTGTTTGAGTGTTTAATTCAATAGTTAATGTAACACAATACTATGCGTACCAAATAAGAAAAGTATCGACAACTTCACGTCACTGGTCAATTTTGTACTGCTAGCAAAAAATCCAATGATCGTTTGCCATGCTGATCGATGCCAGCAATAATAAAAATCTTATTTTTATATATTTTGTTTCTTTTTATGCACATCCTATTACCATATTATCATCTTATGCACATTATAAAGTTGTCAATTCTACCAAGCAATAACAAAATTGTCCAGTGCCGTGAAGTTGTCGATACTTTTCTTATTTGGCGCGCCTAATACAATGCGATTAAATTGACAATAGACAGTGATCCGCTGCAACTTCACTCGAGAATGTATGGCAAAGAGAAAATTCTACAGATTATACGTCGTTCTGTACCGCAAGCGCTCTGATATTATCCACTTCTGTTGTGCGAGATTACAAAAGCCTGTTGATTTCGGCCAGGTACATGGCCGAAACGCTCTGGCTTTTGGAGTAAAATACCTGGTCGAAATTAACAGGTTATTGGAGTAATTTTTAGGGTTCCGTACCAAAATGGTAAAAAAGGAACCCTTATGGTGTGACTCAGTCTGTCTGTCTGTCTGTCACAGCTGGATATCTCGAGAACTACTAATGGTATCAACTTGAAATTTGGAATAGTTTAAGATGACATTTGCCCAACTATTTTGCAAAAAAGAAATTAATAAAAAAATAAATATATTTTTTACGACAGGGACTGAAAAGGGGTCTTAAAAATTTGAAGTGGGGCTACTAGGGCATGTGGGGTATCATATGAAAGAGCACTGTTTGCACGTTTTCAATCATTTTTTCTTTTTGTTTTAGGCCGCATAGTTTTCGATTTATGATGAAAAATGTAAAAAAAATGACCGTTCCCCCCTCCTTATCTCCGAACTTTGAAATGAGAAAAATCTGAAATAATTCTATGTGATAGCAGTTTATATAAAGATTACAGGAAAAATAAAACGATGTTTCAATATAGCACACTTTTTCAGAAATTATCAAATTTCTAAAAATGTTAACATTAGTTCCACTAGCGGTCAAGAGATGGCGCTGACATAAAACTGCAATACTAATTTTATTATTTTACTCTGCAGTGGGGTTTGATGGTGCAATTATGATGGTACGGAACCCTCGGTGCGCGAGTTCGACTCGCTCTTGACCGGTTTTATTTTTAAAAAGGGAGACTACAAAAGCCTGTGGAACTCGACCAGGTACTTGGACGAAATCAACAGACTTTTGTAGTGAATTTTTTACTTAAAAGCCAGAGCGTTTCGGTCAAGTGCCTTGCCGAAATCAACAAATTATTAGAGTAATGTTTGAAACGGCTTGAAGAAATAATTAAAAAAAAATACTCCAAAAGCTAAAGCGTTTCGTCCATGATACCTGGCCGAAATCAACAATTCAACATCATTCATCACAATCGGCTTTTGTAATCTTGCCTTCTGTTGTACATTGTTAAATTAATCGCATTGTACATAGTCTCACTCAGAGCTCGTTTATTCTGCTAGTTTAATCAAAAATTGGAACAGTTTTTTTTATGAAATTATCTGTCACGTAAAACTGTGAAACGGCGCGGACCTTGAAACTGTAGATGGCTTACTGATCGTGGGGATGTAATAATTCTAATGGGTTTCTTTCACACCAAATAGAAATAGAAATAGAAAATATTTATTTGCCACAAACATGGTAGGTACATTTGATGTTCCAACAGTAAATAAAGTTTCTCATATTTGACCCATAACAAAGGCATGCAAATATTTGGTACAAGTTGTGATATGAAGCTACACAAAAAAAATATAAAGGAAAGTTCGTTCCTCCTCCACGACATCATTAATAGAACACAATTTATAAATAAACATTTATAATCGTACATGTGTGTGCAAATGACTCCGTAATCAGAAGTCCCTTCGATCAGTTCCGTGTGATTGGCATATTGTTTTCCTCATATTAACTGCAATTCTGCAGAAGTAATTGAGATTAGAGATTGACACAAAAGAAGGTTCGAATACTGATAAAGACACAGTGTTCTGTCTGATATCCTAATGTTAGATCCACCTTAATGAGTTCAACAACCATTTATTAAGTTGCGGTAGTTTAACTCCTATAGACAGGTGAAATACTGAGACAAAAAAATAAATAAATTTAAAAATTATTAAAAACACGACTGCCCTGTCAAAAACGAACTAAAAAGTTTAAAACAAGTGTCATTGCAGTCGGGGGACCGTTTTGTGGAACAATTTTTAATCAAAGAGGTCCCCCGACTGCAATGACACTTAACTTTTTAGTTCGTTTTTGACAGCGCACTCGTGTTTTTAATATTTTTTAAATTTATTAATTTCTATTTTACACATTTTAGTGACAAATTATATAGTTTTGGAATGTGCTCATTAAGGCCTTTCATTTAATGCCCATATTGTAATAAATGAGAAAAAAAAAATTCACATTTAAAAGTGGCGTCGTACAGTCGCCATATTAACATTTTTCAAAAAAAATATAGCCAGTGTCACTCGGAATGATGTAAGGATTCTAACGATACCCCATACATCTAAACCCGTTAAGCCATTTAGAAGTTATGGTGGAATAAAGAAACTCAGACACCCACAAACATACATGAATCCTAAACACATATACACTCCTTTTTTGGGCTAGTGTAAAAAAAATGCACTAATTCAACGGTTGAAGTGGTCGGGTGTACTAGTCTGCGCAAGCGAAGGGACACCAAAGCGATGAGAAGCAAAAGATCAATATAAATATCTTAATCCATATGTTACTGATTAGTGTTTTCCTATCTATGTATTCGATAATTAACAGTAATAGCTACTGTACCCAACCATTGCGTTAACCAAGTAAATGCTCTAAGGCGTTTAGTCACGACTGTCGCACCGATATGTCACGAAAATACTTGTTAATGAAGAATAATCATAATCAGTGGTAATAATTACTATGATAAATAATCACTAATCTTTTACTGATTATTCTGTATTAGGTATACATAGGTATACATAACATACCAAGTTTGGGCTAGTCCAGATAGATATGGTTGAATTATTTTTCGTAAAATATACCTCAAATCAATGATATTATAATTTAAATACCTATCATTGCCTTAAATGATACGTATACTCTCATAGGCAAATTTTTGCTCATAGATATCAACCTGAAGAGAGCAATTTTGAAATTGACATGAAGTTTTTTAATTGTTTATTATTACAAAGCTTTAAGAAACCTATCTATCGTGTCGTGTCAGTTGTGTGTGATATGATAAGTAAGAAGTGGGATAAAAAAAGGGTATGATTTTATCAATTACCTAATAAATGCATTTTCAGTGACCTAATAAATAATATTTGTTCCTAAAATAGTAGATCTGTCACCTAAATTAAATCACCAAATAATATTAAAACGCTTACCTAAATATTAATTAAGAATTATTTGGAAATAATATCATCAAATAATTATATTGGGTTTCAAAATAATAAAAGTGTCACTAAAACTGAATCACCAAACAATATAAAAATGTTTACTTAAAAATTAATTTTTAATCACTGAAAAATAATATTAATTACCAAATAATTCAACTGAAATTTGACGATACACAATTAATTAAATAGAACTGCCATAGGTGTTATAATAATAATGTACTATATTAAATCAAACATTGCACTGTTTAAAAACTAACATAAAGAAAAAAAATCGGGTTGCACTCCAGGAGTGCCGGCCGAAGTGAAAACTTGAATATTAACGTTGTGCATTTTTGATATTTTGGAACGGTTAGGGAATAATTTTGCACGAATTGCCATCTTACGAATTTACTCTGCATTTAAATCATAGAGTAAGATAAAAAAAAATGGATTTGAATTTACGAATACAGAACAGTATTGTACGAAAGTCTTATCCATAGCTTGACAGAAAATCTAGAGTTTTGACATTGAAATAAAAAATGATTAATAAAACAAATGTGATCATCATACCTTTACTTGTGTTTGTTTAATTTTCCATTACTCAAGCCACTATCACAATGGGACCAATAAACCCCTAGTAAATATTGAAGGTGCAAATCGTCCCAAAGCCTCAATCGATGTGGCCCCAGTTGCCTATTACCAAATTTCAACGAGAGCAACTGGTCCCTGGTCCCAGTTTTAGATGGGGACGACCTGACCCCTAAGTCGCCATTTTCACCGCACCCCGTAGAAAGAGAGGGGGATACTTCTACCGTCGGCTGTCTACTCTCCATCCGTCACATCCGTCTTACGAATTTTCGATCAGGGTCACGTGATTCTTACTGACGTGAGTTTATCATTTTTTCCCCATTACAAAAAAGCGTACAACGCCGCAAAAGAAGTTTTCACTTCAAAAAACATAAGTGAAAAAAAGAAAAAGAGAAATATTATTACTGCAGTATTAGTGATGGTTTTGATTTAGACTTTTAGAGAGACACCCTCTTTTTCGTTTTTGACCTATGGTTTACAATTTCTAAACGGATTGCTAGCCCTATTATGTGTTTGCATATTATGTACTTTTTTAAAAATTGGGACAGTTAAATTTTCCATTTATCTAATCATTATTGAGAGGCAAAGCTACCTTTAATTTGCTGAAAAACTGAATTAATTGTATTCGTTGAAGTCGGTGCAAGGATTGTCAAAGTGCATAACCCGCCAATTTGACTCCGCCCCTGTTAGGTATTTTTTCTTTGAATTAAGGAACCGATCTATTTAATAAGTGACAGATCTATTATTTTGATGATTGAACGAATTAAATGAACTAATAGTTTGTTGATTAGATTTTAAAGGACGGATCTAATATTCAGGCTTTAGAAAAAAGTGATCAAACTATTATTTAAGATACATATTTACATTAATCTAATGATTTATACTTAGAGACAGTTTTTATGAATAGATGACTAATATATTTTTCGGGGATAGATATTATTATTAAGGTATTGCAGATTAGTGACACATCTAAATTTAGGTGACAGAAAATATTGTTCCCTAAAAAAAAATATCTTCTTCTTCTTCTTATTTTTGTTTTGGCAATCTACATTCCTCTTGGAAGTATTTTTTGCCAGTGTCAAGTGTTGAATAGTTCAGTGGTAGATTGTTCAGTTTACATTAGAATGCGGGTGCATCGCATTCCAATGCTGCTTGGAGCATTTGGCACCAAGTATATCAAATCAAGACAGTTTACTCGGTAAGGTCAGCCGAGGTAGCCACCACTACATTAAAAGTCTCAGCTTCACGCCTATTTCAATTATCCCACATATTGTTCAGTTGCGTAGACACTTGTACCACAAAACTGCACCAATTTTAAGACACAATATCCACTACGAATCAATTTGCGAATAATTAAAATAGTCACCAAACCAAACCCGACAAAATGGCGCCAAAAAACTCAAAAAAAAAAAAAATATCACACTAGTGACTCCGTGAGCTGTAGACCTCGCGATGTTTTTTAAAAACAAATAACACATAGTAGATAATAGATTTTTCAACTAATAAGTAAGTATCTATACAGTGCAAATAATATGCTCAGTCCTAGGTTCTGTCGCAAAGTCACAACCTTATTTTGTTTAAAAATTTTGAATATTGGCCAGAAATGTTTTGATTGATGAAATTTCGAGTCTTCTAAAAATAAAAATTAAAGAAAATTACTTAGCACCGCTAACGAAATAGTAGTTTATGAAACTGGCGCATAATGAGGGGTATTACAACGTGACGGCGAGGTTTTTAATAGCATCACACGAGTGTTTTAATACCTAGTTATGTGCAGTTTCATACACTACTTTATCTACTCTCATACAATTTGTGATTGAACCTACAAAACTTCTACAAAATAAAATATCAATGATAAAAAGAGTAAGTTTGTAGTTTATCGGTAGGTCGGCACTATTACTTACCTTAGGTTAAGTAAAACCATGTAAAACGTTTTTCCGTCGCCGCATCTAAAATATCGGGTGGAGTCAAATTTTCACTCACTACTATGACATTTTTAAGCAAAAGTAAAAATTAAAATATAAAAATGGCGCGTAATCAATTAGAAAAATAAATAATGAGATGAGTGTATTCCAGAAGACTAATCGCTACGATGAGTCATCGATCACCATAGAGTACATTTTAATCATGGAAAGTATGTGGAAATCATGGAAATAGTACTATAAACCGGATTGAGTGCTTCGCCCCAAAACGAGCCGACAGAGAGGTCAAGTAGATGTATGTGTCCTTTTCTTCATTAGGGTGACCAAACCGTATGGTTGGCCGGAGACATACATAATACTTTAAACTGTTTAATATAAACTTAAATACCTAGGTAGTTCGTTATTTATAATTAACACTTTTTACCGCGTTTTTATTAGGTTGCTTGCTCTTTTGTTTGTTTGAGCACAAATTTTGCAAACGATTTTATACTAAATTCCCGATGAGCTAGAGACTTGAAACTTTGAACACAGGTCAGAAATGGAAGGAAATGCAATATTACAGTGTCATTGAGGTGATCTGATAATGGAGCCGGAAGAACGCCACAGGAACTCTATGATGAATGAAACTATACAACCCCATCGTGTTTGGGCTTATTAGAATTGTCTTGACAAGTACTCTGACGGGAGACGAGGTTCAGGGTGGGATAATGAAGTCTGGATTCCATGCCATAGGAACTCAATATTGAAATCATGCAACCCCATCGAGTTTGGGCTCGTTTGAATCGTCTTGACGAGTGCTCTGTTGGGTAATAGTATCCAAGAGTCTGATGATGGAGCCGGAAGAAGGCCACAGGAACTCTGCAATAAAACCTTTCAACCCCATCGAGTTTGGACTCGTTTGAATGGTCTTGACGAGTACTCTGATAGGCGGTGGTATATTTTTAGTTTAGCTCGTTAACTAAAAAAACGAAAATTAATATTTATTTTAAAAAAACATTTTTTAAGAACAAATTATTTATCACGTTTTTATTAAGTTGCTTTTTTGTTTTTATTTTTAAATATGGTAATTCAACCAAATAAAATCTAGTTTATTCAATTCAATTTAATTTCAAGTGTAAATAATTAAGCAACTTTAAAGTTTATTCCAATTTTTAATATAAATGCAATGTGCGTGAACTTCGGAAAAACAAATAAATGTTGGAAAAACAAGTAAAAGTAGAAAAACATTGTCTAGTGATCTGTAGTTAAAAAAATATGCAAACGATTTTCGACTTTATTGACGTTTGAAATTAGATTGCTTTTTCCCATAATTATACTTGTACATTTACTTTGCTGTTTCTAAAATACTAAGGTCTAAATAAGGTCTAAAATACTTGCACCAATTTCTTTACTTGTGAAGTTAATAAAATGGGTGCAAGAGATATACGACGACACAATGTTTAAAATATAAAAAACCACAAAACAAATTAGCAGCCATTTTGATATTTTTTTATTTTTCCATCAGTTTACATTGAGTTGTTATTTTCTTGTCAAAATAGTTCCAAAAACCAAGTTTCATCGAAATCGGCCCAAAAACAAAAAAGTTAGCCGCCATCTTAGATTTTTAGTATTTTAAAAATTGCGTTGTTATTTTCTTGTCAAAATAGTTCCAAAAACTGAGTTTCATCGAAATCGGCCCAAAAACAAAAAAGTTGGCCGCCATATTGGAGTTTTAGTTTTTTAAAAATTGTGTTGTTATTTTCTTATCAAAATAGTGCCAAAAACCGAGTTTCATCGAAATCGGCCCATAAACAAAAAAGTTGGCCGCCATCTTGAATTTTTTAATATTTTAAAAATGCGTTGTTATTTTCGTATCAAAATCGTGCCAAAAACCGAGTTTCATCGAAATCGGCCTATAAACAAAAAATTTGGCTGCAATCTTGAATTTTTTAATATTTTAAAAATGCGTTGTTATTTTCTTCTCAAAATAGTACCAAAAACCGAAATTCATCGAAATCGGCGCATAAACATGAATTTGATTATTAATATTAACTTTACCCCTCGCCTGCGACTTCCAGTTATTTCAATTGATAGAACAATTTCGTTTTTTGGAAATCTGAAATGGTGTAGTATTTATGGTCACCCTAGTTTTGTAAAGGAATATTTCCTGAATATTGAAATTCTAAAATTGAAATTCGGCGCCAAAGTCAAAATCGGATCGGATTTGCCAGGATTGACACTTGAATTTATAGAACTATAATAATGCTTATTAACATATTGTAGAAATCTAATTAAATCAAAAGAGTAAGTTCAGTTTTATTTTACAATTACTATGTGTTATTCTAAATTAATATTTAAGTAGTATATTTTCAATATTTCACTCCGAATCCTTAACTTTGATACACTACTTGATTGGTAACGTACATATTTTTAGTCCTACTATCGTGGTATTATTGTTTAGTAATGGCAATTGTGCGAACGTGACACCGACCTCCACCAAGTGTTGTCTCATTCACACAGTAGTGCCTTCAGTCAATGTCGTCGATAGAATTTCAACTCTATGACAAATACAATAAAGTTGAATTTCTTTTAAACGAAAAGTGAAAATTTTTGTAGAGTACTCACTCCCTATTATAAACCTCCTTGGTGGAAATATCGTTGTTTCTTTTTAATATCACGGCACTGCCTTCTTTTTGGATTTGCCCTGTATCGTAATGAGAAAAAAAGTTATTTTATAACATTGCTTAGTATAGCGAAGGTATGTTATAATAGTAGTTTATGAAACTGATGCATAATACCTAGTTATTTACAGTTTCATACACTACTTTATCTACTCTCATACAATTTGTGATTGAACCTACAAAATAATTTAACAATGATAAAAATAGTAGATAAATAGTTTCTCGACTTTCTACGACTAGGTAGGTATTTACTTACTTAGGTTAAGTAAGACGTTTTTCCGTCGCCGCATCTAAAATATCGGGTGGAGTCCACACTCACTACTATCAGACATTTTTAAGCAAAAGTATAAATTAAAATCATAACATGGCGCGTATTCTATTAAAAAAAAATATTATTTAGTTAGTGCATTCCAGCAGACTAATCGTTACGCTAAGTCATCGATCACCATAGAGCACATTTTAATCATGGAAAGTATGTGGAAATAACATTGTTTTTTTTTTAATATCATCGCACTGCCTTCTTCTTGGATTTGCCCTGTATCGTAATGAGAAAAAAAGTTATTTTATAGCATACTTCAGTTAGCGAAGGTATGTTATAATAGTACATTATGATACAAGTTAGCTTAGGTTGCTTATTGCACACAAGGCTGTGGGTTGCAGCCCGAGCCGCAGGCGAGGGCGTAACTCAGCCGAGTGTGCAATAAGTAAGAGCTCACAAGTTTCATACGACGTTTTTCAACACATTTGCGAGGAAAAAACAAAGTAATTTACCACACAGCAACAAATACAACAAAAAGAAAAAATAATAATCATGATGAGAAAAGGCGCGCAGGTTTTTTTTTGTTTTTTTCATACGCCCAATGCAAGAATATTTTGCGAACAAAGGGGTTAGTGAGCATACAGCCTACTTCAAAATTATAAATTTAAGTGATAAAATGCAAACATTTTAATATTTTATAACAAAATATTGTAAATTAGGAATAATTTGACAATAATTAATATTTGTTTGACTTAAGGCTGATTTTTCAATGCCCAGATAAGGCATTATTTGTTTGATAACGTATTATGCCGCCAAATTGAAAATGATTGTCATATGTTTGTTTGTCAAATTTTTGAATGACTTTTATGTTATTCGGATTATAACTTAACTGACAGATATCTGTTATCTGAGGATTGAAAAATCAGCCCTTAATTAAGGACCTACACATTTATTTATTCCAAAAATGAAAAGGAATTTTCAGCGGCATAAAACCTCTTTGTTGTTATTAAAAAAATAACTGTATTACCCGGTTAAATTGAAAATACTCTGTTTACTCACATAGAACTTGCAGTAAGGTAACTATTTAACTTTGTAGGGATCATTCTATAACCAACTAGTGTTTTATATATTATTGCACGCGTTTGTTATAGTTTGGTTTATGGCCCTAAAAGCGATGTATTAGGGCTCACTTTACGAGCAAGTGTGTTGAAAAATAACTTTTTAATTTTTTTTCGATATTGCGTGTATAAAGTATGTCAATATAAATTCGCTTTGAAATTCATAATTCGAATTTTACGATGTGAGAGTAGATAAAATAAATTTTTAATTTTTTTTCGGTATTGCGTGTATAAAGTATGTCAATATAAATTCGATTTGAAATTCATAATTCGAATTTTACGATGTAAGAGTAGATAAAAGTTTTTTTGCATTTATGATCATTTTTTGAAACTGCTGAAATATGTCTTTTTACATATCTTCCCCATTTCGAAAAATTTCGAAAAACTGGACGAACTCGACGAACTTGACTGAAAAATTATATTATACAGGGTGTCCCAAAACTTTGCCACACGAAGGGAAAGTGTGAATATTCAAGGTAGGAAATTTTAGTAAAAGAAGACTTCATTTTGATTTTAAAAATAATTAGAACTGCATTCAAAGATTTTTGAAAAATCGCCTGCCTTGTGAAGGTGTGAAAAAACAAAATGAACTCTTCTTTCAGTAAAATTTTCTATCTTCAAAATTTAGGGTACTTTCCCTCCGTGTGGCAAAGTTTTGAGACTCAAGTATAGGTAGGTACGTATGCCAAACAGTTATCTTGTACATCGATTTTCAGTTTTTTTGCGTCCGACTAGTACTATAAAGAATTACAACGGACAACGAATTATATCAATTAATAATAATGTTTGTTTCTCTGAATTCTGAATCCTATATCTTTTTTTATATTTCGTTTTAGGTCAGTCAGGCAGGATTGCTGATGCTGACGCTACTAGAGGAGGTTGCAATCTACGCGACAAGGCCACTTTAACTACGTGCCCTACGGATATCTATAAAATTAAAACTCCGTTTTACCTTAACTGATTGTGAGTTTGAAAAGTTCATTAAGTAAAACAATGTATGAAAATAAATTAAAAAATCCCGACGTCGTGTTATGCCAGAAAGTAATAGTAATTAACTTAGAACTATGAATTATTGTCGACACAACCAAGCTCTTGAAAAAAAAAGTTCCAGATTATAAAGTTTTTAAAATCAATTAAATTGAAAATCGTTTCGTCAAATGTAGGAAAACAACTTTCAGCTATTTAAGGGTATAAGAGCACACGACGTTCACCCACAAAAAGAAATGAATTAGATAATTAGGTGCTATAAAAAATAGATTGTCGGAATCGCGATTGGCGATGGTCGGTCTACCTTGAACTTGGCGAGGACGTCATGCTACGAGTGTATAGTCGCCGGCGCGTCATGTGACCGAATCATTGGTCACCACACCTCTCGGCGAGCGTAGGACTACTGATCATAGGTAGGTACTTTGCGATTCAACACATGATTAAACGATTTTCTATCTCGCTAAGAGACAAATGGTTCAAATGATTCCAATCAGTATTATTCATGTATTTATATCCAAATAATATCAACAAGAATGAAAATTCTTAACAGAAAACATCAATATGTAAAAAAAAATAGTTACCTACTTGAAACTCGAATTGGAAACCCTACAATGGCCATCGACACTTGTTTTGCTTTCTTCATTCATTGCATCAGGCTAATAAATAAACACCTTTATATTTTACCTAAATACGTACTAGGCGTAACGAAAACGGTGCGAACGACTCTACATTTAATTTTCTGAATAACTACATAATGTTTACGAGATAATTATATAGGTACCTACGTCCCGTTAACTTAAGTCATTTTGCATATTTTACTTCTTTCTTCTCCTGATAATCATACTTTACTTTTTTATTTATAGTTAAATTCATGTACTTAAATGTAAACGTAATATAATATACGTACATTAAAATACTTATTTACTATTCTAAAGAACGAGTTTTAAAAATGTAAATGTAATGTAAAATGTTGTCCATTCAGCCGCAATATTATGATACTTTTGGGAAACGTTTTCTTTCTTTTAGTGTCGTTTATCATTGTTATTTTATAGAATTAATTGTTAATGTTGCTTTGATCAGTCAGTCCGCGCCCTCTTCGATCTTTGTAAAAAGGAATTAATTAATTGGGTGACTGGAAATAATTAAAGGCGACTGTTAATGGGATACTTAAATACTAAACTTGGAATCAGTTTATTTTTAGGCGACCAAATAACTCAACGGGCGACAAAATGTGGATTATAAAAAAGGAAAACGGGCTACACGTGGGAGATAAATAATTTAAGTTAGCAGTGAAAATTCTAAATGAGTGACAAAAATACTGAGAGGGCAACTATTATACCAAGTAGGTAAATATAAAACAATTTTCTTTAAGATAAAAAAAGAATTGTATAAATCGGTTAACAACTGACGAAGTTATGTTAAAACATCACTTTCCGAATATGAAATTTATTTCTCGACCGTACGTACCTACATACACAGGTGACGCTAATAATTGGCCAATCGTATGTAGTAGCAGTCTGATAAAAGTTTAATTCAAAATACTTAGTAATGTTAGTTACCCACGTCGTGTTTTTTTTATAAAATAGGTAAGTATTTAAGTACCATTGATTTATAGTAACCATGATTTTAAGAATTTCATTTTGACTGTCAATGACAAGCACCATCCGACATAAACGCAAAATTCTCAGTGAAAAATCTTTTTGCTACCTAGATAGGTATTTCGTAATACCTTTCAAGTCTGCACAGGTAAAGACGACTCCAAGGAGTGCACTATACATATCACGAAGAGCTGAATTTTCTGAACCAGCCATAGATGGTGATGAAAAACTAATAATTATGCTCTCATCAATATTATTCAATTTTTTTATTTCAAATAACGCAATTGTGCGTTTTTTTTTCTTACAAATCAACCAACAAAGTCCTTCTAGACCTTCTAGTAGTTATTTTAGTGCTACTCCGATAAACACCTGAATCACTAATTTAATGGAACTAACAGATACCTTTTGTGCAACACGCGTACGTGCCATCAAATTCGCATTGCACGTAAGTACAGGTGCGAAAATAAAGCAAAGGTCGCAGCGTATCTAAAGCTGATAACAGTTGAGTGTGCAACAAAGAGCGACGCCTGCGCTTCTCGGTCACTAAGGAATGACAGTTAGTACTTTAACTTTTGGCACCTTGGTACCTTTAACACTTAGGCACAAAGCATTGCAATGTTGTCAGTAAGTAGTAATGTGAATTCTAGCTGATTATTACACGAACTTCAATAAGGTGTATAAATAAAGGATAAAATCTACTACACCACTACTAAGTATACGTGTTTGTTTATAACGAGAGACTAAGGTAGGATTCCGCGGGACGCGGCAGACGGCAGGCGGCAACAGCAGATGACGACGGTATGTGCCGCAACGGCAGACGGCACTACTTTGTAGTATTAATTTCTATGAGACCGATTCCGACATACGACTGCAAAGTGGTCGGCGGCGTACGAGCTCAAAATTAATGGAAAACCGCAAATCAATGTGTAATATCGAAACGGCTATCCTGTAAGATAGCCTTTTGGCACACGCCGTATTTCTTTCGCCGTATTATATTTTTCAGACATTCCCGAAACTCTTAGCTAGCCAGGTTATTTTTTTCGTTACGTCTTCTATATAAAATAAACTTAGATCACGTTTGCCTAATTACCGAGTGCCTACTCTTAAAGATCTTTCTACGATGACTGGGCTTTAATGACGTGACGGTTTGCATAGGTTATTCGAAACAACTATGATAATTTTTAACTAAATACAATCGAAATGTTATTTGCTTTAATTTGGGTCCTACCCATAAATGGCCTAATGCTAATTCAGACTGAGGTTGTAAAGCAATAGAATAGGCTTCCTGAGTGCGTAGTGTGAGTTTCTTTCCGTATTCGTTTGGTGGCCCGCCATTAAAATTTGGCAGAATACCTTCGCGATGAACTTCACAAACGCTACCTATTTAAAGTGTATAAATGTTACAGCTAATACCCGAAGTGCGGCTACATCTAGTTTTAGCCGGCTAGGTGTAGAGCCGGATTAGATGTAGCGAAACGAATTTCGAAACAAATAAGACTGTTAAATATACTAGTAGTTGTAGCCGGTTAAAACTAGGTCTAGTCTTCTTTATGCTTCTACTAAGAGGGACTAATGTATGGGGTAATAACAAAGTTATTTCTATTGGCTGATAAAAAAAATAAACACGAAAGCTCACGCTACGCTGCGCTTCACGCTCGCCTTGAATTTCTAATATATATTCGGGACCTACAGGAGTAAGTAAAATAAGGTTTAACCAACAGCTACCGGCTACACCTAGTTTTTGCCGGCCAAATCTAGGTGTAGCCGCACTTCAGTATCAGCCGTGACATAAGTATATAAAATTCTAACGCGCTCACGATCACGATCGAACTCGAACGTGAGGTGAAAAAACTCGCATTAAGCACCCTGAATACACAGCAAAATACACCATATTTTGATAATGAATTTAGTAGGAGCTATTGGTCTATTTCATTAATTTATCTGAGTATCTAAGTATAAATATTCTATTTATTTTCAATAAAATTGTTCCAAAATGATTCTCATGACGCCAATATTTGTGACAAAAATAAGACTCTCTTAAATAATGGTCTTTTGTCCAGATCTTTCGGTCGGTACTTGCTTTGTCTAGTCTAGTACATATTGTCAGATTTCTTTGTAATGAATGGCCTGTGATCAGCTCTTGTGATTGGCGCTAATTCTGCAAAAAATGTATAGTGAGAGGTCAAGCTCTTGCTTCCTCGCTTTGCCAAACTAATTAGGAATACCTTTTTTTAGGTAACTATAGCCAAAAAACTAGTAGTATCTATGGATTCTTGAAAGTAGTAAGTTTGAATGTTGATTACCTTACTTACCTACTTACTTTATTTTAATATTCACATTTTTTTATTCTTTTGATAAGACATCCTTTTTAAATAAATACCATAACGGAATACCTAATCGTAATATTGAAAAGGCATATTCAAGATCTAGATATATTTATTCAAGATATATTAATTAAGCCGAAAAAGTGGTAGACTAAAATCTTAAAAAAATAAATTATTTAGACCTTCCCTACATCTAAAGTGGGGATGTTTTTTTTTCCTCATCAATCTCATAGTGTGGGGCTGGCTGTCTTTCAATAATATTAAAACCCACTTTTTTAATTCAGGGATCCGTTTGCGAAAAATTTAAGCTTTAAAGTGCAAAATTTTGTTAGAGTCAATTGTCCAACCTTACCAGGTAAACAGTTGCTTTGGGAAACGTGAAAATATTCAGGACATTAGTACATAATGAAGTTAAAAGAAAAACTTTTACCATATTACTGCTAAGTATAGGTTTTACAAGTTAACGAGTAGGTAATAGTCGATCAACTAACAAAATTAATTTATATTGAAAAAGTTTTCGTAGAACAAATGTCATTCAATAATTATGTAGGTACGAGTATTATACCCACTTAATTTTAGTCGTTAGTTGAGTAAAACCGGAAGTAAATATAAGTTTATAGCCATAATATGGTAAATGTATAAGGTAACTGCGGAACCCTATACTGCTCGTGGCCCGCCCGACACGCACTTGGCCAGTTTTTTTTAAACTGCCTCTAATTATGAAAGTCAGCCATTCAGCCATTGTTAATTACTCCTATTGAATTCCTTTAATTTAATTTGATATCAAATACTTAGACCTCATCATCTACCTAATTGTAGAAAGATTTAAATAAGTATGTGGTGTATACAAGATTTAATAAAAAGTTATACTTATGTGCATTTTGACGGTGAAAATGCTTCAGCTCAAACTCAATATTTTTTTCGTACCTAAGTACTGAAGAAGCTGGAGCAATTCTCTGTCAATAATCCGTGTAACCGTTACTACATTGACTTTATTATCTTTATGGTGGTCATACAAAACATGGTTACAATCAATTGGAGTAGAGATTTCATTGGAACATACCTAGTAAAGTTTTGATTGTTGGTAGTTATAATTGTGGAAACATTGATTCGATGTGAAAAAAATTACACCTCTCAACTTTCATATATTTTTCCCAAAACAAAAATAAAGTTCTTTGTTATTCGGGCTTAGATACCTAGTGGATATTACCTATAATATAGGTATATGCCACTAGTGACTCGGTAGACCAGCGGTCAGAGCTTTGGACCGGACATCTAAAGGTCGCGGGTTCGATTCCCGTCCGAGAATAATTGATCTGGTGCGAGTCGTGTTTTATCTAGAATATTATTTTGTATTGTATAAAAATAGCATTGTGAATGCAAAAATCTTAAATTTAGAAATTATACAGGGTGCATTTGTAATCACTCTCCAAATTTTAAGGATGTGTTCAATCCATGAAACTGAACAACTTTCTCCGCGAAACATGTGTCGAAATACGCCAAAAAATTTTGGTCATCCCATACTAAACTGATCACGTGATCTCTTTGTTTTGTATGAAAAGTCATTTTTTTTACATATTTGACCCTATGTTTCTTAAAGAAAGTTGTTCAGTTTCATGGACTGAACACATCCTTAAAATTTGGAGAGTGATTTCAAATGCACCCTGTATAGCTAAGTACATATTTCAATCTGGAAAGATATTTCAGTTGAATGCCAGGTAATTCCTCACATGGCTTGCAGCGAGAAGAAATTCGAATATGCCACTAGTGACTCTCAGCGGCCAGAGCATTGCACCGGACATCATGGTCGCGGGTTCGATTCCCGGCCGAGAATTGATTTAATCGACCTAAAGTTATTTTCTTTACTGATTTGTGAAAATCGTGCCTACGAAGTAGGTACCTAACAGCGAACGTTCGCTGGTACCTAAGTAGGTTAGGTATTTATTTATTGAATGTCATGGTATGTAAAGATTTGATGGTATGTGATATGTGATGAATGACGATGATAGATAACGTCATTAAGAGCTTAAATTTCCTCGTAGCAGATCTGATAATTTAATCTAGTGGGGAAATTAATCCGAGGCTAAGTCCTCGAATTGCGCATACCTTTCGTAACATTTCACTATGGTATCTATATCTAGAGTACGCTCTCAGAGATAAATCATTATAAACCTCTAGATATCTTAATTATGGTAATTGCCATATAATCTAAAATAGCCAAAAAAGCATTAAATACGCGCAACAAAATCCATAGACTTAGTTATTGAAAAAAAATATTTCTAATCATTTTTTTCTGACAACTGTTGTAAGCACTGACCTGAAAAAAAAATTTAATATCCTAGCTAGAGGTCAGCGTGGTTGTAAATTATTGGCAGTAAGTTTGGTGATGGACATTTAGTGTGGCTTCGTGAGCTGTAAGATCTCGCGTTTAAAAGTAGTCCAATTGTATGTTGTTTAATAAAACTCGGTGAAACTCTGTCATTGGCTAAGTGTAATTTTTAGGGTTCCGTACCAAAATGGTAAAAAAGGAACCCTTATGGTGTGACGATGTCTGTCTGTCTGTCTGTCTGTCACAGCTGGATATCTCGAGAACTACTAATGGTATCAACTTAAAATTTGGAATAGTTTAAGATGACATTTGCCCAACTATTTTGCAAATAAGAAAGAAATAATAAAATTAATATTTTTTTTACAACAGGGATTGAAAAGGGGTCTTAAAAATTTTAAGTGAGGTGACTAGGGCATGTGGGGTATCATATGAAAGAGCGCTGTTTGCACATTTTGAAACAATTTTTCCTTTTTTCTTAGGCCGCATAGTTTTCGACTTATGATGAAAAATGTAAAAAAAAATACCGTTCCCCCCCTTATCTCCGAAGTTTGCAAAGAGAAAAATCTGAAATAATTCTATGTGATAGTAGTTTATGTTAAGATTACAGGAAAAATAAAACAATGTCTCAATATAACACACTTTTTTAGAAATTCAAAAAAACAAAAATATTTTTTTTAGTTTCACTACCAGTCAACAGATGGCGCTGTCCTAAGCATGCTAACCTAAGGGACAAAAATAGTTCCACTATCGGTCAAGAGATGGCGCAACCTAACACTACAATAATAAATTGGTGGCTGGTTCTAATATAATTACCTACTATTTGCCGTACGAATAAACGAAGAATAAGTTCCTCCTTAGTAATATAGTAATATAATAATAACGAGGAGCTCGGTGGTGCAGTGGTTTAGCGCCTGGACCAGCGATTGCGGAGGTTAAGCAACGTTCGCAAGGTTCGGTCATGGGATGGGTGACCAAAAATTTATTATCTCGAGCTCCTCCGTGCTTCGGAAGGCACGTTAAGCCGTTGGTACCGGCTGCATTTGCAGTCGTTAACACCCACCAATCCGCATTGGGCCCGCGTGGTGGGTTATGGCCCGTCCTCCTTATCCACCCATAAGGAAGGCCTGTGCCCCAGCAGTGGGGACATTAAAATGGCTGATGGACTAGTAATATAAACATTTTGCAATGTGGAGTGGCTGAAACGTTTTTCAGTCGCCATAAGCAGCATTTGTAAATTAACTGTCCGCCTGTTCGCCCTTCCACCTGTCTGCCGTTTATCCTACTTTTTTAAAGACTGTCCTAAAATAACATATCCAAATATATTTATGATTGTACGGAACCCTCGGTGCGCGAGTCCGACTCGCTCTTGACCGGTTTTTATTAAGTTTATATTTTAAGCATGATTGTAGCAAAGAAGCTGTTGAAGTTTCCTAATGAATAAAATAAAATTAAAAAATTAAAAAAAAAATAAAGTAATAAGTACTTGGTTAATCTAATAAAAAATAATTACCACGAGGTTTTTAAAGCAATGCTATATATTACCACAGTACCAAATTTTTGGTTATATTGTGACTAAACTAAAGTCATGGACGAATTAAATATTCCATAACTAAAGTGCTGTTTGGTATATTATTTGATATAATTGAAGCTAGATGGCGCTTCTAATTTTAAACATGTTTCGAAATGGCTAAAATAATAATTTATTGTTATTTCGAAAAAAATCAAATACTGGATCGACAAAATCTAAGTAGGTATAGTATAGGTAAGTAGGAAATGTAATAATCGAACCTGCTCACGGTTGAGAGTAGAGGAGAACAAACGGACAACCGGACAGCGGGACAGAGACAGAGATACGAAAGAATTTTTTGCCCAAGCTGAAGCAAACATTTTCAACTCGTGGTCCCACCAATAACTACCGGTCTCATAGTCCCACTAGCTTTAGGTTCATGGTACCACTTTCAATTAAAAAATAAAAATACCAAAGACCCACTGATAAATTTAATTTATAAAAGTTTAATGGCTCGTGGTTCCACTCAGTGGTAAGTACCTAGAAGGTAGTTAGTAAAAGTGCCGAAAGTGGCCACTTTTTGCTCTATTCTAACTTCTACTACAACGAAATAGATTTTACTGAGGTTATTGTTTGTAAATAAACTTAAGAACCTTAGCTTTAATCTGTACATGTGAATTTTCGATACATTATCTTTGCGAGCAATTAATAATATTATGATGAGGGCGCTACTTTGAGGTATATAGGGGCCTTAAGGGCCCTATCACATTTTTTCAACTTTGAACATACACAGAAAGAAAAACAAGTACAAACAACAAATAAAAGTATGAAATTTTGTGTTTCTTGTGAAGTAAAGATTATTCTGATATACATTTTACGTAATAATAATTATGTATCTAGGAGAAATTCACAGTTAATTCTGAGCGTTTTTAGTAGTTTTATGGATTTTGATTGGGATTTTTTTCACATATTCCATACATAATTTCAACATTCCGAGGCCGCTATGAACTATTCGACTATGTAAGAGATAATATTATTATTTTTTTATTTCATTTGTTTAGCACAGTAGTTCAATCCATGACCCCAAAAAGTAAAAAAAAAATCGGGTTTAATTATAAAGTTAAGCAAATTTTCAAAAAAGCGAGGCCGCTATGAACTATTCCAATAGCTATTCTACACTATTCAATAAGTCAAAACTATTAATGTATTTTTGTTTCTGAGATCGAGAACCCCAAAATTGGCCATTTTACGCAAAAATCACAGTCGAAACGTAATATGCCTCTGAAGAAGAGAAGAACAAAAAAAAACCGGCCAAGTGCGTGTCGGGCCACGCGCAGTAGGGTTCCGTAGGTACATTATACCATACCATATTTTAATACCGCTATCATTTTTCGTCTGAAAAAATAACTTTGTTTTTCACAGTGTTTGTATGAATGACAAAGTTATATTTGCGGTTTTGGAAAATGTACTATATCTTGAAAACTAATTACTATATCTCGTTCAAACCAATTTTCGTTGAAAGTGTTTATTAAGATCTATAGCTTATATTTTTTTTAGATTTTTCACCCTCTTACTTTAAAAGTTAAAGGGGGGGGGACACACATTTTACCACTTTGGCGGCATATATCTTTAAGACGGTTGACTTTGAAAAAAAATAGTCTTAGGAACCTCAATGTCATTTTTAAATACCTATCTATAGACACCCCACAAGTATTGGTTTGATGAAAAAAAATATTTTCAGTTTCAGTTCCATGTATGGGGAGCCCCCCTTAATCTTTTATTTTTTTTTATTTTTGTGTAAAAATCGTAAAGCGGTTCACAGAATACATCTACCTACCAAGTTTCAACTATGTAGTGCTAATACTTTTGGAATAAAGTGGCTGTGACATACGGACGGACAGACAGACAGACAGACAGACAGACAGACATGACGAATCTATAAGGGTTCCGTTTTTTGCCATTTTGGCTACGGAACCCTAAAAATACAATTAAGTAACTATAACTGTCTTGCCGCACAGCACAAACTCGAGATGACGATGATGATGACAAGACGTGTGTGAAATTGTGACAAATATGAAAATCAGCCAAGGTATTGTTATGGTTTTCATAACAATTAGATTGATAAATTTCGTTTCTGTGAGGTATCTATGACCTTACTTATTTTTAGAAAATGCTTTTTTCTCCGAAATAGCATTAGGTATAAGTATTTTCATTTATTTGCCTACTACAAAGGTAAGATATTACCGTTTACTTAGTATTAATAATATTAATGTGATTAAAATAAAAGTGATCATTTAAATAGGTAATAATTCTAATTTTAGGCATTTTCGGTAACCTTATGTAGATGTTCAGCCTACATAATTTGATTTTAAACTTGTAAATACCTACTTACTTATTACTGTTGTTGCATGTTCTAACTACCTAGCTATGTAAGACAAAATCGGCAATGAGATGAGATGGCAGTGGCAACCACAGGTCATAGGTACAGTCAGCAGCACATGAGGTTATACAAAACTGTCAAAAATCTGTAATTTATTTTGAACCTTAATAGCTTTACATTAAGTGTAAAATTGATTGAACATCATTACACTGTCGTGGAAGCCCAGCGTGCCGTTGTTGATGCGATTTGATCTAAATTAAGTACCTATTTAGTCTCAATTTTTTATTGCACCATAATGTAGAAGTACCTATCTGTAGATGGGATTGTCCAAAATAACGAAACGAGGCGTTTGTCACAGATGATCATGTGGTACCTATACCTAGGCAATAGGCATGGGATGGGTGTTCGATTCGAACATTGATTGTTGCTTAATCGTACTTGCAGTACTTATACGCAACTCTATCACCTATTGTTTACACTTCCAAAGTTTTGAATGGTTTCGATTACACCTCTTAGGTCGAATATAATTTTGGGATAACATGCGCCACTGGATTTTATTATTGATTTTATAGTGTAGTTAATAAAAGCTCGATGGCGCAGCGCAGTGGTTTAACTTTAGAGCCTGGCCTGGCGATTGCGAAGGTTAAACAATTTTCGCAACTGTCCTTCATGGGATAGGTGACCAAAATGTATTAACTAGAGTTCCTCCGTACTGCGGAAGGCACGTTAAGCCGTTGTTGGTCCCGGCACCAATCCGCATTGGGCACGTGTGGTGGGTTATGGTCCATTCTCCTTATCCACCCATTAGGAAAGGCCGGTGCCCCAGCAGTGGGGACAGTAAAAAAATGGCTGATGGTCAAATCTATCCTATAGTTAAAAAGTAATAGTAGAAAAAGCCATTGATTGCCAAACTTCATCAAATCTCTTTTCCTTGATAAGTCGACTTTCGACTTAGAATTGCGATTACCCGTGCCGTACCGTGCCCATCCCAGCATAGTCTGGTGCCCACCCCAGATTTTTTACAAACAAGCTGAAAAATTAACAAACCTTTTATTCAACAAAAAGAGACCACTGGAGGCCAGCCAGGCACCCCTGGAAAATATCTCTAGATTCGCCCATGCCTACCTAGCTACACTAGTAGCAAGCTTTTTCGAAAATAAGATTAAATAAAACATTCCGACGAACTGAGAACCTTCTCCTTTTTGAAGTCGGTTAAAAAACAACAACACTAGCCATACGGAGCCACAACTGTTTCTTGGCACAGGGGTACTACTAAAAAGAACGCTTTTACGGGATATTTTTTAAGAGTTAAGTAACAGGTATATTTGGTAAGGTTTAATTATTGTGCACAATAAACTTAAGTAGTGGATAGTTTAAATAATTAACATACGAGTAAACTAAAAATATCCTACATCCTTATGATAGGTACTCACTGTGAATTTTGTCCTGCAGCTGATGTCACTAACAGCAAAAATAGGCAAAGCAATTTTTTAAATTTCATTATTAACTAATTAACATCAAAGGTTCGTTTGTACGAGAAACGACCACCGGTCCGCGGTCCGCCGCGCGAGATAGTTCCACTGGCACTGCTTCAATGCGCCCGCGCAACAAGCTGTTCTCCGTGGAAAACGGATAAGGCTGTGCGGCCGACGGGGCGTTTACCTACACACAAGCCTAAGCTTTTACATACTATTCAAGTAAATTAAACTTGGGCGATACCTATTTACTTAGGTTTTTCAGCGTGTGCGTCACAGGATTCGGCAATCGGTTGACTCAGTAGGTTCGTCACGTCAATGGTAAAAAACATTTTACCCATATCACAACACAATACAAAAGTTTAATAATTATAACAAATAATAATAGTCGACCCGTGACCTCGTCCCGGAAAGGTGTCGAAAAGTCGGGAAACCCAAAAAAACACCAAATCAAAACTAAATAATTTAAAATAACATCTGAATTAACCAATATACGCGCTATAATCCGTGTTTTATTTCTAGTTTCTAGTACGCGCGGAAGCCTTAGAAGTGTACTGTTTAAATAAATAATACAATTTTTAATTTAAATAACGTTTTAATTCACAGCATGTGGTTGCATGGAGTTTACAGTATAAGCAATAAAATTTAGGTCTTGCAATAAATTTGTCAAACGCTCAAAATGTCTTTCTGTGTAAGGTAATGTACCCTCAATCAAACTAGCAAGTGATGGCACCTTGAGATTGCCACTTAAAATTTCTGGTGATAATATGTGAAACACAAGCTGGGCAGCATGACAATTTTTATTATTTGTATTCCATTCAGCAGCAAATTTCAAGAGTTTTTCTTTTTGAGTATCATTAATTTCTTTAAGAGTTTCAAATAGCTTTTCATTTCCATTTTTTACAACTTCATTAATTATTTTTAGAACATGTAAAGGCCTTTCCATTCGCAATGCTAATTTAAGGGCTTTAACCATTTTTTTGTCATGTAGCAAGTTCATTAATTCCTGTTCTTGTAAAATTAATATTTCTCTTTCTTTTGCTCGGTTTTCTCTACGTTCAATGGTCACATCTTTCAATTTAACCAATTTGGAATCTGAACCTCCTGTTATTAAAAAAGTTTCATTTTTATTAACAGCTAGGGACCAAACTTTGCCATCATGATTGTCTAAAGACATCTTACATTCTGATGATTTAATGTTCCATAATTTGAGAAGACCATCAGCCCCACAAGAAATAATTTGTTGACCTCTACTGAGGAATTCAAGCTTCAAAACTGAACTTTCATGCCCTTCAAAAGTTTTTAAGCAGCTCAAGTCAGCTATTGACCATAACTTTATAGAACTATCAGCTGAAGAAGTTAGAACCACTTGATCAACAGGAGAAAATCTAACACACCATACTCCTCGCCTGTGCCCCTTCCATACGCCCAACAGCGACAAGTCTGCTGTCCACAACTTGGCAGTTTTATCTTGCGATCCAGTTGCAATCATACTATCATTTGGTGATACAGTAACACAATTAATGTCCATCTGATGAGCCAGCTCAGTTTGACTCGACTTGATTTTTTGCTCACAATCCAGTTCTTTTGGGACTGTCCAAACCTTCAAACAATTATCTTGGCTTACAGATGTAAAGAAGTCAGTAGATGTTTGAGAAGTAAACACAGATCCTACAGATGCTGTGTGTCTAGTACCAACACCTACACATTGTATTATGTTGTTCTCTATACAATGCCATATTCTCACACTATTATCCTTAGCTGATGAAACAAATAACTCTGGTTTAGTAGGAAATTTAGCTAGTGCTAAAACTATGTCTGTGTGTCCCTTTAGAATCTGACAATTCATACTGTCATACTCATAATACTTTAAGTCTCTACTATTTGTAGCTACAACAATATGATTTTCATCTTTGCCAATGAATATTATATCTAAAACTTCATCTGTAAAACCAACTATTTGTTTTATACAAGTGAAAGTTTCTAAATCGTGAACTATAATGTTATGATCTACCGTTACAACTGATATGATATTCATCGCTTCATTGAATAATAAATGAGTAATGGAGAGGCCTCCTTCGTCCTCAGCAGGCGAAGCTAAACTGTTGCCTTGTTCATACATCAATCGATTCATTTCCATATTCCAAATCTTTACAACTCCTTTTTCTCCAGCACAAGCAACATAAATACCTTCCATACCATTTTTTCTCCTAAAATTTGGTATTTTGAATGACTGAGGTAAAATAACACAAGCCTCAATACTTTCGTAGACAGGTATTACTTTGAAAGCTTTACTTTCATTTAACTTCCAAAGAATTAGCACTCTGTCTCTACCAGAACTAACCATACATTCACCATCTGATGTAAACTGGATAGATGTTATTTTACTGAAATGACCAGAATAGATAATGCTCTCCTTCCCTGTAACTGAATTCCATGACCTTATTTTAGTGTCATCAGCGGCACCAAAAATTAACTGCTTATCGGAATCAGGGTGATATTTTAAAACTGAGAACACACCCACTGCTCCCCGCAAACTACTTGTGCAAGTGTTATGCTCCATGTCCCATAATCGTATGTTGCCGTCAGATCCACCCGATGCAATATTTTGATCTGCAGAGTCAAATGCTAGTCGGGATATGGGGCCTCTATGGCCTGATCTCCACAATTTCTTCTGGATACCAGTTTCTTTGTCCCACAATTTCATCAGCCCACTTTTGTGTGCCGTGACCACCATGTCATTACTATTTGAAAGTTGAAATGTATAAATCTGGTCACTTTCTACATTATCCTCCGATTGATTAATCGCTTGCACCGTTGATGTAGTATTAACATCTATAACTTTGATAACATCATCACACAGGCATAGAAGGTGTACACCATTGGTTGTCAATTGAATTTCTCCGCCAGTATAGAATGCAGCATAGTCAGCAATTTTTTCATACCTAAAACAAATATTATATTTAAATCTTTGACCTAAATGAAAAAAATAAAATATTATTTCTCTTTAAACTCATAACCTAAAAACAATATAACGAGTTCACCTCCTTCGTGTGATAAATAATAATAGGGGAATCTTGAACAATATCAATATAATTTACTTACTCGTCTTTCAATGAATTTGCCATAATTATATCATTTAATCGAACCCAATTAGATATTCGTGGTAATCAAAAATAAAACGATAAACAGTCCACGGAGTCCTCCACCCGAACATAGAAAAAAATTAAGCACCCGAACAGGGTAGCCAGATGTCTAAATTTGTAAATCGCAGAAAACTGGCCCTCAGGTAGCCCAAAATCCCGCAAATCCATTTCTGATTGAAGTAGCCCAAAATCGCAAACATTTTTATCGAAATAGCCCAAAAAGCGACAAGTTAAGAACATTTCGAATTTCCAGCAAAATAAAACAAACATTATTTCAATAAGAACTTTTCAATTTGAAATATTTGTAATGTACGCTTACCTGGGGAGTAATTGTGCGCTTTTATAATTCTCGACGGCCCGGCACGGCACGGTCCGGCACGGCACGGCTCGGCACGGCAGCGGCGACGCCGAAAGACGCTTTTATAATTTCTGCCGTTGCCGGCCGTTGGATGTTCAACACAGAACACTCATAGCGAAGAAGTTACTATTTGTACATTGTACAGTAGTGTCGTGGTACCTACTTTTTACTTTAGAATAATATAAAGAATAAAAGTTGACCTTCTCTCTCTAGATATTTGTTATCTTTATAATTATTTCATAAAATAATAGTTTACCAATTATACAAAGTGTAACAGAAAGGAGGTATCAACTCGAAAGGAAGTCAATGTACTCGTGAATCTGAACACTTCCAACAGAAAAAGATTTCAAATCAAAAATACAATTTTGGACTCTCTATAGAAAATTTGAATTTGCCGCCAACATTTTATATAGGGAGGGACATTCAAAAATATTTTTTATTCTGTTGGAAGTTTCACGAGTACATTGACCTCCTCTCGGGTTGATACCCCCTTTTTGTTACACGTTGTTTAATGATTATATTACAATGTAGGTAGGTAGTAGGTACTTACTTAAATGATAAATAAATCTTTTAAAAATCAAAGAATATATTATGTGTAGCTGGTTTTCATTACGTACCTACTTACCAAGATAGGTAGGCATCTACACAACACATTATTTAATTAAGTAGGTAACTACCTACTTAAGTAATATCTAGGTAATTATTTGTTGAGATAGGTAACAATATTTAACTTTGGTAAGTCCCCTATTAACGGTGTTCCCACCGCTGTAAGTACCTAGATATCTTTCCGATCAGTATCGAAATAACTGTTTGTCGGAATATTACCTATTTGTTGATTTTGATGTTGTTTGTTTCCACAATCATACATAGGTACATGACATACCAACAACAACACATTAACGATATTACGCTAATATACTGGTTGTGCCCTTTAAACACGCTGTATATTCTTTGCTCTGGACTCACACTCACACATATGAATCCTTGCAGCTACGCACTACATCGTAAAAGTTCGACGGCAGCGTAGGATTTGGCCGGCACGGCACGGTTTGCCGGTGCCGTTGAGGAAATATAAAAGCGTCTCCATATGATTCCATACATTTCACTTCCCTGTTGTGCCGTTGGACGGCTGCCGGGCGGTGCCGTGCCGGGCCGTTGAGAATTATAAAAGCGCACATTATCTAACTTTGTTGCAATCAACTCTGACAGAATTCGCAGTTACATTTCTGCTTTAGTTAAGAACCAATGTGACAACTATCTTACTTAAAACAGCAATGTAACTGCGCTTTCAATCGAGAATTTTTAGCAACAGACTTATGTAATCAACCAACTGTACCTACCGAACATTATGTGTTTAAAAACATCGTCGATACTTGCGTACAGGGGCCCTATTTTTGAATCGCTCGGCTGGCGTCGAGCGCTCTTTTCTACTGATTTTCGTTCGACATTTAACTCAAATGTATGAGATGTCTTACGAAATTCAGTAGAAAAGAGCGCTCGACGCCAGCCGAGCGATTCAAAAATAGGGCCCCAGAGCATGTTTATGTTTAAACAAAAAAATATATTAATATGGTCCAAAGTGAGGAAATTTGGTGATTTTTGCATACGTGTTACTACAGTGTATTATCTATGGTGTTACTCACGTTTTCTTAATTGGATGTTGCCACTGCCAGAGAAGTGAAGTAGCCCAAAAATCGCGCAAAAATTTGTGAAGTAGCCCAATTTGGGACTGTCGCAAAATATGAAAAACAAGTCGCAATTTCGGTCGCGAGGTAGCCCAAATCGCGACATATCGCCCAATATGGCAACCCTGCACCCGAATTCACCCGCGGGCTGATTATCTAATTAGAAACCACCTAGCGACCTGCACCCTGATTATCTAAAAAGAAACTATTTAGCGACCGGTTTCATTCCACATACATTACTACTTTTCTTTGGTATGTTTTTTTTTAATCCAAAAAGAAGTAGCAATGGATCACTATCATCTATGAACTGCAACCGGTCGCTAGGTGGTTTCTAATTAGATAATAGGCCCGCGGTTGCAGTTCACAGATGATAGTGATCCATTGCTACTTCTTTTTGGACTTAAAAAAAACATACCAAAGATAAGTAGCAATGTATGTGGAATGAAACCGGTCGCTAAATAGTTTCTTTTTAGATAATCAGGGTGCGGATAATACCAACGAGCCAAAGAGAATATTATTAGGGTAGGGACAGGATGCACTGATCGATCATTAGAAATATCGGATCGGCAGTATACGATCACCCGCACCCTGATTATCTAAAAATAAACTATTTAGCGACCGGTTTCATTCCACATACATTGCTACTTTTCTTTGGTATGTTTTTTTTAAATCCAAAAAGAAGTAGCAATGGATCACTATCGTCTGTGAACTGCAATCGGTCGCTAGGTGGTTTCTAATTAGATAATCAGCCCGCCGAATTACGTAAAGCTGTTGCTTACAATTCTCGATTGAAATCGCAGTTGCCACATTGGTTCTTACTAAAGCAGCAATGTCACTGCGATTTCTTTCAAAGTTGATTGCAACAAAGTTAGACAATCAGGCTACCGGTGATTTTCGGATCGGATCGAAGTCATACGATTTTTTGACGGATCGATACAAAACTTAAAAGATCGGCGGGCTGATTATCTAATTAGAAACCACCTAGCGACCGGTCTCATTTGACAGATGAATGTGATACATTGCTATTTCGTTTTGGGGTGAAAAAAAATGGTATGTTTTTTTTTCACCCCAAAAAGAAATAGCAATGTATGTCGAATGAAACCGGTCGCTAAATAGTTTCTTTTTAGATAATCAAGGTGCCGATCGCTTGGATCGTATGATTTAAAATGCGGTTTGTTTACAAAAATAAAATTGGGTACTTACTCAGGTTTATTTGTCACGAAATTTATCTTTGTTTACATTTACAATTTGGCCGAAAAATGGCGCCTATAAAATTTGTACTTAACTATTAGTAGTAAGGCGCCAGTCTTCGAAGTAAGTATAAACTTTTGAGAAATACGTCTATAAGTACTCCACCTTGTTTTTCTTTTAAACTTTCAAGGTATTACAAGTTTTTCAAAGGTTTACCCAATAAAGATCAAAAATTAATTGTGTCTTACTTATTTGCATCCGATCCGGATCGATTTCCTGAAGAGGGCTTTTCCAAAGGACTAAAAACTGTAGGATCGATAGATGGCGTTGATAAATTAAGCACTGTCAACTGAGGCGCGTTTAGAACCTACGCTCCGAGTGCAACCAAACTTGTGTCAACCGAACGTCACGCTCTAATGTTTGATACGCCGTTAGAGCGGTGGTTGCACTCGAAGCGTAGGTTCTGAATGCGCCTCAGTTGACAGTGCTTAATTTATCAACGCCATCTATCGATCTAGTTTTTAGTCCTTTGGAAAAGCCCTCATTAGAAACCACCTAGCGACCGGTCTCATTTGATAGATGAATGTGATACATTGCTTCTTCTTTTTGGGGTGAAAAAAACATACCAAAGAAAAGTAGCAATGTGTATCAAATGAAACCAGTCGCTAAATAGGTTAAATAGCCCAGTCAGCAGTCATTCAAAGATTATTCATCTGTGGTCAAAGAGTAAAGCTGTGCCCATACTACACGGGCGGTTCTTCGCCGCGGGAATCCGCTCCAAAACCGCACTAGACTCAATACTTTGATATGGAAGTTGTATGCTGCATACTACACTGCGCGGTTTACGTGCGGTTTACCACCGCGTTTCACGGGTGGGAGAAAATCTACCAGCCGCTGATAACCGCTTCTTCAAACTAATAGTCCAATCAACGGGGCTTATGCAACCCGAATAATTCTTCCGTCTATGAAATTTGGCATGTGATGAAGTTAGGTAATACAGATTACAGATGAACAATAATCCAATAAATTTTGTTACGAGAAGTTAGGTATTTTTACCTAAACATGAAAATCGCTTATATCTCTCTGTGAATATTTCCTCGGGCTAAAATACTTTCTGTATACGTACTTGTGTATTAGTTAGAATAAGTATGTAAAAGAATCCAATATTTTTTCGATTTCGAAGATACTCCAAATTTAAATTTTAATATTTTTCAATATATATTTTCTTGATAAAAATATCTGCTGATTATTATTTTTAATATGTTTTTATATCCTTAAATATATAGCTTTGTTCAGTAAGTCAATTAATTTTCTTCTTTAATCATATTTTTTTTATTTTTTGGTCTTAAGAGGTAATGTGAAAAATAGTCGGTCCATTTTCATACATTTACGTATAAATATGATTAAAGAAGAAAATTTTGCAAACGATTTTATACTGAATTCCCGATGAGCTAGAGACTTGAAACTTTGAACACAGGTCAGAAATGGAAGGAAATGCAATATTACAATGTCATTGAGCTGATCTGATGATGGAGCCGGAAGAACGCCACAGGAACTCTATGATGAATGAAACTATACAACCCCATCGTGTTTGGGCTTGTTAGAATTGTCTTGACAAGTACTCTGATGGGAGACGAGGTTCAGGGTTGGATGATGAAGTCTGGAGGCCATGCCATAGGAACTCAATATTGAAATCATGCAACCCCATCGAGTTTGTGCTCGTTTGAATCGTCTTAACGAGTGCTCTGTTGGGTAATAGTATCCAAGAGTCTGATGAAGGAAGCCGGAAGAAGGCCACAGGAACTTTGTAATAAAACCTTTCAACCCCATCGAGTTTGGACTCGTTTGAATGGTCTTGACGAGTACTCTGATAGGCGGTGGTATATTTTTAATTTAGCTCGTTAACTAAAAAACAGAAAATAATTATTTATTTAAAAAAAATTTGGAACAATTTATTTATCACGTTTTTATTAAATTGCTTTTTTGTTTTTATTTTTTAAATATGGTAATTCAACCAATACAAAATCTAGTTTATTCAATTCAATTTAAGTTCAAGTGTAAATAATTACGCAACTTTAAAGTTTATTCCATTTTTTTTATAAAAATACAATGTGCGTGAACTTCGGAAAAACAAATGAATGTTGGAAAAACAAGTAAAAGTAGGAAAACATTGTCTAGTGATCTGTAGTCAAAAAAAGATGCAAACGATTTTCGACTTTATTGACCTTTGAAATTCGGTTGCTTTTTCCCATAATTATACTTGTTCATTTACTTTGCTGTTTCATTAAAAACTGTTATTTTGGTAAATATGTCAATAAGGTCTAAAATTCTTGCACCAATTTCTTTACTTGTGAAGTTAATAAAATGGGTGCATGAGATTTACGACGACACAATGTTAAAAATATAAAAAGAAACCAAGATGGCGGCCAACTATATTGTTCGTGGGCCGATTTTGATGAAACTCGATTTTGCTACTATTTTGATAAAAAATAACAACGAAATGTTAAAAATATAAACAAATATGGCAACCAACTCTTTTATTTGTGATTGGGGCTGATTTTAATGAAACTCGGTTTTAGGACTAATTTGACAAGAAAATAATAACACAATATTGAAAAAAATAAAAATCCAAGATGGCAGCCAACTTTTTTGTTTTTGGGCCGATTTCGATGAAACTCGGTTTTTGGTAATATTTTGACAAAATAATAACAACGCAATTTTTTAAAATACTAAAAATCTTAGGCGGCAGCCAACTTTTTTGTTTTTTGGGCCGATTTCGATGAAACTCGGTTTTTGGTACTATTTTGACAAGAAAAAACAACTCAATGTAAACTGATGGAAAAATAAAAAAAGATCAAAATGGCTACTAATTTGTTTTTGAAATCGGCCCAAGAACAAAAAAGTTGGCCACCATCTTGAATTTTGTAAGTTTTCAACATTGCGTTGTTATTTTCTTGTCAAAATCGTACCAAAAACAGAGTTTCATCAAAATCGGCCCTAAAACAAAAAAGTTGGCCGCCATCTTAAATTTTTAGTTTTTTTTAAATTGCGTTGTTATTTTCTTGTCAAAATAGTTCCAAAAACCGAGTTCCATCAAAATCGGCCCAAAAACAAAAAAGTTGGCCGCCATCTTGGATTTTTAGTTTTTTTTAAATTGCGTTGTTATTGTCTTGTCAAAATAGTTCCAAAAACCAAAATAATGTCAAATAACATAGACATGTTTTCACAGACAAACGTCAGAGCGTTTTACAACCATCAATTTTGATGGTTGTTTGGGCTGCGGTCCCCATAGCGATAATATCGATATTATCGCGATAACAGCCGGTCCGCATGCACGTTAGCGCGTTTACAATATCTAGCGTGACGTCACTCATGACGTCATTACCAGCGCCATCTTGAGCTTACAGCGACCATGCCTCGGAGCGTAATCACAGTGAACGTCCTGTCAAAAGTTATAAGTGACTGTCAAACGAAACAGGTGTCAGAATTTTATTTCGTCAAAAAATAAAAAAAATGAGAGAATTTGTTATAGAAGGATCTTTTCCTCACTTCACAACAAAAGGATAGAGCATTATATTGGTTAATATTTTGTTAATATTAATTTGGAGCTTATCCAAAAAGGTGGTTGATGTAAAAAGTTGAAAAAAAAAGATGTTGGGTGCACACGACTCAATAATTAAATGTTCTTCATCATTATCATCGCTTTAGAGAGCAAAAATAGTATCTAGCAATTATTCCATCTTGTATTTGAGGCTAGAATAAAACGTTAGCGCGCTTACGAGCGGTTCGCATTCGCCAACTGTCATTTGTCGATTTTATCGATTTGAGCGCGATATCGAATGCGGACCTCGTGTGAGCGTTGTAAACGCCGTAATCGATGTAATCGCCATGCGGACCGCAGCCTTGGTTGCAACGCTCTGACGTTTAGAACGGGAAAGTTGTTACAACCGAACGTCACCCTCTAATGTTTGGAACGGCGTTAGAGCGTTCGGTTGCACTCGGAGCGTAGGTTCGGAACGACCCCCTGCATAGATTAAAGTTATATACTGGCAAGGAGGTTTATAATAGGGAGTGAGTACACTTCAAAAATTTTCACCTATCGTTTAAAAGAAATTCAACTTTATTGCATTGCTCATAGAGTTGAAATTCTATCGACGACATTGACTGAAGGCACTACTGTGTGAATGAGACAACACCAGGTGGAGGTCGGTGTCTCGTTCGCACAATTGCCATTACTAAACAATAAAATATGTACGTTACCAATCAAGTAGTGTATCAAAATTAATGATTCGGAGTGGGAAGTCGAATATATACTATTTATATATTAATTTTAGAATGACACATAATAATTGTAATATAAAACAGAACTTTTTTGATTTAATTAGATATCTACAATAATGCTAATCAGCAATCATCGGTGAGGTGGTAATAAATAGAAGTGTCAATCCTGGCAACTCCGATTTTGACCTTGAATTTCAATTTAAGAATTTCAATCTATAGGAAATGTAACTTTACAAAACTAGTGTGACCATAAATACTTCACCATTTCAGATTTCCAAAAAAAACGAAATTGTTCTATTGAAATGGCTAGAGGTCGCAGGCGAGACGGTAAAATTAATAATAATAATCAAATTCATGTTTGTGCGCCTATTTCGATGAAACTCGGTTTCTGGTACTATTTCAACATGAAATAACAACGCAATGTTGAAAATTTTAAAAATCCAAGATGGCGGCCTACTTTTTTGTTTTTGGGCCGATTTCGATGAAACTCGGTTTTTGGAACTATTTTGACAAGAAAATAACAACGCAATTTTTAAAAAACGAAAAATCCAAGATGGCGGCCAACTTTTTTGTTTATGGGCCGATTTCGATGAAACTCGGTTTTCGGTACTATTTTGACAAGAAAATAACAACGCAATTTTGAAAATTAAAAAATCCAAGATGGCGGCCAACTTTTTTGTTTTTGGGCCGATTTCAATAAAACTCGGTTTTTGGAACTATTTTGACAAGAAAATAACAACGCAATTTAAAAAAAACTAAAAATCCAAGATGGCGGCCAACTTTTTGTTTTTGGGCCGATTTTGATGGAACTCGGTTTTTGGAACTATTTTGACAAGAAAATAACAACGCAATTTTAAAAAAACTAAAAATTCAAGATGGCGGCCAACTTTTTTGTTTTAGGGCCGATTTTGATGAAACTCTGTTTTTGGTACGATTTTGACAAGAAAATAACAACGCAATGTTGAAAACTTACAAAATTCAAGATGGTGGCCAACTTTTTTGTTCTTGGGCCGATTTCATAAACAAATTAGCAGCCATTTTGATCTTTTTTTATTTTTCCATCAGTTTACATTGAGTTGTTTTTTCTTGTCAAAATAGTACCAAAAACCGAGTTTCATCGAAATCGGCCCAAAAAACAAAAAAGTTGGCTGCCGCCTAAGATTTTTAGTATTTTAAAAAATTGCGTTGTTATTATTTTGTCAAAATATTACCAAAAACCGAGTTTCATCGAAATCGGCCCAAAAACAAAAAAGTTGGCTGCCATCTTGGATTTTTATTTTTTTCAATATTGTGTTATTATTTTCTTGTCAAATTAGTCCTAAAACCGAGTTTCATTAAAATCAGCCCTAATCACAAATAAAAGAGTTGGTTGCTATATTTGTTTATATTTTTAACATTTCGTTGTTATTTTTTATCAAAATAGTAGCAAAATCGAGTTTCATCAAAATCGGCCCACGAACAATATAGTTGGCCGCCATCTTGGTTTCTTTTTATATTTTTAACATTGTGTCGTCGTAAATCTCATGCACCCATTTTATTAACTTCACAAGTAAAGAAATTGGTGCAAGAATTTTAGACCTTATTGACATATTTACCAAAATAACAGTTTTTAATGAAACAGCAAAGTAAATGAACAAGTATAATTATGGGAAAAAGCAACCGAATTTCAAAGGTCAATAAAGTCGAAAATCGTTTGCATCTTTTTTTGACTACAGATCACTAGACAATGTTTTCCTACTTTTACTTGTTTTTCCAACATTCATTTGTTTTTCCGAAGTTCACGCACATTGTATTTTTATAAAAAAAATGGAATAAACTTTAAAGTTGCGTAATTATTTACACTTGAACTTAAATTGAATTGAATAAACTAGATTTTGTATTGGTTGAATTACCATATTTAAAAAATAAAAACAAAAAAGCAATTTAATAAAAACGTGATAAATAAATTGTTCCAAATTTTTTTTAAATAAATAATTATTTTCTGTTTTTTAGTTAACGAGCTAAATTAAAAATATACCACCGCCTATCAGAGTACTCGTCAAGACCATTCAAACGAGTCCAAACTCGATGGGGTTGAAAGGTTTTATTACAAAGTTCCTGTGGCCTTCTTCCGGCTTCCTTCATCAGACTCTTGGATACTATTACCCAACAGAGCACTCGTCAAGACGATTCAAACGAGCACAAACTCGATGGGGTTGCATGATTTCAATATTGAGTTCCTATGGCATGGCCTCCAGACTTCATCATCCAACCCTGAACCTCGTCTCCCATCAGAGTACTTGTCAAGACAATTCTAACAAGCCCAAACACGATGGGGTTGTATAGTTTCATTCATCATAGAGTTCCTGTGGCGTTCTTCCGGCTCCATCATCAGATCAGCTCAGCTCAATGACATTGTAATATTGCATTTCCTTCCATTTCTGACCTGTGTTCAAAGTTTCAAGTCTCTAGCTCATCGGGAATTCAGTATAAAATCGTTTGCAAAATTTGTGCTCAAACAAACAAAAGAGCAAGCAACCTAATAAAAACGCGGTAAAAAGTGTTAATTATAAATAAAGAACTACCTAGGTATTTAAGTTTATATTAAACAGTTTAAAGTATTATGTATGTCTCCGGCCAACCATACGGTTTGGTCACCCTAATGAAGAAAAGGACACATACATCTACTTGACCTCTCTGTCGGCTCGTTTTGGGGCGAAGCGCTCATTCCGGTTTATAGTACTATTTCCATGGGACCAGTCTACGCTCTACGCCTACGCTACGAGTAGTGAAGCCATGTGTTCGAACTTTACGAGGACACAAGTTTTTCACAATTGTACTTATTATTAGAGGTGCATCCGATAGTTCCGATACCGATACCGATATCAATATATCGGCGACACTTCGGGTTTTCCGATATATCGGCAATATTTTTAGTGTCGAAAACTTAGCTTAAACTTAGCTTAGCAAAGGCGCAGGTTTTTTTTGTCAATTTCATTGCAAACGAGATTCGAACCGAATTTCGGTTTGTCGAAAGCTGTTGGACAAAACTAGGTGTAGCCGGTAGCTGTTGGACAAAACTAGTTTTGCCGGTAGCTTTAGGTTAAACTAAGTTTGCCGGAAGCTGGTGGACAAAACTAGTTTTGCCGGTAGCTACCGGCAAAACTAGTTTGCCTTTTGCTTGCTCTTTTGTTTGTTTGAGCACAAATTTTGCAAACGATTTTATACTGAATTCCCGATGAGCTAGAGACTTGAAACTTTGAACACAGGTCAGAAATGGAAGGAAATGCAATATTACAATGTCATTGACCTGATCTGATGATGGAGCCGGAAGAACGCCACAGGAACTCTATGATGAATGAAACTATACAACCCCATCGTGTTTGGGCTTGTTAGAATTGTCTTGACAAGTACTCTGATGGGAGACGAGGTTCAGGGTTGGATGATGAAGTCTGGAGGCCATGCCATAGGAACTCAATATTGAAATCATGCAACCCCATCGAGTTTGTGCTCGTTTGAATCGTCTTGACGAGTGCTCTGTTGGGTAATAGTATCCAAGAGTCTGATGAAGGAAGCCGGAAGAAGGCCACAGGAACTTTGTAATAAAACCTTTCAACCCCATCGAGTTTGGACTCGTTTGAATGGTCTTGACGAGTACTCTGATAGGCGGTGGTATATTTTTAATTTAGCTCGTTAACTAAAAAACAGAAAATAATTATTTATTTAAAAAAAATTTGGAACAATTTATTTATCACGTTTTTATTAAATTGCTTTTTTGTTTTTATTTTTTAAATATGGTAATTCAACCAATACAAAATCTAGTTTATTCAATTCAATTTAAGTTCAAGTGTAAATAATTACGCAACTTTAAAGTTTATTCCATTTTTTTTATAAAAATACAATGTGCGTGAACTTCGGAAAAACAAATGAATGTTGGAAAAACAAGTAAAAGTAGGAAAACATTGTCTAGTGATCTGTAGTCAAAAAAAGATGCAAACGATTTTCGACTTTATTGACCTTTGAAATTCGGTTGCTTTTTCCCATAATTATACTTGTTCATTTACTTTGCTGTTTCATTAAAAACTGTTATTTTGGTAAATATGTCAATAAGGTCTAAAATTCTTGCACCAATTTCTTTACTTGTGAAGTTAATAAAATGGGTGCATGAGATTTACGACGACACAATGTTAAAAATATAAAAAGAAACCAAGATGGCGGCCAACTATATTGTTCGTGGGCCGATTTTGATGAAACTCGATTTTGCTACTATTTTGATAAAAAATAACAACGAAATGTTAAAAATATAAACAAATATGGCAACCAACTCTTTTATTTGTGATTGGGGCTGATTTTAATGAAACTCGGTTTTAGGACTAATTTGACAAGAAAATAATAACACAATATTGAAAAAAATAAAAATCCAAGATGGCAGCCAACTTTTTTGTTTTTGGGCCGATTTCGATGAAACTCGGTTTTTGGTAATATTTTGACAAAATAATAACAACGCAATTTTTTAAAATACTAAAAATCTTAGGCGGCAGCCAACTTTTTTGTTTTTTGGGCCGATTTCGATGAAACTCGATTTTTGGTACTATTTTGACAAGAAAAAACAACTCAATGTAAACTGATGGAAAAATAAAAAAAGATCAAAATGGCTGCTAATTTGTTTTTGAAATCGGCCCAAGAACAAAAAAGTTGGCCACCATCTTGAATTTTGTAAGTTTTCAACATTGCGTTGTTATTTTCTTGTCAAAATCGTACCAAAAACAGAGTTTCATCAAAATCGGCCCTAAAACAAAAAAGTTGGCCGCCATCTTGAATTTTTAGTTTTTTTAAAATTGCGTTGTTATTTTCTTGTCAAAATAGTTCCAAAAACCGAGTTCCATCAAAATCGGCCCAAAAACAAAAAAGTTGGCCGCCATCTTGGATTTTTAGTTTTTTTAAAATTGCGTTGTTATTTTCTTGTCAAAATAGTTCCAAAAACCGAGTTTTATTGAAATCGGCCCAAAAACAAAAAAGTTGGCCGCCATCTTGGATTTTTTAATTTTCAAAATTGCGTTGTTATTTTCTTGTCAAAATAGTACCGAAAACCGAGTTTCATCGAAATCGGCCCATAAACAAAAAAGTTGGCCGCCATCTTGGATTTTTAGTTTTTTAAAAATTGCGTTGTTATTTTCTTGTCAAAATAGTTCCAAAAACCGAGTTTCATCGAAATCGGCCCAAAAACAAAAAAGTAGGCCGCCATCTTGGATTTTTAAAATTTTCAACATTGCGTTGTTATTTCATGTTGAAATAGTACCAGAAACCGAGTTTCATCGAAATAGGCGCACAAACATGAATTTGATTATTATTATTAATTTCGGTTTGTCGAAAGCAACAGCTTTCGACAAACCTTTGTCTCAACGAAAAACTTTGTCCAACAGGACAAAACTAGGTGTAGCCGGTAGCTGTTGGACAAAACTAGTTTTGCCGGTAGCTTTAGGTTAAACTAAGTTTACCGGAAGCTGGTGGACAAAACTAGTTTTGCCGGTAGCTGCTAGACAAAACTAGTTTTGCCGTTAGCTGTTGGACAAAACTAGTTTTGCCGGTAGTTGTAGGTCAGAACTAGGTTTGCCGGTAGCTGATGGACAAAATTAGTTTTGACGGCAGCGGTTGGACAAAACTAGTATTGCCTGTAGCTTTTGCACAAAACTAGTTTTGCCGGTACCTGTAGGTCAGAACTAGGTTTGCCCGTAGCTGACGGACAAAACTAGTTTTGACGGCAGCGGTTGGACAAAACTAGTTTTGCCTGTAGCTATTGCACAAAACTAGTTTTGCCGGTAGCTGTAGGTCAGAACTAAGTTTGCCCGTAGCTGACGGACAAAACTAGTTTTGACGGCAGCCTTTGGACAAAACTAGTTTTGCCTGTAGCTATTGCACAAAACTAGTTTTGCCGGTAGCTGTTGGACAAAACTAGTTTTGTCGAAAGCAGTAGGACAAAACTAGGTGTAGCCGGTAGCTGTTGGACAAAACTAGTTTTGCCGGTAGCTTTAGGTTAAACTAAGTTTGCCGGAAGCTGATGGACAAAACTAGTTTTGCCTACTAGTAGGTCAGAACTAGGTTTGCACGTAGCTGACGGACAAAACTAGTTTTGACGGCAGCGTTTGGACAAAACTAGTTTTGCCTGTAGCTATTGCACAAAACTAGTTTTGCCAGTAGCTGTTGGACAAGACTAGTTTTGCCGTTAGCTGTTGGACAAAACTAGTTTTGCCGGTAGCTGATGGACAAAACTAGTTTTGACGGCAGCGGTTGGTCAAAACTAGTTTTGCCGGTAGTTGTTGGACAAAACTAGTTTTGCCAGTAGCTGTTGGACAAAACTAGTTTTGCTGGTAGCTGTAGGTCAGAACTAGGTTTGCCGGTAGCTGATGGACAAAACTAGTTTTGACGGCAGCGGTTGGATAAACTAGTTTTGCCTGTAGCTATTGCACAAAACTAGTTTTGCCTGTAGCTATTGCACAAAACTAGTTTTGCCGGTAGCTGTTGGACAAAACTAGTTCTGCCGGTAGCTTTAGGTTAAACTTAAAACTTCCGGCAAAACTAGTTTTGTCCATCGACAAAACTAGTTTTGACGGCAGCGGTTGGCAAAACTAGTTTTGCCTGTAGCTGTAGGTCAGAACTAGGTTTGCCGGTAGCTGATGGACAAAACTAGTTTTGACGGCAGCGGTTGGACAAACCTAGTTTTGCCTGTAGCTTTTGCACAAAACTAGTTTTGACGGCAGCGGTTGGAAAAAACTAGTTTTGCCTGTAGCAATAGCTACAAAAGCGCAAAAAGCGCAATAGCGCAAAACTAGTTTTGCCGGTAGCTGTTGGACAAAACTAGTTTTGCCAGTAGCTGTAGGTTAAACTAAGTTTGCCGGAAGCTCATCAGCTTCCTGCAAACTTAAAACTTCCGGCAAAACTAGTTTTGTCCATCGACAAAACTAGTTTTGACGGCATCGGTTGGACAAAACTAGTTTTGCCTGTAGCTATTGCACAAAACTAGTTTTGCCGGTAGCTGTTGGACAAAACTAGTTTTGCCGGTAGCTGTAGGTCAGAACTAGGTTTGGGCGTAGCTGATGGACAAAACTAGTTTTGACGGCAGCGGTTGGACAAAACTAGTTTTGCCTGTAGCTATTGCACAAAACTAGTTTTGCCGGTAGCTATTGGACAAAACTAGTTTAACCGGTAGCTGTAGGTCAGAACTAGGTTTGCCGGTAGCTGATGGGCAAAACTAGTTTTGCCGGTAGACGTGAGTCAAAACTAAGTTTGCCGATTTTGGCCAAAGCTAGGTTTGGCGGAATCTGCTAGTCAAAACAGGGTGCACTTGGTCAAAAACAGTTTTGCCGGTAGCTGTTTGTCAAAACTAGGTTTGCCTGTAGCTGTTGGACAAAACTAGTTTAGCCTGTAGCTGTAGGTCAGAACTAGGTTTGCCGGTAGCTGATGGACAAAACTAGTTTTGACGGCAGCGGTTGGACAAAACTAGTTTTGCCTTGAGCTATTGCAGAAAACTAGTTTTGCCGGTAGCTGTTGGACAAAACTAGTTTAACCGGTAGCTGTAGGTCAGAACTAGGTTTGCCGGTAGCTGACGGACAAAACTAGTTTTGACGGCATTGTAATATTGCATTTCCTTCCATTTCTGACCTGTGTTCAAAGTTTCAAGTCTCTAGCTCATCGGGAATTCAGTATAAAATCGTTTGCAAAATTTGTGCTCAAACAAACAAAAGAGCAAGCAACCTAATAAAAACGCGGTAAAAAGTGTTAATTATAAATAAAGAACTACCTAGGTATTTAAGTTTATATTAAACAGTTTAAAGTATTATGTATGTCTCCGGCCAACCATACGGTTTGGTCACCCTAATGAAGAAAAGGACACATACATCTACTTGACATCTCTGTCGGCTCGTTTTTGGGCGAAGCGCTCATTCCGGTTTATAGTACTATTTCCATGTATACTGGTTAATCATCTGTCAGTGTCAGTGTCAGTTTCTGTCATGCATGTCAAACTCAATGTCAAATTGTCAACAGTGGTTTTTAGTAAAATGAAATGAGTGAGGTTATGGCTATGTTTAGATAAAACTTTGAAAATATTATTTGAATATTTAGAATATTACAATGCTCATTCTTTCACGTTATTTTAATATTATAGGAAGAAGATTTTGTACTGAAAACATGTCTAAAACCAAAACAAACTTTGAAACAGTGTTTTCGCTTCCTTCAATAAAGTATATTTCATTGATAAACAGACTTAAAGTGTACCATATAGCAGGCACTAGCATTGCCATTCCTAGCAGTGGTATGTTAGAAATGGCCCACCTTGTACCAGATTACACTTTTATGACGACTAGCTATGTTGGTAAGTAGGTAACTAATAAATAAATGCAAGATTTGTCTTGAAAAGTAACCAAACAAGCGTTTACTTTTATTTGCAGGTTTAACTGCAGCAGCTTTATTGTCACTAGCGACACTACCATTTTATAATGTTATTGGTTTTTTATATATAAGTGATGATAACAAGTTTATAAAAATTTCATCTGTTAATTTTTGGGGAAAGAGAATAGATAAAATAATAAATGTCGAAGATTGGGTCCCAATTTTAGAATTACCTCATAGAACTATGGATATCATTTATCTTTCACCTCAATTGTCTGATGGCACAAAATATAAATTGCTGGTTAAGTTTGGAAAGGTATTAAATGCTTCTAAAATGGGTCAGGTTTTAGAATAATACAAATTTAAAAATTAGGACCCAGTCTTGTATTTTTAAGAGTAGATGCCCTTAATGTTCTGTTAGAGGATTAAAGATTGAAAAAAAAAATTTAATTAAATCATTCTATTTCTTAAATATATCAGTAGTAATCAGAACCAATATTTATACATTAATAATTTTGAATAAATATAATAGTTATTTGCAAGTGTGATAGATGTCTAGAGTTGCCAATTGTTTAACTGTTGCATTCATATAAAAATGTAACTATTTTTGGAATCAATTCATTTACTCAATTATTATCTGTCTGTATATACAAATTTATAAAATTACTTATATTAATACAGTGATTTGCATATAAAACAAAGTACATCCGCGTAACTGGATGAAAATGGCCTACAAGCGATTCACACTCACATTACAAATTCCCTTTACAGTCACAAATCAAACTATTATTCAATGTAAGTGTTCCCAAATATTTACAAAATGTAACTAGATTACATATACTATACCAAATAATTCACAGTGGAAAGAAAAGCTATGATTGTATCTAAGAGACCAACAAACTTATATTGATAGATTACAAACTACTTTGGGAACACAGAGTTATATGGGTGCATAAGGCTTACTAGTGCAATGCACTTTTTACATGATAAAGATTACAGTACTATAACCATAATAATGTGAATTTATAAAATACTTTGATACAGTAAACCTCAAGATAAAGATTCAAAGAATTGTCCTACTTGTCCTAAAAAATATAATAATATAACTTCATCATACAGAAAGGCATAATCAATTTGTAAATGTTACATTTCAACAGTGTTGTTCTGCAAGTGTATTTTAATCAAAGGAGTTTCTGCTCATCAAAGTACCTACTACAGATGGTGTTAATACTATTTAGACATTATTAATGTAAATGTAAAAGAAGAATATTCTTTGTAACTAAACTAGTGACAGTAAAATAGGTACTTATGTTTGGAAAAATTTACTTGGCCTGTTAGAAAAAACAACTAATAGGTGACTTTCACACAATTTAATAAGAAATTCTAGTTTAAACTTTGCTTAGTTTAATTAAATACTTATATAATAAATATATTTAGAAAATGTTTTTGTAATTTTTAAATAGGGTCTTTTATTACACAAAATTTTCAACTTTTTAGACACAATTCATGGAACCGTGTTTTGTTACTGCTAAGCGCAAATTATGCTAGTTGGAATTATTTTCAAAAAAACATCAGAGAATCCTGTAGTGAATATTTATCAACTTTTTTTAATGCTAAGGGAGGGGACTATTCAAACACATCAGTCGCCAATTTAATCACGTGTTGCTGTGCTGCGGTAAGCGCCTTCTAGTTGCACAGTTTTTGTAAAGAGACATCACGGTAAAATGACCTAGTTATTTTGTGGTTATGGTTTTGACACAGAATCCATATACAGTGGCGGCATAAGATGGCGGTCCGATAATTAAAAACTCCAGTTGATATTCATACAAACGAGGTAACCAAAGAGAATGTAAAAAAAACTAGCGGTTTAGAGGTAACTTTGAAGCCTTGGTTCTCCGCCAAGAATTGACCTAGCTGTGATCTGATGATGGCTATCCAGGGAGTGAATGGAGGATATTCAGATAGCTATACGCACCCAACTGATCTGATCAGCATTCTAAATGATAATAGGATCAGAGTTTTCAGTTTCAGGATTTCCATACATTTTTATGCTAATTTCGCGGATTTTTTAAACATATCCGTCTTACTTTTATTTAAGACTAGCGACCCGCCCTCGCTTCGCTTCGGTGTAGTGTGAAATTTGACACCATGTATTTATATGTACTATGGGCAACAGCGTCGCTTAACCAGTTTGCAACAAAATTCGTGTGCGCGCGTATCGCCCCTGCACGAACTAAACGTATGTGACAGCGGGTGCGGCGTGCAAGGGATTTCAACCTTAGCAGTGGTTAAGCGACGCTGTTGCCCATGGTACATATAAACCTTCCTCTTGAATCACTCTATCTATTAAAAAAGCGCATCAAAATCCGTTGCGTATTTTTAAATATCTAAGCATACATAGGGACAGACAGCGGGAAGCGACTTTGTTTTATACTATGTAGTGATGCTGTGTTACTCAAGAAAAGCGCGACTAAAGCACTCGTGGCGCAGCTTAACGGACTGATCGTACTCGATTACGTTTGTTAAGCAATACTCCCGGCCCGGTCAGGTGTCGGATGGGTGACGTTAAGTGGCATCACAACTGAGCGCTTCTGTGCTTCGGAGGGCACATTAAACCGTCGGTCCCGGCTGTTGTCATCTGATAACAGTCGTTAAGCCAAGTTAGAGGCCTTACAGGCGGCTTGATAGACTCTAATACCAGAGCTGGCCATTAATCCTCATTCGATAAGAAGAGAAGACTCAAGAAAAAATTATCCTCACGTCAGCTTTCAAATAAACAAAATCGCATCACGATCAGTCCATTAGTTTGGGAGCTACGATGTTGCTTCAGATAAACACACATATGTCAAATTTATAACACCCCTATTTTTTTTTTAAAGGGTTCAAAACAGAAGATGAGAACCTAGGGCGCAGGTGACTGAACAAAATTATCTGATATGCCTTTCTATTGTCTAATTTCAAAATCTATCGCAATCGCTTTCAAGATGTAATACATTGATGCTTCTTTTTGGCATAAATAAAAACTTATCAAAGAAATGCAGCAATGTGTCACATCCATCTGTCAAATGAAAGCGATTGCGATAGACTTGAAATTAGATAATTAGCCCCCTGGTGGCCAAAACTGAAACTACGTTATTACATATTGTTTCCTAGGTTACGTCATCAACTAAGCCATCACCAGCGATTCAATTTTAGAAACGACTTGCTAGCACACTCGTGTGTTGCTAGGTGACTAAAGTCGACCGTCGCATCGCAGGTGACTAAAATCGACTCATGTAAATAGCCCATTACTGCTTTTGCTTTAGCTGTATTTATTGTGTATAGATCAATAAATAGAGTATCTTTTAAAAGACTAAATTTGCGCCAAGTGTTAATGGTTATGTAGAAATGTAATACTTATGCAAGAGCAGAGCAGTCCCCAATGACAATGAGCAGTTGTTGGTATAATGTATGTGAAGTCAGTTCATCCTTACTTGTCTTATTTAGTAAACAGTTATTAACAATTTATTTCGTAATCTATTTGTGGAAAACCATTTTAGTCCAATAAAACTAGCTTTATCGGGACATAATAAGATAACTGAAATTTTATTTTTCTATGTCATAAATTAGTGTTAGTTATAGTTAAAATAAAAGGAATGAAACATTTAGAAACTTCGCATAAAACAAAAAAAAAATAACTATTGAGAAATACATTATTATTATAAAGTAAAAAATAAATGTTTAATTTTTGTCTAAAATAACTAAAAAGACGCATCATAGTAGCTTAATAAGATACAAGCATCATAGTTACCATTTTGGCTTATCTACATATTGAGATCAGACCCCGAATTACGTAAGGCTGTTGCTAACAATTCTCGATTGAAATCGCAGTTGCATTGCTGCTTTAATTAATATAGTTGTCACATTGCTTCTTACTAAAGCAGCGATGTCACTGCGATTTCTGTCAAAGTTGATTGCAACAAAGCTAGATAATCGGTGGGCAGCTGAATACTGTGAAAAAAACGAACATGCGAATTTGGATTCAGTTTAATTTTGCTATTAGGTGATAGCATTTTAATGCACCATAAAATTATACTAACAAGGTATTTGTTTAACTATTTTGCTTTTAGGAAAAAGCTAGGTAATGTACGAAATCTCATGATTTTTATATGAAACGGTTACCACCCCGGATTTCTTACATCACATATCTAATTAATATTTGACACTTAATATCAATATCCGATAAACTAATAAAAACAATGAGTTTATTAATTATGTCCAGATAAAGCTAGTTTTATGGGACTATTTGTTTTATTTTGTAAATGATTATTTCAAGTTTTATGAGTTGGGTGAAGATTGTTTACCATATAAGACAAGTAAGGATGGACAGACTTTATATAGGAGCGTCCTCACTGAAATCATTCACGCGTAATGAGCATTCGACGTCGAATATTCGAATGGCGTGGACGATGAGCCAAGCGTTACAAAGCTTAAGCGCGAACTTTGGTCGGTGTGGACGTTGCAATGATTTTCGCGGAAACGGCTCGCATTCGAATGTTCAAGCAAATAAAACGCTCGAAAGCGTGTACTCAGATAATGAAATGAATGAGTATGTAGGAATATTACTGGCCACTTGAAAATAAAAATGCTGCAGCCACGACCGCTCTTATGAATAATCCCTAATCATACTGAATGATCAATGTTGTACTCGTCGTTTACGCATGCAAATAAGTAAGCCACATCAAATTTGTAATTTTTTGAGTCTGGTGTGGCATTAAATCTATTGAGTTTACTTAAACATGTAAAACAAAACTTACTAAGCAAATTGACAATATACACGTGTTTAGCTTCTGTTAAGCCTTGGTCACACATAGCGAATAGTCGTGGCGATTCGCTGCGATTAATACTCGCAGCGACAATCCGCTGCCCGCCTGTCACACAAAATAGCGAGTTCGCGACGAAACGACCTGTAGCACAGAGATGTAGTTAAGAGCGGCGAGCTGAGCGGAATAGGCTATTCACAGCGAATACCTTGTCACACACAGCCAATAGTCGCTGCGAGTGCCTATTCGCCGCGACTATTCGCTATTTAAACAAACACTTTTATTCAATCTAGACCGAGGCTTTATAAACAAAAACCTTTATTTAATCTACCCAAGCTTGTGCTGGTTGATCTGTTGTAAATGGACTGACACCATTACGTTCCATGGAATCCAAAACTTCACATACATATGCAGCAACATCAGATCTACTCTGGTCAATGCCTTTGATGAACGGATGCTCCAACAATTTGTTATATTTAGGACGTTGTGTTTCTTCTTTGATTAAACTGAAATGCATTGGTTTTGATAACTATGGGGTAATTAAAATAAGTTAAATCATGACAAAGGAGTGTTACCTACTTATTTGGTCAATCATTAGGCCGGGCCGGGTATCGACGTCGCAAGACAAAAAGTTTGTGCTTACAAGGTGTTTGTGCAAATACTCGCCGCACCGACAGTAAAAATAATTACCTGTATACTAGTAATAATATTATGAATGTTTTGGTTTTCAAATGTGGAAGGGCGCGTCTACATGAGTGAACAGATCAAGGTATAACCATATTCTTATTATGATATAACTACGAAGTTCTATGTGTTCCATGTCGCGACCGCGCCCAGCAGGCAATACACACTCTTGCAACTGAGCGGAACGCCCTTTGAGTGTCCTACTTTACCGGTAGGCTGATTGTCTAACTTTGTTGCAATCAACTTTGACAGAAATCGCAGTGACATTGCTGCTTTAGTAAGAACCAATGTGACAACTATCTTACTTAAAGCAGCAATGCAACTGCGATTTAAATCAATTTCAATCGAGAATTGTTAGCAACAGAGATACATAATCGGTGGGCAGATCGCGCGCGGCAACGATCACGTTGGCTCGTAATGTAAACGCGTCTCCACATCGCGAAACTAACTCGCATCGCAATGTCGATACCCGGCATTAAAGTTTAAACATTCTAGGCTGCCTTAGACCAGCCTTTCAATACCAATATCAGTTATTTTCTGCCATGAGGGAATGGTGGCTCTGCTGACTAAAGTGTCCGTTTTTCGTTATTTTCAGTATTCAGTCAGTATTGGTAATTATATTATAGTAGTACTTAATTATAATTACTGAAATTAAATTCACCAAGTATAGGTAGAAAAAACGTGTTAAAACTCACCAAGTGTTCACAAACTCGACGAAACTATTGGAGAAAGCATTGTTGTTATTGGTTAGGCGTGGAGGGTCACCCTGTACTACCTGCTGCAACTGTTCAAACACAGAGCCCCAACGGGGGTAGGGAAATGCACCTGTTGCCACTTCCATCAGTGTGATGCCTAGTGACCAAACATCAGATCTTACGTCATAGCCTCTGGCTCTTCCAGGGTCAATTCTTTCTGGCTGAAATTATATAATCTTAATTGAATACAAAGTTCATATGGCTCAACTGATATCTGAAGCAGGACCACTATAGATATTAATTTATCAATGGGGAATGTCCGAAAAAATTAAATTGGCTGAATATTTTTTTTATAGGTAGGAATAAGCTTCCTTAGTAATAGAAAAAAGTTTCAGAATATTTGGTTGCATAAAGAAAAAAAAATGTCTCGTCGTCTTCACAAATGTACGAAAGTAACAGCAGAATAGAGATTATATGTTTGCCAACACCTGCCACGACCACAACATGGTATTAAAAAAACCTATTTCAATAGGTTAAGTTGCTTTGGGGTCAGAATTTATAATATTAAAAGTCTGGCAAACTGTGAGCTTCCCATACAAACTTATACCAAAATGATTTGTAATTTGAGCATAATTAACTTTTCTTGTGTTGTGATGTTATTTGGGTCATGACAAAAACTCTTCACCCATATTTCATTTACCCGTAACTCATATTTGTACTCTTTAATTTAAAAATTAAATTAAAGAGAACAAATATGTTTAAAAAAATGAAAGTAGTAAAAAAGCTTACTGCCATATATGGTCTGCATCCAGCATCACGTGTACGAGCAATTGAATCCACTAGTTTACCAGATATACCAAAATCACATAGTTTTATGTTACCCTTCCGATCTAGTAAGATGTTTGAAGGCTTGACATCTCTGTAAAAAACAGTCACATTAGTAAAAGTGATAACTAACTTCGCTATCAAAATATCTATGGACATAAATATTGCTAACCACTAGTTTTTTAATCATCAAAATATTTTTTTAAATGGTAGATAGAAACTGATTCATTACTTTTTTACAAATGCAACTTTTCTAGGTGGGCTAATAAATAATGTTTAAGCACTTACCTATGTATGATTTTCAATTTCTCTTTTAAATAATTCAAAGCCTTAACAGTAGCCAGAGTTATTTTAGCTATGATGTTTTCTGGTATTCGAGTTTGCATTCTTTCACATATAAATTTATAAAATTTGTCTAATGAAGTATCCATTAACTCCATACAAATCCAACAATCGCCCTTAAAAAAACAATTATGTAAACCACAAATGGCCAATTTAAAACAGAAGATTATGTTAAAAACAAATTTCTTACTTCCTTAAATAAAGCTCCGTAAAACTCAACAATATATGGGCAATCATTGCTTTTCATTACTACTTCAAGATCCATTAATAACTGCTTCTGTTCTTTTTCATCCACTGTAGAACGTATTCGTTTCACAGCCATTACTTTATTTGATCTAGAACAAAATTATTTAAAAATGTATCAATTATTATCAACTAGCGGCCGCCCACGGTTTCACCTGCATGATTTCCGTTCCCGTGGGAATATCGGGAATAAAAGTATCCTATGTTTTAATCCAGGCTATACTATCTGTGTACCAAATTTCAACCAAATCCATTCAGTAGTTTTTGCATGATTGAAGAACAAACATTCAAACCCACAAACTTTAAGTTTATATACTTTAGTACTTAATGAAGACCTATGCCACTAACTCCAGCCAACTTAGGGAGAGAATGTTTGAGAACAAAACTTTGTGATTTTTTTATAATTGTTTCACAAAATGTGTTAAGTTTCAGAGAATAATTAGTTAGCTATGCAACTGTTTTATAATGAGGGGTATTAAAACATGAATGTGATAATATGAACTTGAGTTTAGAATTATGAACAGTTGCATACAAGACTTCATCTACACCCATGATAATCCTTTACAAAGGGTTTTATTTTGAAATGGTGGCTTATTGGCAACATTGAAACAAGCAGTGTCATGGTAGCCGTGATATCTGTGCAAGTGGCTAATCGCGCTCACGCATCGCGTCAATAAATAAATTTTAAAAAATATCCTTCAATTTTTTGAAATTGTTTTTGATTTCCTTACTTTCTGTGTTCCATTTTATTAACAGCTCCAAATGCTCCTCTTCCTATCTCACCAAGGTCTTGCAAGTCATCTGCTGTGAAGTCATACACTTCTGTAGCTGATAACTGTAATTTCCCTGATGACTGCATTGATGGATAAATTCTACATCTGTCTCTGAAAGAGATGAAAGCGCAACGTTACTGTAATGCTTGTTTTCCTATATGAAATTTATACTTCATCCATTCTGAACTACTTATATATTTTTTTTTTATTTACCTGGTGTTTTCTGGCAATACATCTCTGATAGTTCGTGATGGCACACGATTTCTAGGTGCAGCTGCTGTGTTTGAAGTAAACGGAACAAATGCAGCATTACCACTAGATGGTCCTCCTAGATGAAGGTCTAACACTTTACGTCTTTCTGTGGGGATTAAATTCAATTCGGGTCTAGACAAGCTTGGTCTGCTAGAACCTGAAATATAAAACAAATACTTCAATTAAGCAAAACTATTTCACAGAATAAGTAGCGTAGTTTGCGCTTTTACCTTGATTTGATGTCACTTCGCCATTCTTCGACATTTTTGTTTTGAGTAATTTATCGATTGTACGGTTTTGATTATTGTGTACTGTGGAAGTTAACTTCCGAATAATCCATTTGAAAAGATTGTTAATGTAAACTGGTCACGTTTTCAATAAAATACTTGAAAAATAATTATCATTTCTCTGCATTGTAATAAAATAACACATGAACACAAATTTTCATCCTATTTGACAGCTTACTTTTTTTCAGGGTTGCCAACTCCTGAAAATATTTTCCCCTAAGCACATGTCAAAAACAATGAAGGAAGAATATGGACCTGACATACCTACGAAAAAAGCGTGGATACCTACTTCGTTGTTCTCCATTCAAACGCAACTAAACATGGCGATGGCGGCTTAGCTTAGTGTACATGTAATGTAACACAAGAGCCACCATTGCGCCGCAGAGAGAAGCGGAGATCATCATGATGCTTTGCAGCATTTCAATTGAATCTGCGTAATAGGCAGATAGGTACGCAGCTTATTTTACGCATGTTTGTAAGGCCCTACACCAACTTGATTTCAATTTTTCAGATTATTTTATTTTAACAATTTTATAATGCACCTAAAATTACCCGTAAAATAATCCCAACCTACATGTTCTCCCCCTAAATCTAGGGGGAAAACCCCTAAGTTGGCACCCCTGCTTTTTTTGTGATAGAGATGTGCCAAACTGATCGAATCCTTTGAAAGATCCGCGGGCTGATTATCTAATTAGAAACCACCTAGCGACCGGTTGCAGTTCATAGATGATAGTGATCCATTGCTACTTCTTTTTGGATTAAAAAAAAAACATACCAAAGAAAAGTAGCAATGTATGTGGAATGAAACCGGTCGCTAAATAGTTTCTTTTTAGATAATCAGGGTGCGGTAACATACGATCCGGCGATTAGGGATCGCATCGTCAACCATACGATTTTTTGCCGGATCGATACAAAACTTGAAAGGTTACTAACAGCTAACAACTGAAAAATATACTGCGTTAGTACCACCTACCTACCTACTCACAGATTACTAATTTGTAGCAAAGCAAGTACCACTGCGCAATAGTAATAGTTCAGTATGATTTACAGTCGCGCGTTTTGCCCGCGCAATAAAAAAAATATTCCCCCTTTAATGAAGGCTTTTTAAAATGACATTTAAAAAATAAAAATATTAACTATTCATTGGCTTTTAAAAATAAACGGCGGCCTGTACCAAAAAGGAAAGTAAGCTCTAGGTAACCCTAAAATATTTCTCTTTGGAAAGATGTCAGCTAGCGAGCGCTCGCTACCTTTCTTACATGTTTCCAAAGAGAAACATTTTAGGGTTACATCGCGCCTGACTACCAGAGGGCCTACCTAGTACGAGTTGTGTTTCTCACCTCACTTTGCGAATAGTATCGAGTGAAAGAGAGGTAATCATGCGAGTGAGTAAACGAGTGAAAGAGAGGAAACGATAGTTAACTATTCGCAAAGTGAAGTGAGAACAAATAACCAACTCTTAGGCCCTCTGAGTACTCTTCGAAGCTTAGTAAAAACATTGACACATACATTTTTATCACCGCCATCTATCGAGCCTACAGTTTTTTGTCATTTTGAAAAGCTCTCATTGGTTGGAAACAAGAATCTTATATTCATATTCTATTAAGATTCTTGGTTGGAAACCATACCTACACCTACTCGAATAATGACGTGCCCGCCTTTTTGGTAGATTACTATCCTTGTCTTTAGCACGGGAGAGAGGAGTCATATTATTTTTAAAAGATGATTGTCACTTTTGGATCTGATAGGGCTTTTCAAAGTAACATTTTAAAAATAAAAATAGTAACTATTTGTCTCACTCAAGGAGGAGGATGTATTACGTCCATGGCCTCACTAGATGGCGTTGATGGAAAGAGAAGTGTCAAAATTGGCTTTTAAAAATAAACGGCCTGTATACTGCCTGGCACGTAACTTGGCAAGATAAAAACGGGACAAAAGATGCGCAGTAGCCACAAACACTAAACTTGGCGCATCTTTTGTCTCATCTTTCTCTTGCCAACTTATATGCCGGCATCTGTACCAAACGTTCGACGAACGCTGGTTGACATTCAGCCCAAAGAGAAAGATTTTAGGGTTACATTACTTATCTAAGTTCATAATAATTATTTGAGAATAAGTTTTTACAATAATAACTTCGAAAGAAATCAGTTGTTTCATAACAAAAATAATAACGAAAATATGAAATAGCAGTTTTTTTTCGCAATTTCAGAGTTGGTCCCATAGTAAAAGTTGTTCAGTTTGATGGTCCTCGTATCTACCATATTCTGGTTAATTATTACGTTGCATATTTGGTTTTCGCTCTTGAAATTACACTGCTGCTAATACAGTATGGGTGCGCATTGGCAAAGTATACTTTCGTATACTGGCAAAGTGTAGCATACACATAGAAATCTTTGGGTGTGAAGTATACTCGACTCACTCGACTATCGCACATAAATAGAGTATAGTTTCAACATATTTATGTTATTCGCTCTTGAAAGTACGTACTGCGCTAATATAGTATGGGTATTGGCAAATTATATTTTCAATAAACGCTTAGTCTTAAATCCATTTTGGGTCAATGGGTCCTTTTCGGTAAAAAATACCATAAAATAAATACCTATTTTCCTAATAGATTTGTTCTGAAAATCTGAACATCAACTGTCTTAGGAACAAGCGTACGCAGCGACATCTACAATTAGCTTTGCGTTGCCATCCCCGAAGACATATGAAGACATTCCTAGAGCCGCGCGGTACATCAACACGCGATAGGGCCGCCCGGCTACAGGCATAGGCATGGAGCAAGCAAAGCCGGCAAAGAGCATGGGATTAATAAAATTGGGTGAAAAACAATATAAGTATATTCTAAATAATAATACTCAAATAAAAAATACATCTGTTTAAAATATAATATTATTAAATATTTAGCTATCTTTTTTGTGTTTCTTTAGTTGTCCTAAGGAGGCTTCAGATTGTTTAGTTTCTCCATCTGAAACTTTACTCTGCTTTTTAGTCTTGGTTGTTTCCATTACATCATCAGCATCACTTTCAACTTTTTGGAATTTTGCTGGACTTGAATAACTTTTTTTTTCTACATGCAATTCTGTTGACTTATTTTTTGCTTGGTTTCTATTGGGTGTACTAGATTTTGTTGGGGATTTAGTCGACTTTGAAGAATTTGGTAATTCATCCCCAATTTGCCTTTGAAGGTGTGGTTTTGTTTTATCGAAGTTGATATATGAAACTGCCTGTTGTTGATTTGAATTGGGGTCATCTAATTCATCATCATCATCAGGCCCTTGTTTTAACCATCTGTAAAAAAATGTATACCATTTTTATTTCATTCATTACCACACAGTATAAAGCTGTATGACAGTAATTATGAATAATATTATAATAAATTATAAGTTCATTAAAAGTTATAAATCCTCATTGAAGATGTTTCAATATTACCTTTCATCTAATTCTCCTCTTATGTAAGGTAAGGCTCCAAATAGATCAAGTACAGCTATCCGAAAAACAACCTGTTGGCCTTCTTCAATATTCTCACCAATCCATTTGTTTCCTGGTTCTTCAGTGGGCCGTGGTATAACTACATTGAATACTCTGTAAAAAAAAAAAGTAGTCATCCACATATTTTATTTCTCTATTATTATAAGTAAAGACCTGGGGTGCGATTGCGTAAGTTAATCGTATTCATTTGACAATCATATCGTATTCCATCGGCTGCAATTTGTATGGGATGACATATATCATGCATGATACAATATGAACTGTCAAATGAATACGATTGACTTTACACAATCACTTAGCTGTTAGGTGATTGTGTAAAGTCAATCGTATTTATTTGACAGTTCATATTGTATCATATGTCATCCCATACAAATTGCAGCCGATGGAATATGATATGAACTGTCAAATGAATATGATAACTTTATGCAATCGCACCCCGGATTAAATGCAAATACATATTGCATATTTAACCCCTTTTCAGAGATAGTTGCATATTTTAGCAAAAAAAATTGAAATCATGCATATTTATGCTTGATCTCTTTCATCGTTCAGATGTCTTACATGTCCAAACATGGCACCCATATTTAAACTCTGCCCAGTTAGGACATAGAACAGTCCTTTCTGCTTACAAAAAATTATTAAACATAGACACAATTGTCTACAGAACATTTGGAATAGTACTTAAAGTCTGTCTACCCTTACTTGTCTTATGGTAAACAATCTTCACCTGACTCTTTATTGAAATAATAATTTATAAAATACAACAAATGGTTTTCCACACATAGATTACGCAATTAATTGTTAATAAATTAATAACAATTTCATAAAGTTACTAACATATTTTTATATAACGATTTAAGTTTAAAAGACGTAAGACAACTGTCAAAAACTGTTTTCTAAATAAGACTACTAAGGATAGACAGACTTTAGTTGTATACATTTTTAAAGGTTTTTAATGTCAAATATATTTTGTAATTTTTATTTTAGCAAATACGATTGTTATTGTTGAGTAATATTACCTTTTTAAAATAAAAACCTTTTATTTTTTCATGTTGCATATGGATTTTTCTCGATTTTCGTGTATATTTTAGCTATTTTTCTTGCATATTAGCATGCATATTTTGGCTTTTTATATATAATTTGGTTTTTTAATAATAAGCATAAGCATACCTGTGTGCAAGGATACCCAAATGTGTAGGGCTCTTTTTATTAACCACACCTTTCAATGTTGCTCCCACATATGGCCTAAATATAAAATAGTCAGCTTGTACTTGAAAGTGGATGTCTGCGTTATCATTTCTTATGGATCCAACGTTTTGCAATATACGAAGGTTTTTATAGCTCAGCAGAATGCCATTAAATCTGCAAATGAGAACATTAAATACATTACATATAATAATTCCTATAACTAAATATTTACTAAATGATGTAAATGCAATTGGAGAATCAGGGGGCTAATTAATTATCTCATTTCAAAATCTATTGCAATTGCTTTGATTTGACAGATGGATGTGAACATTAGTACATTTCTGTGGTAAGTTTTTATTTGTGCCAAAAAGAAGTATCAATTTATCACATTGTGAAAGCGATTGAACGTTTTGCAATATACAAAGGTTTTTATAGCTCAGCAGAATGCCATTAAATCTGCAAATGAGAACATTAAATACATTACATATAATAATTCCTATAACTAAATATTTACTAAATGATGTAAATGCAATTGGAGAATCAGGGGGCTAATTAATTATCTCATTTCAAAATCTATTGCAATTGCTTTGATTTGACAGATGGATGTGAACATTAGTACATTTCTGTGGTAAGTTTTTATTTGTGCCAAAAAGAAGTATCAATTTATCACATTGTGAAAGCGATTGTGATTGATATTGAAGAAAGACAATAGATAGGCAGGGCTTCAAATACCAATATTAAAAATTAGTAACGTTAAAAAAATTACATTAAAACTGGAAATTAATAACGGTAAAACAGAATTTATCATTAATTTTACATTCCAAGCAAAGTTAAAAGCAATGTGTACTTGATGTTGACGCCGCTGTGACGTGATGTCTCTGCGGTAGGTACTAGATAGTAGAGGTACCTACCTACAATAAGCAATACTTATAAAATTACCATTAAAAATAACATTATTTTTAACGATACCTAGTAACATAACCTTAATATAACGTTAAATTATGTTACTAGGTATTATTAAAAAAAATAACATTATCGAGGTATCATATTGAAAATAACGTTACGTAACATTACTTTTACTGTTAATTGGTAACATTATAAAGCCCAGTAGATAGGCAGGTTCAAGGCGCTTATATATTATAAACATGTATATTATTGCTCTCATATAGGGCATGCACCTGGTTCTGTTTATTCATACAAAGGAACTTCCTTTGTATGAATACACAGAACCGGGTGCATGCCCTACTCTCATTGAAAGTTTTCAAACCAAAACTTTTGCTATGCAATGATTCCTGGAGAGCTGAACTGTGTATCAGATGTGTGGGTACTGGGTACCCTTTGATTAAAGCATTGTATGTAGATGTTTATACTAACTCTTTGTCAAATTTTCCGATTTTGTAATCTAATAGATTTTTTACAGATTCCTTCAGGTTTCCAAGACACCACGGTTGTAGCGCCAGATTTTGAGTAACTTTTTTTTCAACAACACAAGAGTTCTTGTCGTTTACTAGCTTTCTTAATTCCTTCAGATCAAACGTTATAATTGTTGACATTGTGTTTGTAATTTAATATTTATTTAAAAATGTTGCAGAGAAGTTAAATCTCAAAGAAAAAATATAATTTCTCATCTCACTCAATCTTGATTTTTGTTTGATTGACACTTTTGACATTGACTTGAGAGGTTGCTTGCATCTTACTCTATGGGTTTATTCCAGCAGACCAATCGCTAGGTTATCGGTCACCACAGTATACATACAATAATATGTATGTCACCGTTAAAGTGCGGAATCAGTTAGAGTGCACATTAACTAGTTATTCTGCCGATTCACTGGTCGAATCAGGTGAGAAAAATTGTTTCATTTCGTACTTTAACTAGGTAATCTGCTGATTAACGACCAAGGATCAGAGTTTAAGTGCGAAAACAGGTTCTTTAATTGAAATCAAAAAATAATGTAATCACAGAAAATGGGGTAGACACATAAACAGGGGACGGGGGTTCGCAGCCCCTTCGCAAGGGTGGCTCGGGGGTGAAGCACCCCGCCATGGAAAAGTCTTAACAAGTTTTAACGAGGTCATTAGGTTAGGTTAGTATTGTAACCAAAAACGCGCGAGCTGAGTGAGCGTGCCGCGGGAGCGGCTGGCGAAGCGCCAGAAACGACATTTTTGTTTTTCTTTCAATATAGGTCTTTAACTTAAACCGCCTTGGCTATTTTACTCACTGTCTTCCCGCACTTGTTGTAGCATCAGTTAATGATGTTAATGTGCAGATTATCTAGAATAAAACAAATAACTTTACATGGATTATATTATAATCCATGGAAAGTAATTTGTTTTAGTAGCCCTCGTCATCAAGCATTTTCTTCGTGTCAATCATTTAGGGATTGTTTAAAATAGACTCTGATTAAATACTGGGGACTTACCATCACCAAATAATAAACCGTTCAGTTCAAAAGCAGGCCTTAAACAGGATTACTTAAGGCCTGCTTTCATACTAACCTTGAGGTCATAGTACGAAAAAGTAAGGCATTTCAATAAATATAAGTCCCTATAAGAGATCACTAGTAGTAAGGCCACCGAAAGCCGACGGTCGCCTCTTTCAGACAGAGACTACAGACAGAGAGTGATTATCTCTGGAGTAATAATAGTGTTCTGTGACTGTGAATCTGTGATTTGATTGTTGTAGTTTTGCTTTTGTTTGGGTAAAAATACAAATCTAGAATAATAAATAAATATTGCTCCTTTCTTTGCAATTTTTGAGATTTCAAAATGAATTTTTCTAATCATTTACGGATTGGGCATAGAAGAATATCTGATTATGGTTATCTACAGTGTTTCAGGTTAGACTTTTCTAACCTAAACTATTAATGTTCTAATAAATTATTCGTTCTTACCTGTCTATCTATGTGTTTGTTATTAGGTGGTTAGCAGGACAAAACCGACACTATGCAAAGGCAACGAGTTTTCCTGATTATTTTCAAAATCCAATATTTAGGAAGGAAGATCAAGCAAAACTTATTGAAAGTTCCGAGCTGGCGAAACTTGCTGCTGTCCCCATAAAACCTCCAGCATCTTACGAGACTTGTTCGATGTATCATGATCCGCTCGTAAAGTAAGTAAGGTAATTTAGCAAAATAGTATTTTTCTTGTAAAGTGTCTATTTATTCCAATATTAATTCCAGCAAAGTTATCAATCACGTAATGGAAATGGGCAAGAAACAGTTAGCTCGCAGTCTTGTTGAAAAAGCTTTCGAGAATATAAAAAGAATTCAGATCGAACGTTATCATTTGGCTCCAACTCCAGAGGAGAAGGAAAAGATTGAACTAAATCCGAAGGCGATTTTACACAAAGCAGTTGAAAACTGTAAACCATTGTTGCAACTTTCTCCAATAAAGAGGGGTGGTATTACATACCAGGTAATGGTTTATTAATTAATTATTATTATAAGATAGTGAAAATATTGGGTAATCTTTAGAAATAAGGCACCTGAAATAAAAATTGAGATCAATAGGAGGGGTAAGGGGAGGAAGAAGGAAACCCCCCAGTACCACCAGAGCCGGATTAACCCTGTCAGGGGCCCTAGGCAATGTAATTCTCGGGGCCCCTTTTATACCCTTTTTTACGGATGCGCATGACGCGCGGTTTCATCCACTAACCTTGTAATCTTGCCTGTTTACCTATAGGAAAAAAATGGCCGCGCAGCACAATTTTCAGTCCGTTTCATCCACTTATCTTGTAATCTTGCTTGTTTACAGTAAAATAAAAAATATGGCCACGCAGCGCGATTTTTATTCAGTTTCGTCCACTAATCTTGTAATTATCCTCTGCTTATTAGTAAAAAAACGACTGCGCATCACGATTTTTAGTAAAGTTTCTATGTTTGTAATCTTATCTGCTATTTTACATAAAGCAGTTGAAAACTGTAAACCATTGTTGCAACTTTCTCCAATAAAAAGGGGTGGTATTACATACCAGGTAATGGTTTATTAATTAATTTTATTATTATAAGATAGTGAAAATATTGGGTAATCTTTAGAAATAAGGCACCTGAAATAAGGATTGAGATCAATAGGAGGGGTAAGGGGGGGAAGAAGGAAACCCCCCAGTACCACCATAGCCGGATTAACCCTGACAGGGGTCCTAGGCAATGTAATTCTCGGGGCCTCTTTGGTTTACCCTTTTTTTACGGATGCACATGACGCGCGGTTTTATCCACTAACCTTGTAATCTTGCCTGTTTACCTATAAAAAAAAACGGCTGCGCAGCGCAATTTTTAGTCCGTTTCATCCACTTATCTTGTAATCTTGCTTGTTTACAGTAAAAAAAAATATGGCCACGCAGCGCGATTTTTATTCAGTTTCGTCCACTAATCTTGTAATTATCCTCTGCTTATTAGTAAAAAAACCGGCCAAGTGCGAGTCGGACTCGCGCACGAAGGGTTCCGTACCAAAAAACGGAAAAAAATTCGTTTGTTGTATGGAAGCCCTCCTTAAATATCAATTTTATTCTGTTTTTAGTATTTGTTGTTATAGCGGCAACAGAAATACATCATCTGTGAAAATTTCAACTTTCTAGCCATCACGGTTCATGAGATATAGCCTGGTGACAGACAGACAGACAGGCAGACAGATGGACAGCGGAGTCTTAGTAATAGGGTCCCGTTTTTACCCTTTGGGTACGGAACCCTAAAAACGACTGCGCATCACGATTTTTAGTAAAGTTTCTATGTTTGTAATCTTATCTGTTTATAGTTATAAAAAACGGCCGCGCAGCGCGATTTTTAGTTTCATTCACTTGTCAAATCTTGCTTGTTTATAGTAATAAAAACAGCCGCACAGCGAGATCTTTTGTCAGTTTCATCTACTAATATTGTAATTTTGCTTGTTTATAGCAAAAAAAGACGCAGCGCGATTTTTAGTCAGTTATATCAACTAATCTTGTAATGTTGCTTGTTTATAGTAAAAATATATTCGTTCGATGAAAACTTTTTTTGAATTTTTAGATTTTAGGCATTCACAATGCTATTTTTATAATTTAATATTTCTTTAAGTAGAAAAAATACTAGAAAAATCAACTCACCCGTAGCAGCTCAGACGGGACTGTCCCGTCTGAGCTGGCTAATCTGTCTCTGAGTACCACTACCGCCGCGAGGAAATTAATAATTTCTGAGATATGTGATTTTAAAAATCCTAACCTTAAAACACCACTTTTCTTAAATCTAAGTTTTTTCTGTCACGGCGCCGGCGCTGCGAGATGTGCAGCCCTTCCTCCGCACCTCCGCGGCTCATAAAAACACTCAAGGGGTAGGAAAGACTAGTACCACATGGTGTCAGGGTTGAGTAATTTCGGTTCTGGAAGTGTGTAATAAACGACTACAGAAATATGCGCGAACTATCAAACATACAAATATAGTATGTAAACCTGTTCTATTTCACCCAGAAATACCAAATACTGACATCCTACAATATTTTGATTCTTTTCACAAACACTAAAATAATGATAAAAACAAAAATACAATATCCTCGCCAGGAGTCTAGTATACTGCCCGGCATTTATATTGGCAAGAAAAGGATGAGACAAAAAATGCGGCATCTTTTGTCTCATCTTTCTCTTGCCAATTTCATCATTTGAAAGGCCTTTCAAAACTACAAAAAGTGCAAAATATTTCAATTCCTAACCTAAATCAGGCGCCCTATTTCTAAAGCCAACCCAAAATATCTGTGAATCCTTACAATGGGTTTTCTGAGTTCAAATACATATTATGTTTTTAATGCTTAATATAAATGCGAACATGAGTTGGTTCCTTTGTTAGGGTACATTTCATTTAAGTAACCAAAAAGATAATAATTGTCCCTGAGGGATAGAAAAATAACTGTCCACTTTGAGAGTCTTTATGACCACTTGTATTTTTATATTCCTGATGTCTTACTGTACTATCCCCGTCAATTGGTAATGCGCCTGGCGGTCATAGTTTTAGCCTCAAAAACGAAAAACGATTGTAAAATTTTTATATACCTAGATCCTATCTTATTGAAAATAATTCAATAATTAATGAATTAGATTACCTATTAGAATTTTCTTGTTTCATGACATTTTTATTTGCGGATCACGTTAACGTGGATGTTAATGTGACAAGGTTCCAGCGTATTACCAATTGACGGGGATAATAGTGTAGATTATTGTCATAACAATTGTTTTTGTGAACTCTAACATAAGATCGTTGTATTTTCTGCAGGTGCCCGGACCCATCACTGAAAAAAGGTCCTTATTTTTGGCTATCAAATGGTTGTTGGACGCTACAAATGATAAAGATAGAGTTGTGCATTTCCCTGAGCAGTTTGCATGGGAATTACTAGATGCTGCAAATAATACAGGCAAAGTAGTAAAGCGGAAGCAAGACTTACACCGCCAGTGTGAGGCGAACAGAGCTTATGCTCACTACAGGTGGCAGTAACTGCCAATAGATACGAAAATTTACCACAAATAGAAAATAAGTCTGCATATTGAAGGAATTAAGTTTCTTCTTTTTAAATGTTGTGTAAATAGAAACCATTTTATTTAAATATAGTGTGTTGTAATAGTATCTGATTTGTCTATTATTTTATAAAATATTGGTTTTTAACCAATATTTTAATTTAAGTATGACGTAAACTTGTTTTCACTAGAAGAAGAATGATTCCTCCATCGAAACTAGTTACGTGAAGGAAAAATAATTATTTCTTCATCGAAACCAGTTACGAAAATGCGGTTACGTAGACGGCGGAAGGGGAATAGACGGCGTATATCAAGACAGACCCGATATCGCATCTACAGTCAAAAGGAAAGACGTAAGTCATCAATGTCTTATTAACGTAGTATACTGCCCGGCATATATATGCCGGGATCTGTAAGTGTTGAAGTAATTTACATTGTAATTTATTTCTTTGTTTTATTTTTTACTTTAGTGTTTAGTTAATTTAAGTAGGTTAGGTTTAGGTACCCACCTAATAATAAGTAATTCCTTCTTCTTATATGTAACCATTGTTTGTTATAGGTTTGATCTAAGATCAACATTCATTTGGTCGAAATTAACTGCAATCAACACCACTAAAAAAAAAGTCAGTTCATCCTTACTTGTCTTATTTAGTAAACCAGTGTTGCCAGTGGCCGATAGTCAAAAGTAACACAGGACAGCTCAAAAAGTAACATTTTCAGGAAAAAAGTAACATTTTCTTATTTTATGTAGAAATCGACTCTACTGTATTATGGCACTTTAATTCGATTATTGATAGCACACACAAGTCGACAACAAACAAACTAACCAGAGTGGTTGGTTTGTTTGTTGTCTGCGCCCTGTGCGAGCTTCTATAACTGTGCCCTTAGGTTTTTTTTTAGATATTATTGGGTACCCCACAATTTTGTGGAGGGCCAGGTGTAGTATTTTTGGGTCATAATAAATGCCCTATAGTCAGGAGTAGCCCGAGACAAGTCTATGGTAAAGAAATCGGCCACGCAGCGGTGATTTTTTGGTCAGATTCATCAACTGATCTTGTAATCTTGCTTGTTTACAGTAAAGAAAACGGCCACGCAGCGCGATTGAAAACGGCCACGCAGCGCGATTTTTGGTCAGTTTCATCCAGATAACCTTGTAATCTTGCCTGTTTATAGCAATAAAACCGCTGCGCAGCGCGATTTTTAGCCAGTTTCATTCACTAATCTTGTAATCTAGATTGTTTATAGTAAATAAAACGGCCACGCAATGCGATTTTTAGTCAGTTTTATAATTTCATTCAGTCAAGGTGATAAGTAGTGCACAAGGAACTTGGTGTTGGTGGACCAATTATTATCTAATATTTTGGAAGAAAAATCTTTTTTCTTCAATTTCATTACACGTTTTTGGTGATACTGGCATGTACCTATGTGTTGGAACGAGCAGTAGGGGCGCAGGAGGAACTTATCAAGAGCAAACCGAACAAATAATTAGTCCTAGTCTGGCCATTCTTGCACCCCCCAGAGTCTATGCCCAGGGGCCCTATTTTTGAATCGCTCGGCAGGCGTCGAGCGCTCTTTTCGACTGATTTTCGTTCGACATATGACTCAAAACAATGGGATGTCGAACGAAAATCAGTAGAAACGAGCGTTCGACTGGAGACGAGCGATTCAAAAATAGGGCCCCTGTGCCTGTGCACCGGTAGCACCGCCTCATTTACGACACTTCGGCAACCACTTAACAAAACTCCACTATTCTGCTTCAAACTTTCGGTTGGTTGAAGATTATTTAAAAAAAGTTTTGTCCTCAATCGAAGTTCGTGCTATTGCTATGTTCCTCATTCTTCAAGTGTGAAAAGGAAAAAGAAAATAAACGACTGACGACAAGAGGGCCCAAAATTAAGTGTGTGTGCCAACACGAACGAAAACTTCCTTTGGTGCGTTCTGTCTCACGATTAGTTTTTATTTGCTGGAAAATATTTGAGTATTTTTGATTAAGTTTCAAAAGTAACGTAAAAGTAACATTTTGAGTCGTGTAACATGGAGGTAACATGAGAGGGTCAAAAGTAACACAAAATGTTACAAAAGTAACATTCTGGCAACGCTGTAGTAAACAGTTTTTGACAGTTGTCATACGTCTTTTAAACTTAAATGGTTATTTAAAAATATGTTAGTAAGTTTATGAAATTATTGTTAATATATTAACAATTTATTTCTAAATCTATGTGTGGAAAACCATTTGTTTTATTTTATAAATGATTATTTCAATAAAGAGTTGGGTGAAGATTGTTTACCATATAAGACAAGTAAGGATGGACAGACTTATAGATCAATTGTTTAATAAATTACGAGATCAGTGGATCAATGATCAACAGATTATTATATCAAAAATTCACTAGGTACATCATCAGTTTAGTAGTCCAAAATTTGTCATATTTCAAAATCAGACTTTTGAAGAGTATTTTTTACATTTATAAAATACATTTAAAATATAAGTGATTTTTTAAGAATTACATATGTTTATTTAATTTTGTTTCGTTAGATAAGTACCAATTTTTATTTTAATTAAACGAAATTTAAGTACCTATAGTTATTGTTTATTTTCTTTGACTACCTAATAATTATAAAAACTGATGTTGTAGTGAATAGGCATGACGAATATTTTTTTTATTTTATGTTACGTAAATTACCTCTCAAAAAAACTTTGCTAAACATTCTACGGACTCATTAAAAGTATTATTTATTTAAATAAATTTTATACTTTTTAAATGAACTTGTCCAACCCAACTTTGATTTGAAGGGTCATATAAGACAAATAATACGCAATATACATATAAAACCAAGAGGTATTAAGCTACTCTAAAAGTTTAATATGTTTACGATTTTATTAGTATTTTGTTATTTTATTCATTAGTCGTTAATATAATAACCTATTTATCTTATGATCCACTGATCTAGTTACTTATTGATGTAATAAACTGTTGACTTATTAAACAATTGATCTAGTGGTGTTGATGTAGTAAGATTTGAGCAAATTAATGTTGATCTTATCTTAGGTATCAAACCCGTTATGGGATGAGGTTAATAATAAATATTTACTATTTGCTGTTTGCCGTTGTGTTAAATCAAATACATAGGTAAATATTTTCTATTTGCTGTTGTGTCAAATCGTACCTACTTATTAATTAATTAATCACCTTTTGTGAAATGCTGTGTTGTGACTTTTTATAAAGGCTCACACACAGAAATGACAGCAGCCAGTAGGTATATTTACCTCCATCATCAGACACTGGACACTATCTCCCAAAAAAATACTTGTCAAGACGAATTGAACGAGCCGAAACTCGATGGGGTTTTATTTGTATGGTTTTATTTATGGAATTAAATATAATGACCACCAAATAATACTTTGATACCCTAAGCTTTTTTTACCAAAAAATATACTAAATAAACACCAAAAGAATAAAGTCTAAAATTACAATAGCTCTAACTGTTTTAATTACGACTGCACTTCAAATTGTATTCAAAGACCAAAAGTAGTAAACGATCATCTCAAGCAAATTAATGCGCTATTTATGCCTAAATAAACCACTATGATTGCCATAAAATGTAGGCATAATAATAAGTCTTTTATTTCTGAACTACACTTTGGTTGTTACATAATAATTAGTATTTAAATAACATCTCTCCGCTCAGTGTGCCTTTTTGCAAAGGCCTCCTCCAACCAGTACCAGTACTGCTTATCAGCAGCCACTCTCGTCCAGAATGACCCTAGGGTCAACTTTTGGTTGTCTTCCCATCTTCTTATGGGTCGACCTTAGCTTCAGTGCCCATCCCTTGGATACCACAGCGTCACTCGTTTGCTCCATTTGTCTTTACTGCAGCGAAGCATGTGGCCGGTCCATCTCCATTTTAGTTTGTCTATGCGTGTTAAAATGTCAGGAAGTTTTGACATGTGCCTGATGTGAGTGTTCAGGATCCTATCCTGTAGTTTCACGCCCAACATGCTTCGCTCCATAGCTCTTTAACATTTGGCTAATTTGTCTGTGTGGGCTTTTGTCAGCGCCCAAGTTTCAAATGTAGGCATACTTATTACCAAATAAAGTACCTACAATGATGCCCAATTAAGTTACAGACTTGACAACGTTAATTGGTAGATATAGGGACAGTCAGCATCAAATTGATATGAGCGTCTAGAGTAGGTAGTCAAATGATCTGAAAATCATAAAATCAATTTGATATACTTACGCAGTTCGAATCATCATATTGTTGTAAGCAAGCACACAAAGTGTCCAAAATATCTTACTACGCATTGTTTCATATTTATATGAGCAGTCAGAGTGTCTTATTTGTCTTAAAATTATCTTAACAAACGAAGCTGTCAAAGTTATCTGTGCATAATGTAATGCATTGTAAGATCATAAACTTAATATTGAGCGTGGCGAAAAATTTTCTAAATCTATGTGTAAGATATTAATAGTAAGATATTTTGAACACCTTGTGTGCTTACAACAAAATGATGATTCGAACTGCGTATATAGAATTGATTTTTTGTTTTCCAGATCATTTTGACTACCTACTCTAGACGCTCATATAAATTAGGACCAGCAAACTGAACAACTTTTAGTGCTCATTTACGGAGACGCAAGGCGTCAGGCGGCGCGGGCGACGGGGCCTCTCGCGACGCGTCAGGCAATTTTTCTGTTTACGGAGAGGCGGCGCGTGAAGCGGCACGTAGCATCGCACGCGTAAACACAAACATATGGCACTATACGATGCTGTTCATAGAGATGCGTCGCGGGCAGCGTGGCGGTGCCCGCGACGGCGCCCGCGGCGAATCTTCAAACGGGTAGCGATGCACGCGAAGGGCCTCGCAGCGGCGGGCGGGGGCGGCGCTCAATCAAACCGACTAATTTAGTTTTAGTTTAGCGAGAGATGGCAGAAGATTCCGCCGGCCGCGGGCATCGCTTCATCGAGAATTGCCGTAGCGGGTGTCGCCGCGGGCGTCGCCGCGGGCACCGCCGCGATCGCCGCCGCGAGCGCCGCGACGGTGCCCTCCGCGGGCCCCGCCCCTTTTCAAGCAAACGCGTGTAAAATCGCCTCTCCGTAAACACACTCATACAACGCCATATGTTTGAATTCAGTGCAGGCCGCGCCGCCGCCCGCGTCGCGCGACGCCCCGCGTCTCCGTAAACGAGGCCTCTATCGATTCAACTCGGAAGTCGTGAAAAAAAAACAGCTGTTTCGTACTTTGATATTTTCTAAATGTTTGTATGAATTAGCAGATTTTTTTTCGCGATTTCAGAGTTGGTCCCATAGCATAGAATAGCATAGTAAAAGTTGTTCAGTTTGATGGTCCCTTTCTACCATATTCGGCATTACTCGTATTTTTGTAACACGTTGTAGGTACTTATAGATAGGTATAATAAAATGAATACCTACTTACTTCATGAGTCATTTGTCGCAATCTTTTCTCAATTACATTGAGATATGATTGAGTAAGTATGGATGAGCCGATGAGTAATGCACTTACAAATGTGGACTCAAATAGGTACCTATTTTGATTCATTATGACGTCAGGTAGGTATACAATTCAACCAGGGTTGGGAGCTTGGGGGTTTCCCTAGAAAAATTCTGCAATGTTACGTTTACTTCGAACATTTTATTTCAGCGAATATTTAGAATAGATGGAATTATTCTAGTTCCATCCAGCGGCTTCCCGCGACCTTCACCAGATCGTCGATCCACCTTGTCGGGGGCCTGCCTACCCACGAAGCGTCGTCCGGTGCGCGGTCGCCATTCCAGAACCTTTCCGCCCCAACGGCCATCGGTTCTTCTCGCTATGTGTCCCGCCCACTACCACTTCAGCCGAGCAATCCTGCGATCGATGTCGGTTACTTAGTTCTCCTAAGGATCTCCTCATTTCTGATTCGATCACACAGGAAAACGCCTAGCATGGCTCTCTCTTTTATATGCTGGGTGACCTTGAGCCTCTTTTTAAGACCCATAGTTAGCGATTAAGTTTCACTGCCGTAAGTCATCACTGGTATTAACAACATACAACAGTATAGTATACCCACCCGAGTTGAACACAGAAGAAGTGGCAATGGACTGGTCACATAAATCGCAAAACCGATGACCGGTGAAGCAGGAAGGTGCAGTGGAAGACTGGTACCAGAAGTGTTGGCCACCAAAAAGCCATCGCCACCAAGGTAGCGGGGAAGAACTGGTTGCAAAAAGGACAAGAACTAAGGAGATGGCGTGCAAATGAGGAGGCCTACTCAAGCTGAAGAAGGAGATTATTACAGAAAGCCCCAACAATAGAAGCTTACATAGGTAAGTATATCATCATTCTAATCACTTGATGCTGCGTTTCTATGGCACAGAAAGGTCTATAAAAATGTGCTTGACATTAGTTAGGTAGAAGGAACTACATAAATAGGTAAGTACTTATTATTCCTCTAACTTACGGGATGAAGGGTTGCTGAATGATTCTTCGGACGTTAGTTCCATTCCATATTTGTTGATGAAAGATATAAGTACGAACGAAACTATTAGAACTAGGTAAGTAGGTAGGTACGCAATAGAGTAGAGATCCCTTGTTTTCGCATAATGGTTTTATACCTAATTTGATTTGGCATAACGGATTTAGCATAATCTTTTTTGTCATAATAATACTTTGGCGTAATTGTTTTTTGGCATACTATTTATATTAGCATAATTATCATTTAGACTAATTTGTTTTAGCATAATGTTATTAGGCATACTGTCTATTCGCCTAATATTATTTTGACATAAAAATCAAAAACAATAAGAATAAATATTTTTGCGCACTTATTTATTTTCATGCAAAAGGGGTTGGTATTGTATTAAAATGCCAAAAAATAATAACACATACGACCTAAATATCGACTCATAAGACACCTATTTTTAAAATACCGAAAATTAATGTTGATCCAATAGACCGAAACTTGAAAGATCGATTATTAAATGACTGATGATACATCGAAACCGTGAAAGTTAAAATGCCAATAGTTAAAAATCCAGAAAGTCTGTTTAGTTCTATTAGGTACGACGACGAGCGAGCATAGCGAGCGAGGAGGAGGTAAGGTTCCATTGCAACCAACAACGCACGAGCCGAGCGAGCGAAGCGAGCGTGCCGCGGGAGCGGCCGGCGAAGTGCCAGAACCGACCTGCTAGCATGTAACCCTCAATTAACTTTCGGTTTTTTAAGCTTCGGAATTTTGTATTTTAGGTAAAATATACTTTCGTGATTTTAAACATCGTGATTATATTGTTTATAAAAAATATGCGTTAATAACATTATGCGTGTTTAAATTTATGCTAAAGAATATTAGGCTTAAACATGATTATGCTTAAAGTAGTTATGCTTAAAAAAATTATGCATAAGCTGTTATGACTAAATAATATTATGCGTAAATATCATTCGGCGAAATCATTTTTTAAGGCATAATATGTCATAGCATAATTGCTATGACATATTATGCCTTAAAATTTTATGCAAATACATAGGGAACCAATAGAGCAATCCTATTTTTTGGAACTAAAGGAAATATTGACGTAACAAAATATTATCGTTGAGTACCTGTCTATCTACAGATAATTTTGTGATAAGAAAATATTTATGATATAATTTCAGTCTAAATTGTGTATTCGCAAAGAAACAACCGTGGGTGTAGTGTGTGCGAAACTGTGAAAGGAAGTTCGATATTTACTGCAGGGTGATCTTAAATTAGTAAGTTACATTTTATACATACTTAAATGATATATCCATACAATCGGCCGCTCGCGTGCTCTACTTTGCAGAAAAATTCGTGTGTGCGCATCATAAGAGGTAATTAGGTAATTAAAGCAGCATTACAGTATCCAATTTGGGGATCCAATCTCAGATTGGAAACAATGCCCCGAATTGGATATTGGAATCCCCGAATTGGCGATTTGACAGGGTTGCCTCTTTTGTCAAGGAAGGATAATATTATTTTACTGTTATTCTCTTATATGAAGACAAAACATTAATTCTGCTAGCTAATTTACTAGTGTCGTCCGGTGCTCGGTAGCCATTACAGAACCTTTCCGCCACAACGGCCATCGGTTCTTTTCGCTATGTGTCCCGCCCACAGCCACTCCAGCTGAGCAATGCTTCGAGCGATATTGGTTAGGTACTTATTAGTTCAAATACGGATCTCCTCATTTCATGTTCAAAAAATGTTTACTTTTTCATTATTAGTGTAAATTCACTGTTTAAAATGGAACTTAATATACCTACTTACAATAATATTTTCTTGTCTAGTACGGGTGGTGGCAATGGCAACTCTAATCGGTGAAATTAGATATACATACATATTTTGGGGCATAAAATGGTGTAATCGCTACATCCAATTTAGCTTCCTAGATTGCTTAAATGTAAAATACTGTTCTATTTTTATACCTAAGTAGTTTACCGTTATATGAGCACCAGATGTGGCATTCTACTATTCTTTAATTTATTTGATTTTATACTTCAATTCAACGAATGAAAATTAACTACCTACATTGACTTGAAGTAAAAACAACTTTAAAATAGGTATACGTAGGTACCTTCAAAATAAAATCACAAGAAAAACGTAGTAAAAGATCGATTAGGTAGTTTATGTAGGTAGTTACCTACGTATCAAAATAAATGTTGAATTGATAAGTACTGACGTACCTACCTACTGTTGAAATTAGTAAACCTAAAGATAATTAATATTTGTTTGGATTTACATAAGTGAATTTAGGTTTTTGCATCGATTACTTTCCATTCAAATAACAGTTGATCGAGTTTTGTATGATAAGACAAATATTTTTTGTTAAAGTAAGTATGTACTTATATTTTTTGTGTTGTTTAAATTGAAGTGGTATGATTTTTTAAGTCTACTATCTCAGATCAAATAAAAAAGGAAGATGGAGCGTTGCGCAGTGGTTGCGATCAACTAAGTGAAGCTGGTTTTTGATGGTACATGTGTGCGTACTAGAGGGCGGGCGGGGGCCGGGCGGCAGGGTTCGCCCAATGACGAACGAAAGCCAAGGCGTAGTTTCGTTACATATGTGTGCGTAAACTGTGTATGTACACAGCCAAGGCGTAGTTTTACTGGCTTCACCGCTTTGTCGGAAGACTCCGTCTTTACTTTTTTATTTGGTCTGAGTCTACTATATGCTGATAATAACTCAATTCGTTCTTCGATTTACAAGATGGACCTTGATAATCCATATTTCGAATAGAAGTTTCTAAAATTTAATTCTATAAAGTAACCCTGAAAAATAAAAATAAAGTGGTAAGTGCGATAGACCGTAGTGCGAGAACCCGGAACCTACACCTACCTCGCTGCCTAGAAAATGAACACGACGACGACGCGTAGTGATCCCGTAGTGCCGTAGCTACCTGTTACGTAGTCCTATCCTTGTCGTAGACCGTAGCCCGTAGCGTAGCGTAGACACCGCTCGTAGAGTATGGCTCGTAGCGTACTATCCCCCGCAAATCGGTAATGAACCTGGCGGCGTTTTTACCTCAAAAACGAAAAACAATTGTATTTTTTAGGGTTCCGTACTGGACTGCAATGGCAACTCTAATCGGTTCCGTAGCCTAATGGCAAAAAACAGAACCCTTATAGATTCGTCATGCCTGTCTGTCTGTCCGTCCTTATGTCACAGCCACTTTATTCAAAAAACTATTAAGATTACACAGTTGAAACTTAGTAGGTAGATGTATTCTGTGAACCGTTTTACGATTTTGATACAAAAATAAAATAAAAATAAAAATAAAAGATTAATGGCCAAATACTCAAACGCTAGTTAACTTTGAGGGGCTCTCAAACGTTGTCCTGTCGCATTAAATGTCAAATATATGACAAAGACAGCATGCTGTTTGAGAGCCGCTCAAAGTTAAGTAGCGTTTGACTATTCGGCCATATGGGGGCTCCCCATACATGGAACTGAAACTGTTTTTTTTTATCGAACCTATACGTGCGGGGTGTCTATAGATAGGTCTTTAAAAATTACATAGAGGTTCCTAAAAGCGTTAACCGTTTGAAAGATACTTTCCGAAGTGGTAAAATGTGTGTCCCCCCTCTAACTTTTAAAATAAATGAGTGAAAAGTCGAAAAAATATATATGCTGAAGATCTTAATAAACACTTTCAACGAAAATTGGTTTGTGTGAAATATATTTAGTAGTTTTAGAGATATAGCACATTTTCCAAAACCGCAAATAAAACTTTGTCATTTATACAAACACTATGAAAAACAAAGTTATTTTGAGCTATGAATAAGTTCTGGTAAGTTGCACACATTAAACTTCTTTTCAGGACAATAACGATGCAATTACGACGGGGCGATGGTCGAGGGGCGGGGTCGTGGACTAAGTTCAGGCTCTTGATGTGGAAGAACTTCCTGCAGCAATGGCGACATCCGGTACAGACAGTCATGGAGCTGCTCCTGCCAGTAGTTACCATGTGCCTGGTGCTGCTGCTCAGGTGGCAAATTGAACCAGAAATTAGGCCTGTGGTGAAATTCAGACCTTTCCCGGCGCATACTTTAAATGACTCAATGCAGTTACTGTAAGTGCTACTCGTGACAGCTAAGTTTATGACACCCGTTCTGGTAAAAATACTTAATTACCAGAACTTTGTTTGATACATTAGTATTACTTAGTCGTACCTACTTATTACTAGGTATATTGCAGGTATCAATAATCGTTCTGGTAATGTAATTTTAGGTGTCATGAACTTGGCTGTCATGCGCCTAATTATAGTGGTCGAGTATCAATAGTACCTACGTATGTAGTTGAATAATTTCGTTGATTAATTGAACTAAGTAGGTGTAGGTACACATATTGTTGAAACCATAGACATAGAAAAATTTTCGCTGCGCTCAAGAAGACCAACAAAGCGTGGAAAAGAGAAGTTACCATCATACGGACACGGTCTATGTAAAAAAGAGACAAAAGATCAAGTGACATGTGCCAACATTTTTTACAGTAAGAGCCCCTAGCGTCCCGCCTAGCTAATGAGCAATCACAGTTTGTTTAAAATATTTGTTAATCTTAATTATAATTTAAAATAAAGGTATTCTGGAGTCATGGTGTCTTGTGCTCTAAGTAATTGTGATGTAACAAACAGAAATAATCCAAGTAATCACACTTTTCACAGGTAAATAAGATATTGCCGCACATTTCTCTAAAACCAAATTTCTCTACATTTATTCGTTTATCGACGAAGAAAACAGTATGGAACATAGTTTATTAATTTCCTTTACCGTATATAGTCATATTTTATGAATCTAAGTCATATTTTACGTATCTTCTTCTTAATATATAAAATCGTAAACTGAATGACTGACTGACTGACTGATCTATCAACGCACAGCCCAAACCGCTGGACCTAGAGACTTAAAATTTTGCACACAGACACCTCATACCTGCCTACACTAGGCATCCACTAAGGAAGGATTTTTGAAAATTCCATCCCTAAGGGGGTGAAATAAGGGATGAAAGTTTGTATGAAAATCCCTCAGTTTTGAAGCTAGGATTTTCAAATTTTGTGTTTAGGCTGAAGATTGAAAATTAATAAATACGGGTCTCAGCGTTTTTCAAAATTCTACCCCCGAAGGGGTGAAAAGGGGTATGAAGTTGTGTATGGAAAAAAATCCTTCATTTTCGAAGTAAAAAATCACTTTATTTATAGTAAAGGCTTATGGAATAAAATCTAACGCAACGTATATTGATATTGTTAGTACTTCAACCCCTATGGCGATGAAATAGGGGTGAAATGTGTAAATAAACCTAAAAATAGAGATGGATGTCGTTATTGGGGTTTTCTGGTATGACGATTGCGAAAATGACATTTATTTTGAAGTCCAACTCGGTGGACATGATTTAACCCCCTAAAGGGGTGAAAATGGGTTTACAAATTTTGTATGGAAAAAGAATATAAAATAGACATTACAACTTTAAACTTCGTAGGAGCACGTCTAAAACTAAATTGGCAAACATATATTATTTGGTAGTTTTGAAAATCAACCCCTTAGAGGGTAAATGGGGTATGTAAACATAAAAATCGATATGGATATCGTTCTTGAGGTGATTGCGAAAATGACATTTATTTTAAAGTCCAACACGATGTACATGATTTAACCCCTAAAAGGGTGAAAATGGGGTTCAAATTTTGTATGGAAAAGGAATATAAAATAGACATTACAACTTTAAACTTCGTAGGAGTACGTCTAAAAATAAATAGTCAAACATATATTTATTGGTTTTGAAAATCAACCCCTTAGGGGGTAAATGGGGTAAGTAAACATAAAAATCGATATGGATGTCGTTCTTGAGGTTTTATGGGATGGTGATTGCGAAAATGACATTCATTTTGAAGTCCAACTCGGTGGACATGCATGATTCAGCCCCAGGGGACCGGGAGAAAGGGAACGGGAACTGGACGGAGTGGAAGAGAACGGGAACGGGAATGGGACGGGGCGGGAACGGGAACGGGACCGGGAACGGGAACGGGAACGGGACCGGGAACGGGAATGGGAACGAGAACGAGAGCGGGGACGAGAACGAAACGGAATGGGACGGGACGGGAACGGAACGGATCGGGACGTGAACGGGACAGGAACGGGACGGGACGGGGATGGGAACGGGAATGGGGTCGGGACGGGAACGGGACGGGACGGGGATGGGAACAGGAACGGGACGGGGATGGGAACGGGAACGGGAACGGGACCGGGAATGGGAACGAGAACGAGAGCGGGGACGAGAACGAAACGGAATGGGACGGGAACGGAACGGAACGGGACGGGACGGGGATGGGGATGGGAACGGGAATGGGAACGGGACGGGTCGGGACGGGAACGGGACGGGCGTGTTGGCAAACGTCTTGCCTCGCGAGTCAGCGCGCTTGGTGGTGACCCGCCTAATCGCGTAAAAACGGCTGGTCGGATCCTGGTTGAAGGTTCCCTAAAGATTTTCTCTAATATCCACGCGGACGAAGTCGCGGGCGGAAGCTAGTCTCATATAAAATGTATGCATTCGTTTTCGGATCACCAGTTTATGGACATTGTTGTTCTTTGACATTCTATTTCTATGGTTGAAACGAAAATCCAAAGCGATATTACTTACTACACAGTACACACACAACGATACCTACTTCACTACACACAAAGGCTTTTTGGATTTTAGTAATGTCAATTGGACAATTTTATCATAATCAACCTTACGCTACGATATAAAGGTTCAGTTCTGGACAGTTGAAAGAATAGTACTCGTAAAGCCCGCCGGTAACGATCAATTGCGATTGTCAATTTTTCCGTCAATGCCATTGTTGGAGCAATTGACAATCGCTTCAATTGCATGCGTAAACGATCAATTTTTCCGTCAATGGGCGTCAATTGCGGAAAAATTGAGTGGGCTTAACTAAGTAATAGATTGAGGTGGATTGAGGTGGGCTTAACTAAGTAATTTACTAAACTTGATGACGATTCCAGATTCAGCGGACCATTAGGAATGAATTTATCAGAACTCTCGATTGCTTACTCTCCAAAGAGCGAAGCCCTGGACGACGTCGTAAGATCTGCAGTAGCGAATCTACTAGTTCTCAATGCTCAAGATTTTATCAGGGAATTGGATAATGCTGATTTCCCAGAAATAACTTTTCCTCCAAATATCAGTATTCCAGGGAATTGGAATATAAGTATTCCAGGGAATTGGAATATCAGTATTCCAGGGAATTGGAATATCAGTAATCCAGGAGATTGGAATATCACTATTCCTGACGATGTCAATAGTACGATTTTAGATATTATTAAATCGTTGATAAGAGTCGATTCATATGACAATAGCACGGATCTTAGAGATATCTATACATATGAAGAGGACACTCGAAATGTTATAGCAGCTGTAGAATTTGATGACAACCTTTTGGGTGGGTAAAAAATAATTACCTGTGTGAAGAATAGCATAAAATAACAACACAGTAAATAACTATTGATTTGATTGTAGGTGCTACTGTACTACCACACAAAATAATATATTCCTTACGCTTCCCTGAACGACCACGTTTTAATCAATTTTTTGGAAGCGGTTCACGTACTTGGAGAACTGATCACTTGTTCCAAGTTTTTGAAGCACCTGGGCCGAGAAGCGGAGACCCGGTCGGCGGTCGAGATCCTGGTAAATATAAATTTTAAGAATAATTTAGTTAACAAGAAAATACCAAGCCCGTAAAATGAGGAATTTATTTGCGTTGTTACAGGTTATGTTCCCGAAATGTTTGTTGCTTTACAGCATACCATATCGACTACACTAGTCGCAAGGTTGACCGGAGATTCAAGCTTGTTTTCGTTCAACGTGAGTCTCCAGCGGTATCCACACCCTTCCTTCATGTACGACCTGGTCGTGGATGCACTTCAGTTGCTGTTTCCCACGATCATAATGCTTAGCTTCAGCTATGCCGCTGTCAATATCACAAGAGCCATCACCGTTGAAAAGGAACTGCAACTCAAGGTGATATACAGATCGCATTAGATTTTCTGTTACCTACGGCTCTTTTTAATTCATTCCGACCTTAAGATTATTTGTTGTGGTTTTTCATTATAGGAAACACTGAAAATAATGGGTCTGCCGACTTGGATACACTGGACGGCATGGTTTTGTAAACAATTTATTTATTTGTTGATAGCTGCTGTTCTGATAATGGTTATTCTAAAGGTAAACACTTCACTACTTCTGCCTTAAGTTGCATAAGCTACATAATATAATACAGCTACGTATAATATACCCTTCGATTCGTAACTATTTTATCTTTATTATAGCTAGCTTGAATATTACCTAACTACTTATAATATTAATTATGTATTGCGTCAAATTTTTATATTTTATACTCACTGTATGTATTTATTCAGATTTTTGTATTGCAGGTAAATTGGTTTTCAAATGAAGATGGCTTCTATGACTATGCCGTGTTTACGAACACACCTTGGACTGTATTGTTGTTCTACATATTATTGTATTTGACGTGCATGATATTTTTCTGCTTTATGTTGAGCAGTTTCTTTTCAAAAGGTAAGTGTTGATCTAAAGTTAGTTAGGTAGAAGTACCTATGTATTTAATTAACTATTGAAAATGTTATTAACTTTTTTCTTTTCTGCTTGTAGGAAGTATGGCGTCACTGTTTGCGGGTGTAATATGGTTCTTGACATACATTCCTGCCTTCATGTTAGCCATGGACGTCGGTATGTCGGTACCCGTCCAGATCCTGACGTGCCTAAGCATCAACTCGGCCATGTCCTACGGATTTCAACTCTTGATAGCGAGGGAGAGCACCGGTGGTAAGATCTTTGATCCTTTTCTTACTGAGAGAAACGCAGGTGAGCGAGCGGTTTGTATGTGCGACACACAACAATCTCCCCCCAATAGATACCACATACAAGGCAACAGACGCGCACAACCCATACTTGCTTTAGCTAGCATAACTTACCGTGCAGATTTTTTTGCCGGTGAAATGTTATGCCATATTTTTGATAACTTGACGTCATAGCAGACTTTCCACAACATTTCACTGCACAGGAAACCATTTAAAATATATTTTGTTTACAAAAATGATACAAAAAACCAAGTTAATAAGTTTCTAAAATAATTACTTTTTTTGAATATACCTAGATGAGAGTTTAAAATGAAATACAAGCAACATCGGATTAAAACTATTTTTTTTTAGGTATGCAATGGGGTGAATTTATGTCGTCACCGGCAGTGGACTCGGCTCGTCTTCTATTCGGCCACGTCATCATAATGCTGGTGGTCAATTGCTTTATCTACATGCTCATAGCTCTCTACTTTGAGCAAGTACTGCCAGGGCCGTATGGCACTCCGAAAAAGTGGTATTTTTTGTTTCAAAAACAGTTCTGGTTTAATAAATCAGAATCAGGTAAGGTTTTTTTATAAAGATTTTTTTTTTTTTAAACAAAAATGGGACTAATTAGACACATGTTATTTTTCAGAGCAAATAGACGTTATTATACCCACAACACCACAAATTACGAAAGAACTTGACCCTTTGGATCATTCGATTGGAGTAAAAATGGCGGTAAGAATATATTTAAGTTTGTATATTATTGATAACTTAATGTTCTTATTCCTATTAACAACAACAAAAAGATGGCGAACCAATGGCACCCGACACAATGTTTTGGGCACGTCACCGATCACAAAATTCATTACGCGATGATTTGATGGCACGTCTATGACCTCATTGAACATTAACATTTAGAAAATGGCTCGTTATTACATAAAGGTTCGCCATCTCTGGTATTCGCCAAAGATCTTCTTATCTGATACTATAATGTATAAAACGCATCAAATATTTTTTTCAATGTGTAAATAAGTAGTGAACGTAATGTAATGAAAATTTTTTCAGAATCTTTCCAAAGTATTTGGTAACAACGTAGCTGTAAATAACGTAACACTGAATATATACGACGATCAGATCACCGTACTTCTTGGTCACAACGGAGCCGGAAAATCAACCACAATCTCAATGTTGACAGGTAAAAATATTTTTTTTCTTTCCACAAGAAACGATTTGCTATTGATCACATGTTAATTACGAAATAGGGTGACAAAAAATCTCAACTATTGCGCCTACCTAGGTGCCAAAACCGTTCAAAAATAACTATCCTAAATCATTGTTGTCTTTACAACTCCATATTTTTTATTTTCCATACTTATTTTTTAGGGTTCCGTACCCAAAGGGTAAAAACGGGACCCTATTACTAAGACTCCGCTGTCCGTCTGTCTGTCTGTCACCAGCCTGTATCTCATGAACCGTGATAGCTAGAAAGTTGAAATTTTCACAGATGATGTAATTCTGTTGCCGCTATAACAACAAATACTAAAAACAGAATAAAATTAATATTTAAGGGGGGCTCTCATAAAACAAACGTAATTTATTTGACGTTTTTTGCTCGATATTAATAACGACAACAGGTAGACAGTTGAAATTTTCACAGATGTTGTATTTTTATTGCCGCTATAACAACAAGTACTAAAAACAGAATAAAATTAATATTTAAGGAGGGCTTCCATACAACAAACGTATTTTTTTTTTGCCGTTTTTTGGTACGGAACCCTTCGTGCGCGAGTCCGACTTGCACTTGGCCGGTTTTTTACACCTTTTATCATATCGCAGGTGTAATGCGGCGAAAACTAAAGTTTTACTTTTCCATTTTCCCTAGGTAACTTGGCAGTGACGAAAGGGTCTATTTGGGTAGCCGGTTATGACATGGCTTGGCACAGTAGCGAGGCCCGTCGGCACATAGGCCTTTGCCCTCAACACAACGTTCTTTTCAACGAGCTCACAGTTAAAGAACATTTAGAGTTCTTTGCCCGTTTGAAAGGGTATTCAGGCGAACTCCTACGAAAAGAGACTGATAGTCTTATTGAGAAATTGGAGCTGCAGGAAAAGGTATTATACTGATTGTTGTTAGGTTTACTGTGGTATGGTATGGCGACCTAGTAAAATGATGATATGAAAAAGTCCCAACTTGTATTGTAAAAGAGGTTAGAAGAATGATATAGATTTCAGTGTGTTGCATAGGTAGCCAAAATAGAAAGAGCTCCCTATTTGATTTGTCAGTAATGAGGTCTTGCACGTTTTGTTTGTCTTAACATTACAATTTAAAATTTATATTTCAACTTGTGACAAAATTAATACTTCATTAAAATGATTGATACCTATCTATCACGTTGTTAACACGTGAATAAAATTACCGATCACATTACGTATTTACTTTTTTTGCAATGTAAAATAATATTTTGAACAATTAATTACTTTTATGATCGCAACTTCGAACGCGTGGAATATTATTATAGTTCTGCGGGCGTGAAAAATAGTGCGACACCCACTTCAATAATAATTATCGATATTGTCGTGTATTAGTTGTTCTGTCTCACGAAGGCCTTTCGGCTATGTATGTAAGGCTTGCATATGCACATTGTTTTAGTGTGCGTCTGCACGCTCTCGTATTATGCACACTAAAGCCCGATTTACACATCCATAAGTAAGTAAGTAAGTTCAACTGTCCTTCTACTTAACTACTTAATCGGAAAATGGACAGTTGCGTCCAAACGGTGAATTGACCTCGGCAAGTAAGTAAGTTCATAAGTCGACCGCGCGCATAGGATGACGACGACATTGCTATCCTCTTTATAAATAATTTTATTTACATTGCGGCCAACCATGGATTGGATGGATGAATTTTTAGATTATTTAAAGACGATTTCAAAGTCTAATAGTAAATTTGTTTATTGTCGTAATAAATTTTCTATTCCTAACTAATACCAAATTTTAATTATTATTTATTAATCTTAAGGAAGACCACCAACTAGTAACAAAGAAATATTTAGCACTCGTAATAACAGTACGAAGTCATTTATAGGTCCTCGCATATATATAACAGGCTGATCTACAAAAAGCGATACAAGCTTATAAAACAAATAAGACGTTATACTTACACTAAAACATACACAAAGTTAATTGTAATTACAAACAAATAAAAAATTTCACAACATTAACAATATTATCTTTAAATCAGGTGTTCCTATGCTACAATTATAGTCTAAGCAAGCTTAAAAGCGTAAAAATACAAAAACCGCTCATGTAGCCAACAGAAACTGAGACAATCACTCAAAAAATATATATTTAAATGAAGCTCAAAATCTATTCATTTAACTTGTTTTAGGATTTGTTTATGATTGGTATTCGATCGGAATAGAAGATTAATTACGATAATAAACAAATACCATTGGCATTATTTTTTGGTATTAGAACGGATTAGATCATTCCGCTGCGACAGATGTCAAGTTATGAACTTACTTACTTGCCTGCGGACAGTGCCGTTTACACGACGGCAAAAAAGTTGGCGGGGAGCGGGAGACGAAGCGGGAGGGGGGTGCGCGCTACTTGCCTGTCCAAAAAATAGAACCCGATCCTATCCTGCGGCAAGTTGCTACTTACTCACTCACTTACTTGCCGGACGGTGTCCACACGCAGTTTCTACTTACTTACTTATGGATGTGTAAACCGGGCTTAAAACAATGTGCATGTGCAACAAGCATTCATAGCCGAACGGACTTCGTGAGATAGAAATACTATAAAGCATTCAGAAATTCTGGCTCAGCAAAACACTCTTCTTTCTGTATTTGGCTGTTCTGACGAAATTTCAATTTTTGTGAGGGGAAAATCTTTCTACAGAGTTTGCAAGGGAAATTTGTTAAATTTCGTGTTATTTCAGCGCAACTACCAGGCGCAGGGGCTGTCGGGCGGGCAGAAGCGGCGCCTGTGCGTCGGCATCGCGCTGTGCGGCGACGCGCGCGTCGTGCTGCTCGACGAGCCCACCTCCGGCATGGACCCCTCCTCCAGGCGAGCTCTCTGGGACCTCTTGCAGAAGGAGAAGAAAGGTATCTGCGGCTAACATGAAATATACAGGGAGAAAAAAGCAGCCCTTGACGAGTTTCTTGCCGGTTCTTCTCGTTACAAGGTCTCCCGCTTAGGGTTTGCGAACCGATGGCGTAGCTTCTATGACATTCACAACTTGTAACAGCCTAGACTGAATAAATTAATTTAAATTTTGAACACTCTAGCGTATGGGAGGGTGAAGGAGGTGGAAAGAGGTGTTTTGAACGCCGTCATTCTCCTCTATATACAAATTGTCATGATAGGTTGCAAAAATAATATTACTTATGCTGCTAAACGCTACTCGTCTGGGACCTATTCTCGTCACTTCACACGGGGACAGAATTTTCTTACTTTAAATTATGAAAATATGTCGAGGAGAATGACGACGGCGTTTAAGACGCTCGTGGATTCACCCGGTAACAGAACGTTAAGGCTGCGAACGCACTGATAGGTGCCTAGATTAGTGCCTAGATATATCCAGGTTACTTGCTAAGATACACGGTGACCACACTGGAAGGCGAGTCGCTAGGATAGTCTTGGTCTCATAGTATTCGGTTGTAAGCCTCGCGCTACGATACGTTCTAGTCTAGGCAGTCGCTTGGATGTATCGAGGCGCCCAGCGCGCAGTGCGGCCGGTTGCGAACATTCGTGAACGTTTGTTTTACTTGGATTCATATTTAGGTTCTAGGCACTAATCTAGGCAGCTGTCGGTGCGTAGGCGGTATAATAGTTCTTAAACTTAAAAGGAAGAGCATTACGATCAAGCATCTCCTTTAAATTAGTCATAACAAAACTAAAACTTTAAAAGTTTGCTAGTACAAAATATTGAATTTAATCTGACTAAAGTAATTAAAAAAATTGCCCAAATTGAACTTTTTGCTACGAAATGTGTGCATCAGACACTTAAATATGCTACCCTCATAAACTAAATCTTATAAAACTAAAGCCGGAAAAGGAGAAGTCCTATCGTTACATTGATAAATTGTTATCAGACAATATCGACAAATTGCAAAACATTACACGTAGGTTATCACTCCATGTTCTTACAATAAGTGATTTTATCTTTCTATACCAGCTTATTATGGGTACGTTATTTATATACGTACCCATATCCTACTAATTACTAATATGATATGATAAATGTGAAAGTTTGGATGTTTGTTACTCAGTCAAACGACTGAATGGATTTGAATGAAGCACACAGATGGATTAGAACATAGGATACTTCTTATCCTGGTCAAAGGTTCCTTGGGTCCCAGCGGACGAAGTCACGGATGGAAGCTATAGTACATGAGAAGTTGAGAACGTTGGTGGCACGCGGGGTTGTAAAACGCGTCAGTCATTAGGGTTTGCGCGTGCCATTGAAATGAGTGTCACTGACGCGTTTTACAATCCTGAGGCCTACAAGTGCAAGGGAGCTCGCAATATAGATACTCCGTTCGCACATTTTACAACCTCGCGTGCCACGAACGTTCTTCTGGACTACCTATCCTACTTGTAAACCATAAATTATTTCGAAAAAGTTTTTGGTATATACTCTATCTTTATTTGGCTTTAGATACCGTTAAAAACCAAAACTCCGTACACCAATCCGCTTTGTCCAACTACGAATTGATATAAGTACAAATTGTTGTCTGTCTTTCCACTGTCCGGTCTTTTGCGCAAAGTAACAAAATGTTGTCGCCGAGACGTAACTTTATATATTACCTGTACTGCTTAAATAACTTACCCAAAAAAAGACTTGTCATCATTATTTAAGAATGCAAAAGTCAAACGGTAACCCTTTGCGGTAGGTAAGTAGTAAAATACTTACTTACCACTACCACGCCAGTATTTCCAACGCTCTCCCTAATCTCTTACCTATGTCTTATTAATAACTAGCGGCCCGCCCCGGCTTCGCACGGGTGCAATGTAGTTACTAAATGTAAAACTGTGCTAATGTGGTGTCAGTGTAAAGTTATTAGATTATACTACAGGATACATATACCTAGGAGGACGACAAATACCTATACGACGTACGCAAGGGGTGTTATAATATAATTGACGTGTGTCTGTCTGTCTGAGGCAACCAACCTAGCTCCCAAACTTATGGATCGATTTTAATGAGGTTTTTATGCATAGTTTAAGAGAAGCGTATAGACGGCGGGAAGCGACTTTGTTTTATACTATGTATAGCTTTTGCCCGTGGCCCCGCCCGCTTGGCAGTCGGTAATCGTTGTAAGTCTTCCCGTGGAAACCAATGATCGGGATGAAAAGAAGCCTGTGTTAAGTATTCCAGACTTAATCTATATCTGTGCCAAATTTCTCCTAAATCCGTTCACCCGTTCAGACGTGATTGAGTATGATATGATTGAGTAGGTACCTAACAGAACAACATCCAAACATCAAAACTTTCACATTTATACAATTTTGTGATTATATAGGTAATAGCTGCACCCCGCAGTTTTACCCGCGCAGTCTGTCGATTCTGTAACCAAACTCGCATCTCACTTCACTTCGCGTGAATTTGTTATTAGACATTTGTTTACTAAATGAGCTATTTTACTGATTGCAAAAAATTAGGTAGCCTGCGTAGCTATCTAAAATCTTTTGTGATAAAAAAAATTTCTTATCATTGTCTTATTTATGATTCAAAATTCCCGTGCAGTGAAGTGAGATTCGAAGTGGGGTTCAAGTTTGGTCACAGAATCGACGCCCTGTTAACGATTCTGTATTAGTTATGTATACGTACGTACGATATATGAATTAATATACATTTCTTACATTTCTCCGGCTTCGTCTCCCAATCGTTCTCTCTTATGGCTATACGACTCTGGAACGCCCTGCCCTTTGCTATACGGAGTGCCCCTAATAAGTTTGCATTTAAGAGATTGGTCCGAGAACATTACCTTAGCTCTTTGTTAGCCCCTTTGAATCTGACACACGTTAGTATATTTAATATTTTTATGTATATATGTATGTATTTTATGTATGTATAATACATATAAAATTATTTATATACACGCTGAAATTTTAATCATTTGGTTCCCGCCGTGGCGTGGTTCCACTCATGATTACAAGCAACTTTTACTATGGCGCCAACTCTCCTGCTCGCAAAAAAAAATCAGCTGTTCCATACATTAAGGTCGAGTAGGTACTGCACTTTTGTATGGAACAGCTGATTTTTTTTGCGAGCAGGAGAGTTGGCCTCATAGTAAAAGTTGCTTGTAATCATGAGTGGAACCACCCCACGGCGGGAACCAAATGATTAAAATTTCAGCGTGTATATATTAATGTTTGATATTTATCCTTAAATTATATAAGTAACTAGCGGCCCGCCCCGGCTTCGCACGGGTGCAATGTAGTTACTAAATGTAAAACTGTGCTAATGTGGTGTCAGTGTAAAGTTATTAGATTATACTACAGGATACATATACCTAGGAGGACGACAAATACCTATACGACGTACGCAAGGGGTGTTATAATATAATTGACGTGTGTCTGTCTGTCTGAGGCAACCAACCTAGCTCCCAAACTTATGGATCGATTTTAATGAGGTTTTTATGCATAGTTTAAGAGAAGCGTATAGACGGCGGGAAGCGACTTTGTTTTATACTATGTATAGCTTTTGCCCGTGGCCCCGCCCGCTTGGCAGTCGGTAATCGTTGTAAGTCTTCCCGTGGAAACCAATGATCGGGATGAAAAGAAGCCTGTGTTAAGTATTCCAGACTTAATCTATATCTGTGCCAAATTTCTCCTAAATCCGTTCACCCGTTCAGACGTGATTGAGTATGATATGATTGAGTAGGTACCTAACAGAACAACATCCAAACATCAAAACTTTCACATTTATACAATTTTGTGATTATATAGGTAATAGCTGCACCCCGCAGTTTTACCCGCGCAGTCTGTCGATTCTGTAACCAAACTCGCATCTCACTTCACTTCGCGTGAATTTGTTATTAGACATTTGTTTACTAAATGAGCTATTTTACTGATTGCAAAAAATTAGGTAGCCTGCGTAGCTATCTAAAATCTTTTGTGATAAAAAAAATTTCTTATCATTGTCTTATTTATGATTCAAAATTCCCGTGCAGTGAAGTGAGATTCGAAGTGGGGTTCAAGTTTGGTCACAGAATCGACGCCCTGTTAACGATTCTGTATTAGTTATGTAGGTACTTAATAAAATTTATTAGCGGTAATTTAACAAAATAAGTATAATAATAATTATTATGTTACATTTAATACTTACCTTATAGTTAAAAATTCTAATATCTTTGCTTAATAGTTATCTTCTTTTTAAATAAAAATCGATGTATGTGTATTTGGTTCCTTTGCACTCCTAAACCATTTATCCACATCCGATTATGATGAAACTTTGGTGAATGTTTGGTGAATTGTTCTGCTTACTACTGAAAAGGTTTCTGGCTAAAAGAAACGTGACATTGCAACGCATGCCGGGCAAAGATTTATGCCGAGTGCAACTAATGTTGTGCATTATTATCAGGCTCTCCATCGAAACACTTCTCTAAATACCACATTCCTTGTCACGTTATCTGATATTTGCCAGATGTTGCCGTTTTATTTGACTAATATTTCGTAGAGGTAACAGGGATAAAATCTTATACAACATTATGAGAATCAAAGCTTGTCTTAAAAATCGGGAAAATTAGAGATTAAACGTCAGCCCGTGCAGTGACAACTGACATTTATTTTTCTTAATCATTCAAAAGCACTAAGAAGTTTTGATTCCGATTTCGAAGTCAACCACCCTAAAAATAGCTTTCTACCCCTTTTCAACCCTGTTAGGGGATACATTTCAAAAAAATACGAAACACGTGTTCAATTAATTTTGTAAAAGAATGTCTATGCCAAGTTTCAAGTCAATCGGGCCAAGGAATCGCGTTCTCCCATACAAACTTTGCCACCATGTTTCACCCTCTTAGGGATTGAATTTCGCAAAATCCCGTCTTAGTGAGCACCTACACCCTAAAAGGGACCCCCATGCAAAATTTGAGACTCCTAGCGCTTGTAGTTTCTGAGATTTCGTGATGAGTCAGTGAGTGATTTACGCTTTTATATATATAGATTGTTATTAAATCTTTATATGTTTGTGTATGTATAGGTAGATCAATGATCTTGACAACACATTTCATGGACGAAGCGGACATTCTCGGAGATCGTATAGCCATAATGGCGAACGGGCAGTTGCAGTGCGTTGGCTCCCCGTATTTCTTGAAAAAGCACTACGGAGTCGGCTATACCCTCGTTATAGTGAAAGACGAAGGCTTTAACGAAGACGCCTGCGCAGAATTACTTAACAAATATATACCGGATACAGTTCTAAAGGAGGATCGGGGTAATACATTTAGAGAAATAGAACAATAATAATAATAATAAATTTGAAACATTAACTATACCTAACGTACCTATTGTAAGATGGTTCTAATCTAAAGTTACAATGAGATTACCTACATTTGTTTAAGTTTTTGAACTTACAAGAGATGTAAATTTAGAAACATTATACCTTATTGTAAAATGGTTCTAAAGTTTTAGATTAAGTTACAATCAGGTTACATTTGTTTAAGTTTATGAACTTTCTAGATACTTATGTAAATAGTAATCGTGTTTTTTTGTAGGAATGGAGGTCACTTATAACTTAAAAAAAGAGTATTCGCAAATATTTGAAAATATGCTGCAGGATTTGGAAAATAACAACGATATTATAAAATTCAAAAATTATGGTTTGCTCACAACGACGCTGGAAGACGTGTTCATGTCGTAAGTATCTCAGCTTGTTTTTTATTTTATGTTGTTTCTATTATTTTTATTTTACATTATCAATTTTTCAGAGTTGGATCCGACGTTCATACTGATATTGACGACTCTGAAACTATAGTTGAGTCTGTAAGCGAAGTAACTTCGAAATTCGATTTTGATTCTACTTCTATCGATGGATGTAAGTATTTTTGAATCCATTAATTAATACGTAGATACGACATTTTTTGACTGTAGATATATTTCATGGTGTATGTAAACTCTAAGAAAGGGTTTTGAAAAAATCCCTTTAAACAGGGTGCTACAGGATTACAGGATGTTTCCGTTTGTATATAAAGATAGAGACACGATTTTGGGAGGGTATATCTAGATACCTTTCTTGGTGTAGGTGAGCACAAAGAAAGAGTTTTGGAACATTCCTGTTATACAAGGTACTACGGGGTGTTCCAGTTTGTATATGATTTTTTAATTTAGTCAGCAATTTTTAAATAACAATAAAAATGCAATTTTATGCGCTATATTACTTCTTTATACACGATAATTGATAAAATCAACATTTGACAAGTCAGAAATGAGCATCCTTTATACTGGGTTAGTACAAAACAAGAAAATATTGGAGTACGAAATATAACCGTAGCACAGAATCCTTACTTCCTTACTAATATCCTTATCCTTACTTCCTTACTATCTTTACTAATATTATAAATGCGAAAGTCCGTTTGTTTGTTTGTTACGCCTTCACGTCGTAACTACTGAACCGATCATCATGAAACTTTGCATACACGTTGTCAGGGATACAGAGAAGGACATAGGGTACCTTTCATCCAGAAAAAAAATATTCTCCCGAGGGAGAGCAAAAAACCTTTCCACGCAGACGAAGTCGCGGGCGGCCGCTAGTATAATATTATAAATGCGAAAGTCCGTTTGTTTGTTTGTTTGTTTATTTGTTTGTTACGCCTTCACGTCTTAACTACTGAAACGATCATCATGAAATTTTGGATACACGTTCTCAGGGATACAGAAAAGGACATAGGGTACCTTTCATCCAGAAAAAACATATAGTTCCCGAGAGATGGCAAAAAAAAATTTTTTACGCAGACGAAGTCGCGGGCGGCCGCTAGTACATAATTATACAAATCGTAGTCGCATGCCATTTTGTCCTAGATATGAACGACTAGGTATAGACATATATTCTCGCGCACTGCGACATTTCTCGAATTCGAGATTATCTCTATTAAAAATGTCACTAAAATCTCTATTGCAGCCAAAAAACTTATTCTCAAAGATTTTCGACATTACAAGTCGAAAGTCTTTGCAATCTCTACGATTTCTTGACTTTTTCGAGATATATTGAATTTGACACTATGTCACGCGCCCAAGAATCACCTCCCTAGAGGTGGCATGCGACTCTTTTTAGAATTTCCAGATAAATTATAGTGCGCGCATGAAGTATCCAGAATTTATTAAATTTTGTATAAATCGTAGAAAATTTATTAATTTTTGTCTCCTTCACCGATTAGTCACATCTAAGATTTTTAAAATTTATTAATAGCCAAAAAAATAAATCTTCGAGCATACCTAACTTTGTGACAAAAAAGCAAATTACAGTAGATAAGTAATTATATGGTTAAACAAATTTCGTCACTATCTCTATTTTATTTAAATAATCGGTTTTATCTATTTTTTATTATCAGTATTTTGCCAGAATCCTGAGGTACAACAAAATAAGACATGATGAAAAAATACTGTATTAGATAAATAATGTTTCATATAACATACTTAGACGGCTTATAACAATTTTGGGTGCAGCAACGGTAGCGAGCGATCCTACCTCCTGCGCCAAAGGTTCCGGGTTCGAATCCTGGTAGGGGCAGATGTTACTGTGATGAGCACAAGCGTTTGTTCCTCATGGTCGTTTAAACACCTTTAACCACCTTATTCTATACGTTATTTAGTATATGGGTATATGTATAGTAGCTACAAGCTCTACTTAGTTTGGAAATAAAATTTGTTGTGAGTTGTCCCGAATTTATTTATTTATTATTAGTTTGTCAGATTTGTATGTATGTTACGAGTAGGCACCTTGCTAAATACAAATTAACAAATATCTATGTATGTACTTACATTAAGAGTTAAATAGAGAAGTTGACACATTACAGTCAAGTAGTACAGATTACTCATTTTAGTTATTTCGTTCAAAGTTGAATTAGATAGCGCTTGAATGATTCATATTTATACACTGTAAGTATTTACAATACGGAGGTAAAGTACCTACTTATAAATTTTAGTTCAAATCTAGTGCTAATAAACTTAATACAGGTCCTTAACGATAGCGTTGTTTTTTTTTAGTAACAGCCTTTTGTTCTACAACTGCTTTGGCATACATAACTTTGTTAAATCGCACTGCGAGTGTAAGTTTGTTTGTCTGCTACATACCATATGGTTGGTGGTATGTGCATGTGGCATTGGCCAATAGGTATATTATAGTAGGTAGTACCTATTGGGAAAGCTTCAATAATGATATTTATACAAGGTTATTTTTAGTTCCTTGAAAACCTCTCGTAGCGTTGATCAGACAATCAAACTGAACAACTTTCATTATGGGACCAACCTTGAAATCGCGAAAAAAATCATCTGTTTCATACATTTCTATGGTTCATACATTTCTAAGTAAGCATTGTACTTTTGTATGGAACAGCTGATTTTTTTTCGTGATTTCGAGGTTGGTCCCATACTGAAAGTTGTTCGGTTTGATGGTCTGATCAACCCCACGAGAGGTTTTCAATGAACTAAAAATAACCTTGTATAGCAAACCTCATCAAAAAATTGTATGGATTCATACGGATATCGGAAGAAATATAAATAAACTTGAGACATTCCACCGAATAAATATTTCACTTACTTACTCAGTAAAAAAATATTACTTATTATTTAAAATTTATGACGTTCATTACCCATGATTGTGACGTGGAATACTATCTACAATTCGAACGATTACAATCGATCTCGTTGATGTATTTTCTTAGATAAACTCAAGGACAACTTTGTTATCTTATTATCAGTATTGCATCTATGCACATCAATTACCATGGATTTACGTTTAAATGACATTACGCATCATGTTTTTGTACCTTGTGGGGTGTTAACCGATATAAACCGCGCGCCGTGTTAAATTAATAAACATGGCCTGGGGCTTGTTTCATATAAAATATTAGTCTAATATTATGAGCATTAGACTAAAAATATTAGTTTAAATCATTAGATATTGTTTCATAAAAGCGGAATCCACATCACTGAGAAACTAGCTATCGTAGGTACCTAACTAACTGCCTAAACACAACAATTTTTAAATTGTTGTTATGGCGTCAGACTTAGGTAAGATGGTGGTAGCTACGTAGCTAGCCAGGTGGACTTGAAATAAGCCACCAACCAAACCGAGTACAAATTGTACCCCCTGGGAATTGAACCCAGGATCTCTGCGTCTTACACACCTGGGCGAACGACTAGACTACAGAGGCGATTCGACAAAGATTAAGTGAATGGTTTAATGGCTTTTCAAAATGACAAAAATCTGTAGGTGCGTTAGATGGCGTTGATAAAAATGTGCGTGTCAATGTAATTTTTTTTACTAAGCTTCGAAGAGTACCTAGATTAGATATGCAGGCAGATTACCCCTAAAATGTTTCTCTTTGGGCAGATGTCAGCGAGCGAGCGCTTACCATGAATTTAGTACATCTCTTTGGGTTCACCTCTTTGGCGCTCACTTGCCTCTATGGTACATGCCGTTTATTTTTAAAATCCAATTTTGACACGATCTCTTTCCATCAACGCTATCTAGTGAGGTAAATAATTGCTATTTTAACACGTTTTTTATTTTTTAAATGTCACTTTGAAAAGCCCTTATTGTGTTCATACTTTCACAGTGAAGGAAGAAGAGTCGCTCTGTGGTATCCGGTTGGTGTGCCAGCACGTGTGCGCGGTCTGGCTGAAGCTGTGGCTGGTGTGGACCCGCTCCTGGGGCCTGGTGATGCTGCAGGTGCTAGTGCCCGTGCTGCAGATCAACGCGACGCTCGGGGTCTTGCAATACATCACTTCGTTAACCCCCACTATTCGGAAGAGACTCCTTTCTCTGGCGGATGGGTAATTATTAAATCATCTTTAAGAGGGCGCAGTCTGCACCCTAGCGCCGCCACTGGAAACAATCATAATTTTTATTTTATTTTTTTATTTTATATTCACAGGTGAATCAACAGTTATTATGTTAACTATAGCAATCTCAGTATACATCAAAAAACCATTTACAGATTCACACAAATAAAAAGTAAGCTAATAAAAATGCACATATGAGCCACAAATACAGCGATCGCCAAGAGTTATACAAAATATAATATACCTATCTAAAGTTTAAATAATGCTTAAATAAAGACGACATTGTGAATTATCTCTCTGTATTACACTCCGAACAGGCTTTGTGGTACTTTTTATCACTTAAACAATATTTTTGGGCCTGTAGTTTAGTTTATTGGACTTTTATTGCTAAAAGTAGCTACTTTTCGCAATAAAAGCCCTTTAAACTAAACAACAGGCTAGAAAGTATTGTGCATTATGATTTTTTTCCAGTGGCGTCGCTAGTGTGCAGAATAAGCCGTTTTTGATGAGTAGGTACCAAACAAAATATCGATATCGTAATCCAATGATTATTTTATCTTAAGGAAATGACTGTGTCAAATAAATAAATAATGAGTCATAAGCATAACATATATTAGTAAAAGATACCCACTACTTAATAGTTTTATTGCTTAATATTTTAAGGGGTAATCGAACTCGATAAGTATACTACAATAACCTAATAAAATATGAAAATAACTTTTTCCTCTATAGTCTGTTTAATGTTTTTCCCATATTTTTTTTGACAGTTGTCATACGTCTTTTAAATTTAATGCCTAGTTCCAAATCACGTCAACAGCACTGTTAGCGTATAATCCATTAAATGAAGTAGGTATACAAATACCCTATTTGTGTAATATTTTATGACTATTTAATTTGGTCGGATTCGCGCTAACAGCGCTGTGAGCGTGATTCTGAACGCGGCCTAAATCTTTATATAAAAAGTTGTTAAAGTTAAATCAAATTGTCACTAAAATAAAAATTGAAAATTTCTTTTTTAATATATCTGTGGAAAACCATTAGAAATATTTTAAAATTGATTTTTTGCAATAAAAATTTAGGTGAAATTTGTTTACCAAATAAGACATGTAAGGATAAACAGACTAAGTAAGTATATCTAAATATCCAAAACTATAAGTAAGATATGATATGGACCAATTATACGCGGTTAATTTTTAACTACATCTAAAAATGAAATGGGATTTCATTCAGACCACGTAAATGAACAACTTTTACTATGGGGCCAACCACGAAGTCGCGAAAAAAAAAATCGGCTGTTCGATAGAAAAGTACAACATCGACTCGACTAATAATGTATGGAACAGCTGATTTTTTTTGCGCGATTTCGTGGTGGGCCCCAAAGTAAAAGTTGTTCATTTACGTGGTCTGAAAACCCCATTTCATTTTTAGATATACTTAAAAATTAACCGTGTAATTATTTCTAAATATTTCAGATACACAAACACAGAAAGCTTTCTGCACTTCGACGGCGTTTCGACGTCGTCGCTCGGTGGGCTGGCGAAAGCCGCTTACGAGGCTCTCATTAGTGGCTTGGACACTAACGCTGAACTAACGGTCGTTAACGAACCCGTCGATGACTTTTATTTAAGAACTGTAAGCACAAGGATTAGCTATATCTTTATACTTTATGTACTAATTATATTTGGGTAGTATTTAATCGGGTAACAATAAATTCCCATTTTGGGTATCAAAATTACTGCTGTACTGAAATACTAAGAGCCGACGGACTGATCGCTACTATTATCCCCGTCAATTGGTAATGCGCTGGAACCTTGTCACATTAACATCCATGTCGACGTGATCCGCAACAAAAAATGTCATGAAACAAGAAAATTCTAATAGTTAATCTAATATATTAATTATTGAATTATTATTTTCAATACGATAGTGTCTAGGTATATAAAATTTTTACAATTGTTTTTCGTTTTTGAGGTTAAAATCATGGCCGCCAGGCCAATTGACGGGGATAGTACAAATATTTAAAATGGGTGACTTAAAAATACAACACTAGTTATTCAGAACGGTAGACAAAATTTCGATTTGGGCGATAACTTTAGGGTACACAAACCATTTAAATTAATTTGGCATTTTAAAAAATGCGACTATTAACCTAATCGAGATGACACAAATACCACACTGTGCAAATAGCATGTTGGGCAGTTTAAATCAGTTATATAGTTACCTATTTGGTATATAATAGTTGTCCACTCAGTATTTTTGTCACTCATTTAGAATTTTTACTGTAACCTTAAATTATTAATCTCCTATATATAGTTGCTCGTTTTACGTATATTTTGTTATCCACATTTTGTCGTCCGTAAAGGTTTTTTGTCGCCAACAAAATAAACCTCTGCCAAATTTAGTATTTAAGTATCCCATTAACAGTCGCCTTTATTCCAGTCACCCAATTAAAAATATCCCATTATAATATTTTACATTTTCAAAATGAAATAACTCAGTATCACTTACGGCCCTGACGACTATTAATATAATTGAAAAATATTAGAAAAAATCGACTTACCCGTAGCAGCTCAAACGGGACTCGAACCCGCACTCTTAGGAATCCCGTCTGAGCTGCTACGGGTGAGTAGATATTTCTAATATTTTTCAATCATATTAATAATCTTACATAAAAATAGCATTGTGAATGCATAAAATCTAAAAAAAAGTTTAAAAAGACCCTTACGACATTTTGTCAATTGTTGTTTTTAATAATTTTCTCTGTCGATTGGAGCTAGTAGAGTAAATAAATCTCTATTCTGTGCCAAAACGCGACTTTTTTGTGTAATTACTTCAGTATGGACGGATATAGATAGGACTGAATTTTACAATTTTATTTTTTCATGACATTTTAGTTGCGGATAACAGTAATGTGGATGTTAACGTGACAAGGTTTCTGCGCATTATGGTGAAGTATAACCGGGCTGTTTTTATTCCAGTCTGAAGACCCAATCGCGATGGGGCGTATGCGCCACCGCGTGCTAACGGGCGCGACGTTCTCCGACGACTCCGCGACGGCGTGGTTCAGCAACTTCGCGTACCACGACGTCGCCACCTCCTTGGCCACCGTGCACTCCGCCCTGCTTAAAGCCAGGCTGCCCGATGCAGACATCACAGTGTATAACCACCCACTGGAAGTTAATTATCGAGACCAAGTAAGTTTTTAATGTTTTAACGGTAACCTCTACTTACTCTTAAAAGTAAAGTGAATTAAATAAAAAACTCTATAAAATAACTTAGTAAATTGCCTACACCTAGATATGATATCCCAAAGTTTGCTTGCACTAATGTAATGATTTGAATACGGTACACTACGTAGTTGCCTAAAGCGATATTACATCACAAAAGTTCCTTTTTAGGGTTCCGTAGGCTAAATGGCAAAAAACGGAACCCTTATAGATTCGTCATGTCTGTCTGTCTGTCCGTCCGTATGTCACAGCTTAACTTTTGAAATAAGAGAGTGAAAAATCTAAAAAAAATGTGCTGTAGATCTTAATAAACACTTTCAAGGAAAATTGGTTTGAACGAGATAGTAATTAGCTTTCGAGATATTTTCCAAAACCGCAAATATAACTGTCATTCATATCAACACTGTGAAAAACAAAGTTATTTTTGCAGACGAAAAATGATAGGTGGTATTAGATATGGTATGGTATAATAGAACTACGGAACCCTACGGCGCGTGGCCCGACACGCACTTGGCCGGTTTTAAGATAGGTAGTGATGTGGCACCGTATAGTTATAGAGCAATGTAGTCTAAATTTGGATCCATGGTCGGTTACTTTAGGGGTCCATGACGTGCCAAGAGTACCCCCTTCGTCGATAGTTGTGAAACTTAGTTCAAAAATTCGCGACTAAGAATAAGTTATCTAAGCTATAGAGAATCGATGTTAATCCTTGTGATCTTATCTTGTGATCCGCTGCGTTAAGCGGGACACGCGCGGGGGCGACATAGATTACAGCTTACTCATGCACTGCAAGCACCTGTTCGTCAGAAAACCAGCAATCTACATTCACGCGCCGTGAACCCGCGCGGGGATCCTGCGCAGCGGACGCCCATAGTGTTGTTGAGGCCTTGAGACACACTAACTTTATATTTTATTTTATTTTATTTTATTTCTTGGAAAACTTACAGCTACTATGTTTATATAACAAAATGTACCATGGTTAATCATTAGCCAACAATTAAGTTTTCACATGTAAGATAACAGATGAATAAAAATTTTTTCCGAGTAAGAACATGCGTTATTTGCACTAATACGATCGTGCTATGATCAACGGGAACAATAAACAGTTTAGCAACTAGGCTCAATTATTCAGAGAACAATCAAATTAAAACAATAAAGGAAAGTATATTAATACACATCACATTCAATTATTATGTACTTTCATATTTAGTTAGTAGTTCCGCTGCGAGTGCTCGCTTCAGTGATGCAACACTATTCGAACATAGATCGATATCAGTTTGATGGCTCAATTTGTTAAACAATCCACACGAACGAACTAAGTAGCTATTACGTCGATACTTCGTGCGCACACATGGCACATGTAACTTCAGTGATTTGTTACGCGTAGTAAAACTACGAGGTACTATAAGCTTGATGTGTTTTAATAGTTCGCTCGAGTCGACACTGCCTTTAAGTATTTTTGACAAGTAAGTTAAGTCTGCGATATTTCTACGAACTTCGAGGGGAAGAAGATGGTGTCTTGTGCATCGCTCCTTATATGTACTATCGTAAACACCGGTTTTAAATTCTAGGTACTTAAGAAATCTTTTTTGCACTGATTCAAGTTGATTTATATAAATCGAGTAGCGTGAATTCCAGACTTGGGAGTTGTACTCCAATATACTTCGAACAAGTGAGCAATACAAAACTTTTAAGGTTTTGGCTTTTTTTAATTTGTAGCAAGATCTGATTAGAAAGCCCAAAGCTTTAGACGCTTTTTTAGCAATATGTGTCACATTTTGATCGAATAGTACTTTGGAGTCTTGAACTACCCCGAGGTCTCGCATGTGATTTACGCTAGTGAGAGCTTGGCTTTTAAGTTGATACGTATATTTCGTGTCACAATGCTTACGTGAGAAAACCATTGAATAACACTTACTAGTATTAAGATCAAGTTTATTTGCATCGCAATAGGCTTCGAATCTACTTAGGTCTTCTTGAAGTAAGAGACAATCGGTTTCGTTAGTTATATCCTTATAAATTTTCATATCATCAGCAAATAGGAGGACTTGAGAGTGCTGAAAGCATGTGGATACGTCATTTATAAATAGTATGAATAATAATGGGCCTAAGATAGATCCCTGCGGTACTCCAGAAGGTATTTTACCCCAAACGGATGTGAACCCGTTTATAGCCACAGCTTGACATCGGTTTTTTATATATGAGGTGAACCACCGGAATAAGTTACCATGCACTCCGGCAAGATAAAGTTTTTGAAGAAGAAGACGATGGTCAATGCGGTCAAAACACTTGCAATAGTCGGTGAATATTACGTCAACTTGTTTCCCGTCATCCATTTTTGAGGTAATGAAGTCATTAAACAATACCAAATTAGAGGTTGTGGATCGCTTCTTAACAAAACCATGCTGGGTGTGCGTAAGTATTGAGCTCATTGCGGTATAAAGTTGTTGGTGTACTATTCTTTCTAGAACTTTAGAGAAAATGCATAACTTAGAAATGGGGCGGTAATTGCAAACGTCACTTTTGTTTCCTTTTTTGTGCACGGGTGTTATGAATGCACTTTTCCATATATCGGGCATTACACCATCTTGCAAGGATCTATTAAAAAGTATACATAGTGGCTCGACTAAGCTTGAGGCACAGTTTACAATGAAGATCGGATGAATATGGTCTGGACCTGCACCCTTTCTCACATCCAAGCCCTTCAACAGTCGCAAAACTTCCTCAGGGTTTATGTATATAGTTCCAATGGGTACAGTATGATCATTCGACCCAGTATTGAAGCCATCGTGACCATCGTTCATATCGGAGCTTTGCTGAAAGTTTGTCTGAAAATAGGATGCAAACAGATCGCATATATCAACTCCGGTGCTACTATTAATGTCGCCATAGTGCATTGTAGCTGGATACGTACCTTTACTATTTTTGGAAGAGTTAATGTAATTCCAAAACATTTTTGGATTTTCAGTGATAGAATCTTCCATGCGACGTACATAATTTTCATAACAAACAGCCTCGACGTCTTTGGCTTGTTTCCTAAAATATGCAAAGGATTCATAGTCACTACTCCTCTCATAGACCTTAAACTTACGATGGTATTTCAACTTATCACTTAATATTTTCTTTAATTCAGCACTGTACCATGGTGGGTAAGATTGTTGTGACACATATTTTTTAGGTATGTATTCATCTTTAAGATCAGAGATTGTCTTGTTAAATAAGTTTACACATTGATTAATATCAATGTTACAGAAAAGTTCATGCCACTGTATTTCATCTAATTTAGTGCAAATAGTGGTATAGTCACCACGTTCATAAAAGTACTTAAATCTCGGATTATTACTTAAAGGCACCTCGCTTGAGAGTGGTTGATAACTAATTTTTAAGGACCTATGATGAGGGTCTTCGGGGACTATTGGATCTTCACAAGCGGCAACAGTTAAATCGCAATTAGAAAAGACTAAGTCAAGTATTCTGTTATTTGATAGATTTGGGGTACTGTTAAATTGTTTTAAGGTTAAGTTGTTCAATAGTGTCTGAGAAATAGATATCATATAAACATAAGTTGTACTTTTCAGCGTGACACGCAAACGCTGTTACAAATGATGGCCATGCAACTGGCGGTTGGCATAGGTTCTAGCTTGGGCATTGCCAGCGCTGTCTTCGTGATGTTTTATATCAAGGTGAGTCTACTGTTTTGTATGTAAGGTTATTTAAGTACTATCAAGTATGCTTACTTGCTAATTATTGCCTTGTCCACTGAGCAAGTAATTCAATGCGTTTTAAGAGAAGGCACTTTACAATTAGTAAACGTAGTTTCTTCCAACTTATAGTACATATATGCAGCGCGACGCAAGACAGGCATTGAAGGACGAACGTGAAAATGTGGGTCGAGGCGAAGCCGAGGCGCACATACGTGAGTCCATCAATGCCTAGTTGTGGCCAAGGCTTGTATAGTACTTTTCTCAAATAATGCGCGGAAATTCAAACCAAGTAGGTATTTTTAACTTTTAATTTTTATTTCAAATTAAAGTAATTGAAAAAAGAAAAAAGGAGAAAGATTTTTTTTTTGGAATGTGCACATCAAAGCCTTTCATTTGATTTCCATATTGAAAAAAAAATTTTTTTTTTCCAGTTTTTTGGAATGTGTTCATCAAGGCCTTTCATTTGATACCTATACAGGGTTATTTGTAAAACACCAACAACCTCGCAGAAGTAGATTACCAACATCATAAACAACAACATTTGTTCTACGACTTTTGATAATTCGTTAGTTAGATTTTACTCTCATAAAAAATAGTAGATTGTACAACAAGTGCATAAAATGGGTTTTATGTACGAGTTATACACTCTGCTTTTCACTTCGATTGTGAGGAAATTAAACAACAATAATGTAAAAATAAAAAAAAAAGAATAACTTAAATTTTAGTGACTAATTCTATATTTTTGGAATGTGCTCATCAAGACCTTACATTTGATACCCATATTCAAAAATAAAAAATAAAAAAATTCTCAATTTTTTGTGACAAAATATATATTTTTAGAATGTCCTCATCAAGGCCTTTCATTTGATACCCATATTCAAAAATTGAAAAAAAAAATTTTTTTTTCTTAATTTTTTGTGACAAAATATATATTTTTGGAATGTGCTCATCAAGACCTTACATTTGATACCCATATTCAAAAATAAAAAATAAAAAAATTCTCAATTTTTTGTGACAAAATATATATTTTTAGAATGTCCTCATCAAGGCCTTTCATTTGATACCCATATTCAAAAATTTAAAAAAAAATTTTTTTTCTTAATTTTTTGTGACAAAATATATATTTTTGGAATGTGCTCATCAAGGCCTTTCATTTGATACCCATATTCAAAAATTGAAAAAAAATCATTTTGTATTAAAAAAAATATAATTTTGGAATGTGCTCATCAAGGCCTTTCATTTGATACCCATATTCAAAAATTGAAAAAAAAACTCATTTTTTTATTTAAAAAAATATAATTTTGGAATGTGCTCATCAAGGCTTTTCATTTGATACCCATATTCAAAAATTGAAAAAAAACAACTCATTTTTTTATTAAAAAAATATAATTTTGGAATGTGCTCATCAAGGCCTTTCATATGATACCCATATCCAAAAATTGAAAAAAAAAATATCAAGGTCTTTCAATAAAATTGATACCTACCCATTTTCAAAAATAAAAAAGTATTAAGTATAACACAACAAAAAATGAAGAAACAATGAAAAAACAAGTTAATTTAACGAAGTTAAATTGCGTGTGCGGCTGTTTACCTGACGACCTTTGTCTTAAAGTCTGAGACTTAGACGAAGATTTTACTTTATGCACTAGAGCATAAAAAGCGATTTTATGCAGCCTATACCCAACATAAAGACGAACTTTACGAGCATGAGAAGTGAAAAAATCATTTTAATTTACCGGTTCGTATGTTCATAACTGTACGCGCGGCGCGCGGAGCGCCTGGCACATGAGTAAATTACGTTTTTTACTCATGTGCGCCTGGTGCGCGCGACCCGCCCGCCCCTCCCGCCCGCCCCGCCGCCATCCATAGACGTAAAAAGTGTCGAGCAGTACAATAAAAACTTGAAAATTCATTTTTGGTGAATGTATTGAGTTATGATAAAAGTCGTAGAACAAACGTTGTTGTTTATGATGTTGGTAATCTAATCCTGTGAGGTTGTTGGTGTTTTACAAATAACCCTGTATAGGTATCAAATGAAAGGCCTTGATGAGCACATTCCAAAAAACTGAAAAAAAATCATTTTTTTCCATATTTGGTTATCAAATTTTGGAATGTGCTCATCAAGGCCTTTCATTTGATACCCATATTAGTGTTTCATTGAAAAGTTCGCTCCATTTACGCCGACAATTTTAGTATGAAAATCCATTATTACACGTTAGTAATAGATTCTCATACAAAATCAATATCAAGTAGGTGGAGACCAACTGTAAAGCCTGAAAAAATTTAAAATACCGCTGTCACGATAATGTATTGTGCCTGTTTAAAAAATATTTTTTAAAGAGTGAATGAATGTGATGTGAATGTGATGTTTATGAGAGTGTTGGACATGAACGTTGGCCGTTGCTGATGGATGGATGAAGAGGAAGATCACATAAAAGATGGATGTTTAACAGCCAACTAGCCTAATCAGCTAGATATTTAATTACAAGCACACCCAAAATGGAAAATTGATGAAAAATAAATCTTAATTGCTAAATTGTTAAAGTAGCTTGCTAGCTAACACCGTGCTAGCACTCAATATAAAATCTGTGTGATGTTAGCCTAGCTGCATCTTATTAAATCATCCTTCAACTCCGCACGCTGTCGCCGTGTTGAACAATAGGATTATATTATAATGCACTTTTATAAAGCTGATGTTACGGAATCCATACTTTGTGTCAACACTAAAGCTAAAACGTAGTGATTATTTCCTCTGTGACTAAAGCTGCGTTGACATGATCAAAATATACTTGGACCTTGGTTTGGATGACTACTTGGATCATGTAAACGAGCAATCAAAGCGCACTTGGATCAAAATTTTAATCAAAGTAAACTTGGACCATGCTCTACTTTCATCCAAGCTTGCTTGGACCAAATAGTTTTGATGACTTGGACGCTATTTGGATCATGTAAAACGAGCAATCCAAGTGCACTTTGATGTCGCCGTATACAAAAAGCTACTTCGTCCAAGTTACTTGGTCCGAGTATACTTGGATCGTGTCAACAGGTATCCATCCAAGTATACTTTGATCAAAGCTACTTGTATGATTACACTCTTGAGATGTAATAGTTAGTTAGTTGGAGTGCAGCATGAAAAGATCGCTATAGATTAAATTAAAGATGTATTTACGTAAACGTTACAAGTTAGTTAAAAAGACGATTCTTTTCTCTAATGTGTGAAACCGCGATTTAGTTGGCGTTATAAATTTAACTGAGCTAAAATGTGTATTTATTATAATAATTAAATATGATACTTTAGGTTACTACGGGTCGATGACGCGTTCGGCGTAACGTTTGCTGTGTTAGCAAAAGTAAAATAAATATGTACATGTAAATCGTATACTACTTTTTCCAATTTACTCGGTCCAAGTACTTCACCAAATACTTTGATCATGTCAATGCGGCTTGAAATACAGTCCTTATGATTCAACCAACGATTCGCTCCCGACTTGCACGGAGGTCACAATATGAATAGAGTACGTGTGTGGTTAGGAGCGCGTGTCGCGCGCCAAGCTGCTGCAGAAGGCGGCCGGCATCCAGCCCGCCGTGCTGTGGGGCAGCGCCGCGGCCTTCGACTGGCTGTGGTTCTGCGTCATCAGCGTCACCATCGTCATCTCCTGCGCCGCCTTCGATGTTATGGGACTCTCCTCCGTCGACGAATTGGGTAACTTTATTTTGATCCAGCTTTGCATACATACATCAACTTTGTCTTCGACCGAGGTATTTTTTCATACAAACGAGGTAGCTTTGAAGCCTTGGTTTCCTACCAGAGCTGAACGTGCTGTGATCTAATGATGGATATCCAAGGAGTGAACGGAGGAGATTCAGATCGCTAAACACACCGAACTGATCTGATCAGCATTCTAAAAGATAGAAGGATCTGTTTAAAAAAACCGCGAAAATGGCATCAAAGTGTATGGAAATCCTGAAACTGCGAACTCTGACCCTTCTATCTTTAAGAATGCTGATCAGTTGGGTATGTGTATAGCGATCTGAATCTCCTCCGTTCACTCCCTGGACAACTATTATCAAATCACAGCATAATACATCCCTGGCAGGAAACCATGACTTCAAAGTTATCTCGTTCTTATGATAAAAACACCTTGATCTCTAGAAAAGCTGATGAATATATTAGGCGTACTAATTACGGAAGAGGAACCAAAATAGCTATAATACTCGTCTTTGTTTTCAGGTCGCATGTACCTTTGCCTGATGATATACGGAGCGGCTATGTTGCCTCTCAACTATCTTTTCACACACTGCTTCAATGGACCTGCACTAGGCTTCACCGTTGTTTTCTTCGTCAATGTTCTAATAGGTATGTTTTGTTATGTATGACGTATTTGTTCTAAGTATGTATCTATCTACACAACCTACCAATAGGAAATACGCATCAATTTTGTTTTGTATCAAAATCAAAAGTATGATGCGTGAGAAAATCAACTGTAATATTGCGTTTTTTCTCGTGATGTAGTTACTTGAAGTTAGCACGCAGCAGCACCCGCAGAAAACGCTCTATACACAACGGATATGATTTGTGACGTCACCGGTCACGTTTCAGGCGCGTTTATTATGAAGTTAGCCAATAATTTTCAATTATCTCCCTAAATTTTGCGTTTAAGTACATGTGTGTCATACAAAATATTATTTCTTATTCCATATTCTATTTGACTGTTAAGTGCATTATATCCGAAAATGAAAAAAAAAAATCGTTATTTTCCATGCAACCCCATCGAGTTTGAGCTCGTTTGAATCGTCTTGACGAGTGCCTATCGGAATAGGAGATGATATATTTTTAGTCTTAGCTCGTTAACTAAAAAGTAGAAAATAATAATTTACTGAAAAAAAAAATTTAAAACGGACTAAAAAGTATAAAATAAATTCTTCTGTAAATATTTTAACCCAATACCCTACAGAAATTTTTAACCTAAAAGCGTGGGGGCGCGTTTTATAAAATTTATCATCCATATTGTCTTTAGCATGCGCCCCACGTTTTTAGATAATTTTTTTTTATTTTCTGTTCCATCATGTTTTTACGTACATACGTGTCAGCAGCGATCAAGCTCAAATTTATCAAAATCGGTGACTTATGCATATTAATATGAAACGGTATCAGGCTGTAGATGAATATTTGCGGAGTTTGTAGACTTTGAAGGAAAAACTTAGCAAAAGCCATTGAGGGCTTTTTCCTTCAAATTATTGAATAAATGTTGTTTCAGGAATGATGGGACCCCAAATTGTTGAAGCTCTGTCCCAGCCAACATTGAGAACTCAACATGCAGCAGAAGTATTGGACAATATCCTGAGATTCTTTCCACTTTATAGTTTAGTTTCTGCTGTCAGGTGCGTATTTTGAAAATTATTTGTAAAACAGAGTTAAAATTGAAAGTGGTCGAAATCTTAACATAATGTGGCGACGGCCGCTTGGAGCAATGATAGCGATCCTACCTTCTGCGCCAAGGGTACCGGGTTCGAATCTGGTAGGGGCAGATGTTAGTCTGATGAGCACAAGCATTTTGTTCCCGAGACATGGTCGTTTAATACCTATTTTTATGCATTCTATACGTCATTTAGTACCTTTAGTACAAGCTCACCCTTAGTTAGGGACTCTGGACTCAATAATGAGGATCAATTCGAAAATTGAATATATCAATTTTGTATATCACATCAAATACAATATAAATACCGGGCGGCGAACGTGGCTGACGACGTCATCAGGGAATCGTGTAATTGGGGAGCGTTTTTGAGAATGCGACATGAAAATCGCTCTATCTTCGTCATTTTTGGTTCAATATCAATAATTCTCTCACTGAAATAATTGATTTTGATGTGACTGTAACTCTAAATATTTAACTAAAACCTCGTTGATCCTTATTGTTGTACTAAAGTTGTCCCGAATTTATATTGAAATTCATTGCAGTTCGTTGAACCAGCATGGCATGACAGTGGGGGTGTGCAATCAAGTTTGCGATTTATTCTTTGCAAATTCACCAGATTGCACCTTTGAATCCCTGTGCCAAGGCGGTTTTCAAATTTGCTGCAGTAAGTATAGTTGTGTTAAATTTAAAAATAAATGTTTTGATTTATGGAAAGAACACTTTGATAAAACTTCATTAGAAAAAGGTATTTGGTATAAAACCATGCAAAGTGAACCTCCTCGTATACCCTGGTGCCTAAACGTAGATTTAAGTAGAAATAATATTGTACTGCTGCATAGACTGCGTTCTGGTCACTTTCCGTCGAACAAGTTTGCTTTTCTAATGAAAAAGTCAGATACTCCAAACTGTGAGGTATGTAACAAATTGGACGATGTACAACATTTGTTGACGGAATGTGCCAAAAACCAACGCGAACGACAATTGCTGACGAAGCAATTAAAACTTAAAACGTGTGATGTGGGTGTATATCAAACTATTTTGTCAAATCCCACATCAAATGCAGCGAAACTAGTTTGTGAAATGGTGCTGGCTAGCCGCGCGAGCCGACAACAATAATAATATATTTAGTATTAGTTTGTAAATATAATATTATAAGTAGTAGAATTAACATAGTTTAGGGTATGATGGGACTGACATAACATGTGTTAAAAGTCCCTAAATCAATAAAGATTAAAAAAAAAAAAAAAAAGTATAGTTGTGGTATTTTATCAGACCCGAGGCGGATGGTATAATATTTATGTGTTGATTTTAGCATACAATGTAAATTAAAGTTTCCGCGAAATATGAAATTCCGAATACATTTTTCTCATTACAATGTACGACTTATATACATTTTTTAGTAAGTATACATACTTACCTACTCAGTAGGTAGGTGTATCGCATGGATTTAATACATTTACCCTGGTATATCATTACTGTATTGTATTGCCCAGAAATAATAAATGAGGAGCTCGATGGCGCAGTGGTTTAGCGCCTGGCCCAGCGATTGCGGAGGTTAAGTAACTGTCGCAAGGGTCGGTCATGGGATGGGTGATCAAAAATTTATTATCTCGAGCTTCTCCGTGCTTCGGAAGGCACGTTAAGCCGTTGGTCCCGGCTGCATTTGCAGTCGTTAACACCCTACAATCCTGCATTGGGCCCGCGTGGTGGGTTATGGCCCATCATCATTATCCACCCATAAGGAAGGCCTGTGCCCCAGCATAGGGGACATCAAAAATGGCTGATGGTCACAAATAACTTTCCTATATGCAATATTCTGAAAGATTAGTTGGTAGGACACAATAGAAGTCGGACAGTATTCTAATTACGTTGTGATTTTGTCTAATGTTTATTTGTGTTCTATTATTCAGTTACTGAAAACCCGTACTTCAAGTGGGCAGATCCGGGTATACTTCGGTACATTACGGCGATGCTCGTCACTTGTGTTGTTGCCTGGGCTGTATTCTTAATGATTGAATACCGCATTTTTCAGAAGGTATTTATTCTGTGACTTATTTATGAATACATGGGGAATTTTCAGTAGACCCTAAATCCGAATAATAACCTTGATCGAAACTCTTATAGCTGCTGTAGTCATATTTTTTATACTTAAATAATAAAAAAATCTATCAGGTACCCCAAGCAGTAAAAGACTGCCCGTGGTGGCATATTGTTTTATGGATTCCATACAAATACTTTAACTTCTTCACTACAATGTAAAGAGTGATCCGCTGCAACTTCACTCGAGAACGAATGAAAATTTATGTTTTTAAGTTGATGAGTGAGTATTGATAGCAAATATGTCAAAAACGGCCACTTTTAACAGTTTTGCTATCTACTTCTAGCAGTGACTACGAGGGAATGTAACGATACCGTCTAAAAATACTAGACTGTGTGTGGGCCCTAAAAAGTCCACGTAAAACATTATTAAAATTGTGTATAAGAATTTATAATATTAAATAAAATTCACCGCGGCGCCACTTTCGCTCAGGGTGCCACCTTAATGCAATTTTCGGACGTGTCGTAGGTCCTGACTCGCGAGAAGTGTCCACCCCCAGTAGATGAGAGCACCGTGGACGCAGATGTGCTAGATGAGAGCCGGCACGCGGAGCGACTGCCGGTCACCGGCGTACCAGGAGTCAGCCTAGTAGCGCGCGGCCTCTCCAAGTACTACGGCAAACACCTCGCCGTCAACAACATTTCATTCAGTGAGTAACATACTCGCGAGAAGTGTCCACCCCCAGGAGATGAGAGCACCGTGGACGCGGATGTGCTAGATGAGAGCCGGCACGCGGAGCGACTGCCGGTCATCGGCGTACCAGGAGTCAGCCTAGTAGCGCGCGGCCTCTCCAAGTACTACGGCAAACACCTCGCCGTCAACAACATTTCATTCAGTGAGTAACATACTCGCGAGAAGTGTCCACCCCCAGGAGATGAGAGCACCGTGGACGCGGATGTGCTAGATGAGAGCCGGCACGCGGAGCGACTGCCGGTCACCGGCGTACCAGGAGTCAGCCTAGTAGCGCGCGGCCTCTCCAAGTACTACGGCAAACACCTCGCCGTCAACAACATTTCATTCAGTGAGTAACATACTCGCGAGAATTGTCCACCCCCAGTAGATGAGAGCACCGTGGACGCGGATGTGCTAGATGACAGCCGACACGCGGAGCGACTGCCGGTCACCGGCGTACCAGGAGTCAGCCTAGTAGCGCGCGGCCTCTCCAAGTACTACGGCAAACACCTCGCCGTCAACAACATTTCATTCAGTGAGTAACATACTCGCGAGAAGTGTCCACCCCCAGTAGATGAGAGCACCGTGGACGCGGATGTGCTAGATGACAGCCGACACGCGGAGCGACTGCCGGTCACCGGCGTACCAGGAGTCAGCCTAGTAGCGCGCGGCCTCTCCAAGTACTACGGCAAACACCTCGCCGTCAACAACATTTCATTCAGTGAGTAACATACTCGCGAGAAGTGTCCACCCCCAGTAGATGAGAGCACCGTGGACGCGGATGTGCTAGATGACAGCCGACACGCGGAGCGACTGCCGGTCACCGGCGTACCAGGAGTCAGCCTAGTAGCGCGCGGCCTCTCCAAGTACTACGGCAAACACCTCGCCGTCAACAACATTTCATTCAGTGAGTAACATACTCGCGAGAAGTGTCCACCCCCAGGAGATGAGAGCACCGTGGACGCGGATGTGCTAGATGAGAGCCGGCACGCGGAGCGACTGCCGGTCACCGGCGTACCAGGAGTCAGCCTAGTAGCGCGCGGCCTCTCCAAGTACTACGGCAAACACCTCGCCGTCAACAACATTTCATTCAGTGAGTAACATACTCGCGAGAATTGTCCACCCCCAGTAGATGAGAGCACCGTGGACGCGGATGTGCTAGATGACAGCCGACACGCGGAGCGACTGCCGGTCACCGGCGTACCAGGAGTCAGCCTAGTAGCGCGCGGCCTCTCCAAGTACTACGGCAAACACCTCGCCGTCAACAACATTTCATTCAGTGAGTAACATACTCGCGAGAAGTGTCCACCCCCAGTAGATGAGAGCACCGTGGACGCGGATGTGCTAGATGACAGCCGACACGCGGAGCGACTGCCGGTCACCGGCGTACCAGGAGTCAGCCTAGTAGCGCGCGGCCTCTCCAAGTACTACGGCAAACACCTCGCCGTCAACAACATTTCATTCAGTGAGTAACATACTCGCGAGAAGTGTCCACCCCCAGTAGATGAGAGCACCGTGGACGCGGATGTGCTAGATGACAGCCGACACGCGGAGCGACTGCCGGTCACCGGCGTACCAGGAGTCAGCCTAGTAGCGCGCGGCCTCTCCAAGTACTACGGCAAACACCTCGCCGTCAACAACATTTCATTCAGTGAGTAACATACTCGCGAGAAGTGTCCACCCCCAGGAGATGAGAGCACCGTGGACGCGGATGTGCTAGATGAGAGCCGGCACGCGGAGCGACTGCCGGTCACCGGCGTACCAGGAGTCAGCCTAGTAGCGCGCGGCCTCTCCAAGTACTACGGCAAACACCTCGCCGTCAACAACATTTCATTCAGTGAGTAACATACTCGCGAGAATTGTCCACCCCCAGTAGATGAGAGCACCGTGGACGCGGATGTGCTAGATGACAGCCGACACGCGGAGCGACTGCCGGTCACCGGCGTACCAGGAGTCAGCCTAGTAGCGCGCGGCCTCTCCAAGTACTACGGCAAACACCTCGCCGTCAACAACATTTCATTCAGTGAGTAACATACTCGCGAGAAGTGTCCACCCCCAGTAGATGAGAGCACCGTGGACGCGGATGTGCTAGATGACAGCCGACACGCGGAGCGACTGCCGGTCACCGGCGTACCAGGAGTCAGCCTAGTAGCGCGCGGCCTCTCCAAGTACTACGGCAAACACCTCGCCGTCAACAACATTTCATTCAGTGAGTAACATACTCGCGAGAAGTGTCCACCCCCAGGAGATGAGAGCACCGTGGACGCGGATGTGCTAGATGACAGCCGACACGCGGAGCGACTGCCGGTCACCGGCGTACCAGGAGTCAGCCTAGTAGCGCGCGGCCTCTCCAAGTACTACGGCAAACACCTCGCCGTCAACAACATTTTATTCAGTGAGTAACATACTCGCGAGGAGTGTCCACCCCCAGTATTTCCCCAGATTTTCGTTGTGAGACTTATAAAAAATTATAAACTATATAAAAAGCTAGTAATTGACTACACTAACAATACCCAAAAGTATAACAGGACACCCAATGGCCACTTTTTAACTATATGGAGGTCAGTGCAGGACGCCAGTCGCGTTCCATCCACGAAAATTACGGATCTCATTTTTTTTAGTCTTTTTGTATCCCGTCTGTCACAGAATGATAATTCAGTAATTTGGGACGCGTCATAATCAAGACAACTACTAGTCACGTTTACTGGCTGGCCAAGATGGCTCCCCTTCTAAAAATGATCTAAGGGTCCAGAAGGTTCACCCTGCCAAAGGATATCCCTCGATCACCAAACGCCATATATTGCACTTTTATGTCGTAAGCAAATGCAATTATACGGGCTTTTTTACTGACTTCAAAAGGAGGGAGGTACTCAATTCGACCCGTTTTTTTTTGTTTTTTGTATGTACATCGATTACTCAAAGACGGCTGAACCAATTGAAATGATTCAAACGTTATTACATTAGGGAAACTCCCAAGTTGGTCCCATTTTTTTAAATTTTGACATCTTCAATAGACTTCAATAGACGTGTTTTTATTATTACGAATATTATTTCTTGCTTTTTAGAGGTAGGTTTTTTGAAGTCGGTTTTTTGTATTTTTAAACAATTTTTAATTCAGTAAATTGTAGTTCCAAAAGCGAACTTTCCCTCTATCACCACTGCAGCACTGTTAAACGTTCCTATATTATATTTGTACAGCTGTGAGCGATTCCGAGTGTTTCGGTCTGCTGGGCGTGAACGGCGCGGGCAAGACGACCACGTTCAAAATGCTGATGGGCGACGAGACCGTCTCTAGCGGCGACGCGTACATCAGCGGATACTCTGTCCGAAGTCAACTTACTAAAGTCCACGAGAATATCGGTAGGTAACTATTTAGGCGCATTTGGTCCACTAGCCGAAAAAACTTCTCTTTCGAATTTGGTACATTTCGCAGAACATCCAAATACGAAATGGACGCTCTGCAAAATGGACTAAATGCGAGATGGACCAAGTGGACCAAATGCGCCTAAACGATATCGACTTGTCTTATAAAGCTAAGTTTTTTTGTAAATATTTTTTCCCCTATAGAATATAACAGGGTTATTTGTAAAACACCAACTGTTTGTAAAGAAACTATAGAACCTTAGCTTCAATATGTAAGTTTGAATTTTCGATACATTATGAAAATGAAAATGATGAAAATGAAAATGAAAAAATCTTTATTCAAATAAGCTCACATAATGAGCGTTTTTAAATCGTCAAATAATTTTTTTGCCCTACCACCCACTAAGACGTCTTTTAGCTGACAAGAAAAACGGGCGCAAAAAACTTACCAGCTTTATCAAATGGAACGATATTTACAAATATGTATATCGTTTCCAGACTTTAACAAAGATTAACAAATAAATAAAATTTAATTAGATCATTACTTAATGAATTACAAATTTTCTTAATCAATTTACAGGCTTCAAGCTAAATTCAAAGTTTGAAGTTATTATTCAGTCTAGGCTGTTACAAGAGACAAAAAAAAAAAAAACTTTACAATTCTATATGCGTTAAGATAGGTAGTCAGAAGCAGACCCATTCCCACTGGCAGCACCCGTTCACGAGCATGACGCATGAACCAGCCATCGCTTCGCTCAACCATATTTGAGGGAACGTAACGACCCGCCTCACGCGACACCACCGCAGAAATGATTAAAGAGAGCATGACATACTAAGGCTACCCATGTTAAGGCATCGAATTGAAAACTAATATCCAAAAGCTTTTCATAGGCAATATTTATGTATTTTATATTTTACTTTCCATAGTCAGCACTTATGAATTTTATAATACACAAATACTGACTATAGAAAGCAAAAATACTGTATGTGATTAGCGAGCAATAAATTTTATTTAATGAGGGCACCACTGTGAGGGCACTAATCGCCTTAAGGCAGGCGACGATATAGTAAAAATAAAAAAGTTAAGTATTTGAGTAGGTACCTGGTTAAATATAAACTTTAGTTTTTAGTACTAACGGTATGTTTGACAGGTTACTGCCCCCAATTCGACGCCGTGTTCGGCGAGCTGACGGGGCGGGAGACGCTGCGATTGTTCGCGCTACTGCGCGGCCTCGGCTCGCAGCACACGCAGGCGCGCACCGCCGCGCTCGCCACCGCGCTCGGCTTCGCTAAACACTTGGACAAGCGGGTATGTGCCGTGCAGTGTTGCAATGGCGGGATGTTACTTTGGTCAATACTTTCGATATTCCAAAATTGATAGCAAACAACAAAATGACAGATCTACACTAGCGCTTAGTTAGCGGTAGCGACTTATTTCGTTATCCACCCTAAAACAGCCACTCTAAGGTGGATACTCGGAAAACGCGTATTCATATATCTAATGATCCAATTACTTTAAAATAGTTTTATTTTCTAGTTTTTTATATTTATCTAGTGCATTAAAATGTAAGCACATAACAAAAACACAGCGGAAGATGTCATTTTTTGATGCTTTACTCCTGTCACTGTCAGTTAGTTCATTCTGAAAAAATAAAATTCCGGACTTTTATTGAAATGTCCGGCTTTTTGTCAGGACTTTCCAAATTTTGCTATGGTAACCCTAGCTTGAAGAGACTTATACCACAGAATAGATAATAGTACTAGCGTACAGAAGTTGCACTCCGCAAAATCGTTTAAATAAATTGCGACTCTTGCTCTTACAAAATAAAGTGCAATTCAGGTCGCTCAGCGCTCCCTTCGCTCCAAAAGCAAAACATTCACTTAATAGTTGCCTCTCTCTCAATCGCGTAGGTCTTATCCTTTCTGACGTATGCAATTTGTCCTCTCAGAGGACGCCGACCGCTTCATACTCGCGCGCGTAGTGACTAGGGTTGCCAGAAGCCCGGGATTGTCCCGGAATTACGTGCTTTGTCCCGTGTCCAGGAATTACACCTTACTGTCCCGGATTTCCTTGAAATTATTTGCAACCCCCCCCCCCCGCTATCGTTGTCCCGGAATTGACGCCAGCCAATCTGGCAACCCTAGTAGTGACAGAGCCCTGTTTATACTTGATAGTTGTTTGACCCAGGTGAACCAGTACTCTGGGGGCAACAAGCGCAAGCTGAGCACGGCGGTGGCGCTGCTGGGCCGCACGCGCCTGGTGTTCGTCGACGAGCCCACCACCGGCGTCGACCCCGCCGCCAAGCGACAGGTAATGCTGGGATATCATGGATACGTACACCGTCGGCATACTCTTATCTCGTAGAGGGAGATAACACGATCATGCAGACTGACGGGAGACTGATGCAATACTGCCAACTGCACCATTTTTAACCGACTTCAACAAAAGGAGGAGGTTCTCAATTCGATTGTATGTTTTTTTTTTGTTTTTTTTTATCGTTGTTCGCGCGTATCTTCGACATTTATGGACCGATTTTGATGATTCTTTTTTTGTTCGATTGAGTTTGCTTGCGAGATGGTCCCATTTAATTTTTTTCAAATCGGTCGAGTAGTTTTCAAGTAATCCTGAAAACACTATGATTTTGCATCAACTACCTTGACGACTTTGTTATTTATGAACCGAATTAGATGAAGTTTTTTGTGTTGGAAAGGGGATACCTTTAGTGTAGTCATTTTAACCGACTACAAAAAAAAATAAGGTTCTCAGTTTGACCTGTATATAGTATGTTTCTCCGCGATTAACTCACGTTTGGCTGAGCCGATTTTTCTACCTAAATAATATACTTACCTACACTATCTAATACAGAAGGCACTGACACTAAAAATAAACAAATAAAAAATTGTTTGAAAACAAAAAAACCGACTTCAAAAAAACCTGTCTCTAAAAAGCAAGAAATAATATTCAAAACATTAGATACGCATTATAACGTCTATTGAAGTCGGGTGGGGATTTAAGAATAAAAAAAGAAGTTGTACTTCCCGTACGTACGTACGGTACGTTCACCGGCACGGATCTAGAGTGCTGCGTAAAAGAGATAATTATAATTAAATGGAACCCCTTCCCTCTCTCGCACCCAGCGTCGTAGCTAGGCTAACAAGGGGGGCGGTTGCCAGGGGTGCAATCCTCAGGAGGGCACACTTTGCTGACCCATAACTAGAAAAAAGTCTTGGAACGCAAAATTCAAATCAAGATTTGAATCACTTGCCAGGGGCGCTCATTATCCTAGAAATATCTTGGGGCCCTCATGATTCTAGAAATAAGTCTTAGACGCAACTCAGACCACTGTGATCAAAACATAATCTCATTGTTTATTATTTTCAACTTTTTTTCCTTAATTTGATTGTTTTTCGTTTAAAGTCATTCACTCATATTTAGTATGTCATATTAGTTCGAGGTAGTGGGATCCTGATGACCTGCAATAAAGGTATTACACCTAGCGTAGGCATCAGTCTCACAGAAACTTAAATTCTACAAGTTCCATGTACCTAAGTCATGTTCGTGTAAGTTTGTGATGGGAAAATAAACTCATATTATATTATTATAAGCGCATCTCTCGGTGAGCGCTCAATATGCGTTCTAGGGACGCTGTATAATTCCGTAGTATAACTTTATGTGTGTGCAGGTGTGGCGCGCCATTCGCGGGGCGCAGCGCGCGGGGCGCGGCGTGGTGCTGACGTCGCACAGCATGGAGGAGTGCGAGGCGCTGTGCTCGCGCCTCACCATCATGGTCAACGGACGGTTCCAGTGCCTCGGCACGCCGCAGCATCTCAAGAACAAGTACTCTCAAGGTATACATAGTGTTGTAAAAAAAACTTTTTTTTCTAACGTGAAATAAAACAAGAGTACAGAAATTAAAATTATTAAGAAAGTTTCCGTTAAAGATTTACCTATGAGTTCAAGTTCATATTAAAGTTTTCTGTACATTACTTTTTTTGTTGAAAAGTACCAAGTGTTCAACAGTTGTTAGCATTTAAAGACGCGCACGGTAAAATTCGGTTTATGTTTTTTTTGAAGTAGGTACCTATGAACTTAGTTAGAACAAAGAACAGTATCGCCAGATTGGAGGGTTTTCCCCATTGTGTAGTAAATTTTAATTATTGGGGAAAAAGAAAATCTCTTCTTCATACAAAACGTAACGTTTTGGGGAACAAAAAATCGCGATGGGGGGAAATTTTTAATCTTCTCTTCATACAAATGGGGAAAAATAAAATAAGATCTGGGAAAAAATTTAAATTAATATCTGGAGACACTGACGAAGAATAAAACTCTAAAATAATTATTAATTTGATTAAATAAAACATGTATTTTCCAAAGATTGTGTGAAATAAAAACAAATTTAGAAAAAAACCAACGGCACTATGTTTTTTTTTTTCATTTTTTTTCAACATTGTGAAAAAAAAACAATGTTGTTTTTTTTCATGTTGCTTCACAAGGTATACACTACAGACAACATTTACCTTGCTCTGATAGTCGTTACGCTGTTGCTCGAATAATGAACGTTTGTATAGGAAGTTTACTGTCCGCCGTCCTCTTAATTAACATTACTTTTAAGTTAGTTATAAACCTCATAAAGTTGTGTTTTTGCCATTGGCGAATCACGCGTGCGTTACCGCACAAATAGTAGATTGTACAACAAGTGCATAAAATGGGTTTTATGTACGAGTTATACACTCTGCTTTTCACTTCGATTGTGAGGAAATTAAACAACAATAATGTAAAATCTAAAAAAAAATTCAAATTTTAGTGACAAATTCTATATTTTTGGAATGTGCTCATCAAGACCTTTCATTTGATACCCATATCCAAAAATTGAAAAAAAAAATTTTTTTTCTTATTTTTTTGTGACAAAATATATCTTTTTGGAATGTCCTCATCAAGGCCTTTCATTTGATACCCATATTCAAAAATTGAAAAAAAAAAAAATTTTTTTTCTTAATTTTTTGTGACAAAATATCTATTTTTGGAATGTGCTCATCAAGGGCTTTCATTTGATACCCATATTCAAAAATTGAAAAAAAAAACTCTTTTTTTATAAAAAAATATAATTTTGGAATGTGCTCATCAAGGCCTTTCATTTGATACCCATATTCAAAAATTGAAAAAAAAAAACTCATGTTTTTATTAAAAAAATATAATTTTGGAATGTGCTCATCAAGGCCTTTCATTTGATACCCATATTCAAAAATTGAAAAAAAAACTCATTTTTTTTATAAAAAGATATAATTTTGGAATGTGCTCATCAAGGCCTTTCATTTGATACCCATATGCAAAAATTGAAAAAAAAAAAAAATTTTATCAAGGTCTTTCAATAAAATTGATACCCATTTTCAAAAATAAAAAAGTATTAAGTATAACACAACAAAAAATGAAGAAACAATGAAATATGAAGTTAATTTAACAAAGTAAAATTGCGTGTGTGGCTGTTTACCTGGCGACCTTTGTCTTAAAGTCTGAGACTTAGACGAAGATTTTACTTTATGCACTAGAGCATAAAAAGCGATTTTATGCAGCCTACACCCAACATAAAGACGAACTTTACGAGCATGAGAAGTGAAAAAGAGTTTTTTATACCGCACGCATACAAGGTTAACAGTACTAATTCACGTATCATCATTTTGCGATACTTTTAAGTGTTTTATTTTATTTCACTCTACAGGTTTCACATTAACCATCAAAATGAAATCTGAAGAAACACAAAATAAGCCTTCTACTTCAGAAAATGCTGTACCACAAGTAGACAGAGTTAAAGACTATATTGAATCCAACTTTTCCAATCCGACACTCATGTAAGTAAACTTAGTTTTAAATTTAAGATTTTTGCATTCACAATGCTATTTTTATACAATACTAAATAATATACTTACTAGAAAAAACACGACTCGCATCAGATCAATTTTCGGACGGGAATCGAACCCGCGACCTTTGGATATCCAGTCCAATGCTCTGACCGCTGAGCTAATGAGTCACTCGGTGACTCGGTAGCTCAGTGTATAAACTTTGTTTTAGTTATGTTTTTACGGCTTTTTATTGTTGCCTATAAACCACCTCCTGCTAACCATAACACTAGCCATACAGGTACCCGATGTTAAGAGGGTTCATACAGCACACTAGCGCCGCCATTGGAAAAAAAACCATTGTGCTTATAAAAGTCGAAATTGTAAATTGCGTTCTTTTAGTGCACTCCAAAGAAGCTTTTGGTACTTTTTATCGCTTAATTAAACAATATAGTCTAGCCTGTCGTATAGTTTAATGGAGTTTTTATTTGCTATAAGTGGCACATTTCTCTTAAACTGATCCTGTCATTTTGGTCATCATAGAGATCATCTATCTCATACCGAAAGGTGGATTAAAAACCTGGTTTAGAAACTATTGCCTTTTTCATCTACTTTTATAGATGTCTAACGGTTACTATATTATCAAATTACAAATGATAAGGCTATTTTTTTTTCTTCTTTCAGGGAAGAGTATCAGGGTCTTTTAACATACTACTTGGCAGACAGAGGTTTGGCTTGGTCCAAAATGTTCGGCATTATGGAACGAGCCAAGCGCGAGATCAACGTGGAGGACTATAGTATCTCACAGACAACACTAGAACAAATCTTTCTGCAATTCACCAAATATCAACAGGAATCTATTCTTAACAATCAATAACACCACTTGATACATTTTTGTCAAAGGTACTATTACGCTTTAACACTTGTAAGGATCTCTTGTACGCGGCGTCGTCACTAACATACGTTTAGTTCGTGCAGGAGCGATACGCGCGCACATGAATTTTTCAAGTGTTTAAAGCACGTGAGTACTTTGAAAGGTTTTCGTCGGTTAGTCGCACTTGATACTATTGATAATTGAACTTATGATTATACAACGTGTTACAAAAATATCCCTAATGCCGAATATGGTAGATAGGGACCATCAAACTGAACAACTTTTACTATGGGACCAACTCTGAAATCGCGAAAAAAATCTGCTGTTTCTTACTCGTACATTTTGATACTTTCGTTATTAATTTTTGTATGAAACAGTTGATTTTATAGCGATTTCAGAGTTGGTCCCATGTTAAAAATTGTTCAGTTTGATGGTCCCTATCTACCATATACAGCATTAGGAGTTATTTTGTAACACGTTGTATACGTCGTCAGCGTAAGCAATATTAGCGCCGCACTCGGCGACTGTACCTCATGATTCCCAATACTACAATTTCAAAGTGTTCCAATACGAATTCGATTCGCAAAATTTTCGTTTTAAGTGTACAGAAATCATTATTCTTGATGAGGCAGCACGCGGAATACGCCAAGGATCGCATAATCTAAATAAGGCGATTGTGGTTTCTATTGTTGTTTTTTTAAATAAAAATGTAAACCTTTACGAATACGTTATGGTATTCCGGGAACAATATTAAAATATGCTGGGAATACTGTTTATTTTCTAATAAAGCGCTAGGCCACAAAATCTGGTTGCCAAAACTACTAAATAAAAATATTAATGTACTATTTTATATTGTTTTATAAGCACCTTACTATTTTTTTTATATTTAAGAGCAATATTTATGAATGTAATTATAGTATTAGGGATAATTTGTAAATATTTTTTTTATACAAGTTTTTCACTTACGATGACAATTATTTACTATTTATGTTTAGCGAATAAGAAGATAAAAACATAAACCATTAAAGAGTAAAAACCCAAATTGTTGGTTATTTGATTTATTAGGGCGGTTGTATGACCGAAAGATTAATTGAAAATTTCATTTAAGGCTGTGCAGTCTGCACACTAGCGCCACCATTAGAAAAAAATCATAGTGCTTATATAAAGACAAATTTCTTCTTCTTATTTTTGTTTTGGCAATCTACTTTCTTCTTGGAAGTAATTTTTGCCAGTGTCAAGTGTTGAATAGTCCAGTGGTATATTGTTTCAGTTTACATTAAAATGCGGGTGCATCGCATTCTAATGCTGCTTGGAGCATTTGGCACCAAGTATAATCAAGACAGTTTACTCGGTAAGGTCAGCCGAGGTAGCCACCACTACAATAAAAGTCTCAGCTTCACACAACCAAGATCGCGCCTATTTCAATTATCCCACATATTGTTCAGTTGCGTAGACACCTGTACCACAAAACTGCACCAATTTTAAGACACAATATCCACTACGAATCAATTTGCGAATAATTAAAATAGTCACCAAACCAAACCCGACAAAATGGCGCCAAAAACTGAAAGACAAATTTGTAAATTATCTCTGGGGTGCACTCCGAACAAGCTTTGCGGTACTTTTTATCACTTACGCAATATTTTATAGCCTGTCGTTTAGTTTAATGGACTTTTATTGTTAAAAGTGGCCACTTTTCGCAATAGAAGTCCATACTTATAACAAAACGACAGGCTAGAAAATATTGTTTAAGGGATAAAAAGTACCGCAAAGCTTGTTCGCAGTGCACTCCAGAGAGATAATTCATAATTTCTTTTTTATTTAAACACTATGATTTTATTTCCAATAGCGGCGCTAGTGTGCAAACTGCACGCTCTTAATAATTGTAATTATACTACACAATTTTAATAAGACTTTACGAGGAATTTTTAGGCCCCATAGTCTATTAGTTTTAAACGGTATCATTACATTTCCTCGTAGTCACTGCTAGAAGTAGATAGCAAAACTGCTAAAAGTGACCGTTTTTGACACATTTGCTATCTACTTCTACGAATGACTACGAGGGATTATAGTGATGTGATACCTTCTAAAAATACTAGACCAAGGGCCCTAGAAATTCCACGTAAAGTTTTATTAAAATCATTTTCTATTAACAACTTATTGATGATAACCTCTGAGGGCGCCACTTTCGGTGGTATAACCACCTTAAGACCTTACATTAATGCCATCTGTTACTCGTCCACGAGCTCTCGGACAATGGTACTACTGGTCCGGAGAGCCAGCCCCCGCTCGCCCGAATGTTTCGCTCGAGAACCCCGAGTGCGAGAGCGACCCTATACACTCGCGTCATACAGTCGCAGTTGTGCAGTGCAACGAGATGGATGAAAAAGTAGAGTTTTCTGCTGCCGTTGTCTTTTATGCCATCAAATAGACTACCTATTTGATACTATTTTAATAAATTAATTTCTGTTTCCATGTTTCACATTTTTTAAAAGCACAAATATCTATATTTTGCCGTTAAAATACTGACAAGACAACGAGTTCATAACCAAGAGCGTAAGCCCGGCCACATACACGACGGAATCCCGATTCAGAATTCCGAACGGAATATTGATAATGTATGAAAATTCCGTAAGGAAAAATCCCGCATGTGTATGGTAGGTCCTAAATTTGTATGGATATCCTGCATTCGGAATTACGTTTGTACGGATTTCCGAAACAGAACTCCGTCTGTGTGTGGCCACTCTAAGAGCGGGGCTGCTCTCGCTCCGCTCACTCGGCCTCGCGAGACCTTTTGACGCGTAGGTACGCAAAAACCTATACGGGACCGAGGGCGCGAGCGATAGCGAGACACCCCGAGAGGTAGCGAGATCTACCCTGAGATTTACACTCTCGCACTCGGCCTGTCTCATGATGTCATTTCTCGGCGAGTATAAAGACCAGACTCATAGCGTACACACACAAAATAGAGGGACTACAACAGAAGACAAGCATGCGCGCTCGAGCAACGCACACAGACACCACTCATCGACACGGAATCTCATACATAACAGAACACTTCGAACGCGAGCGCCACGCGCCACACGTATGTACCATGGGCAACAGCGTCGCTTAACCACTGCTAAGGTTAAAATCGCTTGCACGCCGCGCCCGCCGTCACATACGTTTAGTCCGTGCAGGGGCGATACGCGCGCACACGAATTTTGTTGCAAACTGGTTAAGCGACGCTGTTGTCCATAGTACGTACGTTTCACGGGCAGTATGAAGCAAGCTTGACTTCTGTGGTTTCTTCATTTTGAGGTAGGTAATACACACGCAAGCCAGTTCACCAAGACCTTGCAAGACATTTGAGGCAAGTAGAGGATATTAATTAAAACAGATATTTATGTCGAAAATAATAAAAGAACGGGAAAATCATTAAAATACCTTGTATTTTTTTTTGAAAAAACATCCTAAAAATTCTACATATTACAAACACCATATACTTATAGATATGAATAAATAACGTTTTTTAAATTTGCAAAATAAAGTTACAGCCATAATAATACAAATAATAATCACAATAATTAAGCAGGTACATTCATTCACACTAGGCATGAACAGCAACTTAGACTGGTAAAATAACAAATAAATACTGATGTGATGATTGACCGACTGATTGAGTACTGTGATGCTCGATTGCATCTATTACAAACTTTTTAGTTGTTGCGCAAGTAGTAAGTCAAATAGAGAACATTTGTTTCTTTATTATCTTTGAAAGCTCATTCTGCTTTTGTTCCGAAAAACATGTCGGTTCAACGAAAAGTGTATTCGTGAAAAGATTGGAAAATACACAAGATCACACTAAATCGGTGTTTAATTATAGTAGCTACGCCACCCATGTGTGACATCGATTGCATCTATTACAAACTTTTTAGTCGTTGCGCAAGTAGTAAGTCAAATAGAGAACAGATTGTTTCTTTATTATCTTTGAAAGCTCATTCTGCTTTTGTTCCGGAAGAACATGTCGGTTCAATGAAAAGTGTATTCGTGAAAAAGATTGAAAAATACACAAGATCACACAAAATCGGTGTTTAATTATAGTAGCTACGCCACCCATGTGTGACAGAGTGTGATGCTCGATTGCATCTATTACAAACTTTTTAGTTGTTGCGCAAGTAGTAAGTCAAATAGAGAACATTTGTTTCTTTATTATCTTTGAAAGCTCATTCTGCTTTTGTTCCGAAAAACATGTCGGTTCAACGAAAAGTGTATTCGTGAAAAGATTGGAAAATACACAAGATCACACTAAATCGGTGTTTAATTATAGTAGCTACGCCACCCATGTGTGACAGTACCTAGTGTCTAAGGTGCAGTTTTCGCCTTAAAACCGTAAATCTGGATACATAATATAACACTTTTACTAATACTATTTATTAACTACGTACCAGTTTTGATTAAAAATGTGTGCCAAATCGGATATTTTATTTAGATCTTTCTTTACGATCAAAAGAAAGTAGATACTGTTAGCTAAACACTACCCACAGATCAGTGTTTACACAAAAAAAACTTTTCTAACTAAATTATTTATTGTAACGCACTGCCATCAGCTAGCCAGCTGGGGATGCCCCGAAGAGCCTACAAGCCAGCCAACAGCCACGTCACTACTCCACGCGCCATATTTGCCTGCCAATACAGCGATGCCACGTCATCAAGCCAAGCCCACAGTGGAGTAGTGGCAAGCCAGCCTATATATAGCCGGCGATTCGTTGTTCGCCCGTTGTTGTTGTCGTTCTAGTTAGACGTGCCCGACTAATAAAATTGTGAACTGTGTATAACCGTGTAAAAGTGTATAGTTAATTAAAAGACAATTTAGTGTTTAAAAAGGACGTTTAATTCCATATCCCTTTTACAAATTCAGAAGAGTGGGATAATTAAAACCTACAAACATGCAAACACGTTCTGCGAGTGGACAGAAACGCCCGCGTAACTACGAAGCGGAGCGTACCTGTCGGGAGTTCTCTACGGCCAACTCTCGCGATGAGGAGAGAGATATCGAAGATGGCACGTCTACACCACCGGCAAGAAAAATTTTGAAAAGCCTCTTGAAACAAGAAGTTCAGAAGGCGCTGCATGACCTGGAAGGCGACGTACCTGTTTTTTCCCGCACGAAACAACATCGAGCAGCATCTTTGATTCCTGAGTTTGATCCGGAAAACGAGGACTGTACTGTGCAAACTTGGCTCAAGAAAATTGATCAATTAGGTGAAATCCATGACTGGGACGAAAAAACAAAGTCTTTTTACCTACAAGATAAACTGAGAGGCCAAGCTCGTAAGTGGTACAATCGCCTCGAAGAGTATGATTATTCGTGGGAAGACTGGAAAGACATGCTACTTCGCGCATTCCCAAAACACCGCGATTACGCAAATATTTTAGAAGAAATGCTCAACAGAAAAAAAATGCCTTACGAAACTATGACTAAGTATTACCAAGAAAAAAATGCCATGTGTTTTCGATGCAAACTGTCCAACGCTGCTACAGTATCGTGTATCATTCGAGGACTCCCCGCAGCTCTACAATCGAATGCGAGGGCCTTTCAATGCGATCGGCCGGAGGAGCTCTACGAAAATTTTTTGTCCGCTTTAGACGACTATCGTGCACCGCAACAACAGACCGAACCGGCTCGCATTACACTCAAGGGTATTACCCGCGCGGGAACAGAGAACAAAGGGAACAAAGGACCTCTTAATATTGAGACAGACCCTTGTCCACGTTGTAGGCAGACTGGACATTTAGTTCGAAATTGCCCTTTACCTGATCAGCGTACATGTTTTAAATGCGGTTCTCAAGGTCACATTGCGCCACGTTGCCCAAGTAACATTAAGGGTAATGATAATGCGGCCAAAATCGTCAAGGATATAAAACTAATCCAAAACTATAACAACATTTATATGAAGACTGCTAAGATCAATGGCGTGTATGTGAAATCATATTTGGACACCGGCAGTCAAGTGAATATCCTCAAAATAGAAGTTGCGAAGCTTCTTGATTTAAATGTGAAGCCATATTATATTATGCTAAAAGGATTTAATGGAAGTAGTGTCAAGAGCAAGGGTGAAGTACAGTTCAATCTACAACTAGACGATCTCGACATGATTTGCACGGCCCATTTGACTGACGTCGAGATGGACGGAGTTAATTTACTTATTGGTCAGCCCATCATAAACGACGAGGGAGTGTCCCTGACAGTTCAAAACGGCACTGCCCGACTCCAGATGGTCGAACCCGTTATCCTTACCCACATGGATGTGGCTGAAGAAAACGACCGTTTCAAGGTTACTGTCGCCTCGAAGGAACGCATACCACCAGGGACCTCCATTATCAAGGTCAACATTCGTGGAAACCGAAGCGGCAACAATGTAGTCACACCAACCCGTCACTTTGACCTGCACGGGGTCACCTACTCGCTGCCAGCCACCCTGCTCCGTGGCAGCGGAGGCTATCTGAAAGTCGTCAATACTGGAAGCAAGGACGTGGAATGGAGCGAGGGCACTGTTCTACTGCGTGCCGAGAGTTGCGAGGAAGCATCAACTAGCCAGGTCAGTCCAAATGCCTTATCATCACTTTTATCCAAGAGTGTGTTAAGTACCAGCCTAGGAAAGCCTAAAAGCATGCAGGAGATAGGAGGTATAGCCATAACCGATTTAGACATAGGCCCCGTAAGTGAGGTCGAACGTAAGACATTACTCGAATTATTATCCGAATATGATGACTGTTTCGCACGTGACACTAACGACCTAGGGTGCACTAATTTAGTTCAGATGCAAATAAGATTAAAGAGCGACCAACCTATTAATTACCGTCCTTATAGACTCTCCCACAACGAGTTGGAAACGGTCAAGTCTAAAATTTCCGATCTATTAGGCGCCGGTATCATTAAAGAATCTGAGTCCTGTTACGCTTCACCAGTTATACTTGTCAGAAAGAAAAACGGAGACAGACGACTATGTGTCGACTATCGCGCCTTAAACGCAATTACTATACGCGAACGGTTTCCCCTTCCTAACATTGACGACCAATTATCCCAACTAGCAGGCAAACACTATTTTACCAGTTTAGATATGGCTCAAAGTTACCACCAAGTGCCTATAAGTCCAGAAGATACACATAAAACCGCATTTGTAACTCCACACGGTCACTACGAGTATACAAGAGTTCCTTTCGGTCTTGCTAATGCTCCATCAGTTTTTATGCGTTTAATTAATAAGGTAGTAGTGTCCATAGGTAGCACAGAAATTCTAGCATTCCTAGATGACCTATTGTTACCAACTGTTGACGTGCAAACAGGCATAGAGCTACTAAAGAAAGTACTTACTAAACTTCAAACTGAAAACCTGAAATTAAATATGCATAAATGCTCATTTCTGCAAAAGGAAATTACCTACCTAGGTCATAAAATTACCCCGAACAGCATACAGCCGGGCGAATTAAAGTTGGCAGCTGTGTCTAAGTTTCCTACACCGAGCAATGTACATGAAATCAGACAATTTATAGGGTTATGCAGTTACTTCCGTAAATTTATTTATAACTTCGCTACCATAGCTCGACCACTTACTGAACTCACAAAAAAAAGCACCCCATGGGTCTGGGGTAATAAACAAACAAAGGCCTTTGAAGAACTCAAGTGTAAACTATGTAGCGAACCCGTGTTAGCAATTTACGACCCTTCACTGCCAACAGAAATTCACACAGATGCATGCAAGTTAGGTATTGCCGGTATACTAATGCAGAAACAAACTGACAACACCTTACGCCCCGTAATGTATTATAGTCGCGTAACGAGCCGTGAAGAGAGTGTCTATCACAGCTATGAACTCGAGACATTAGCAGTGGTTGAATCATTGCGTAGATTTCGCGTCTATGTATTTGGAAAAAAAGTAAGAGTGGTTACTGACTGCACCGCAGTCTGCGCTACATTAACAAAACGTGACCTAATTCCCCGAGTCGCGCGTTGGTGGCTTGCAATCCAAGATTATGACATTGACATTGACTACAGACCAGGTGAGCGAATGAAGCATGTAGACGCACTCAGTCGAAACCCGGTCCCGGTCAACCTTCAATCAATCCCAGTCGCACACATAACCGAACGTTTAGAACCGATTAATCCGATTCCTGTCATTGACAGTGTTAATGTCAATCGCCTAGAAGTGACAGATTGGTTTTATACAATTCAACGACAAGACGACAAATTAAATAAAATTATTGAACTAATAAATAGTGGCTGTACAGACTCTGATATAATGAACAATTATGCATTAATCGATAATCGACTATACCGTAAAACACTTAACGGAAATCGTCTGATAGTCCCGAGTTTTGCACGCTGGAAAATTTTGCAAATGCATCACGATGACATCGGTCATGTAGGTCTGAAACGATGCACAGAGCTTATTAAAGCTGACTTCTGGTTTCCAAAGATGTCGCGGTTCATTAAGAAATACGTGTCAAGTTGTCTTCACTGTGCGTACGGAAAAGGGGATTATGGAAAGAAACAAGGTAAACTATATCCCATACCTAAACCCACAGAGGCGATGAAAACGTTGCACATTGACCACCTTGGGCCTTTCTGTAAGACAAAGAAGGGTTATCAATATATGCTGGTAGTAACAGACTCCTTTTCAAAGTTTGTCATTGTTGAGCCTACCCGAACTGTAAACTCAATAGAGACAATCCGGGCCTTGAAAAAGATTTTCAGCCTGTTTGGGTTTCCTGATCGCATAGTATCTGACCACGGAAAGGCTTTCACGAGTAGGTATTTCAAACAGTTTGCAACTGAGAAGCAATTCAAACATACTCTGTGCGCGATTGCTTGCCCACGAGCAAATGGACAAGTGGAGCGAACAAATCGCACAATCTTGGATGCACTTAGGGCTACTGAACCAAGTGAAGCAGGTAACAACTGGGATAACAGTTTACCTAATGTCATATGGGGTATTAACAACACGCCAAGTGCATCAACAGGTTATAAACCATATGATCTAATGTTTGCACGGGCCAGTAGGTCTATATGCGATGTAACCATTCCAGGTCGGGTTGCCGAACCTGTACAGACTAGGCGTGCCAGGGCAGCAGTTAATAATCAAGCAGCCAGTGCTAGGATGAAACAACAATATGATAGGAAACGTAAGCAAAGCATGACCTATAAAAGAGGTGACCTTGTACTTTGGAAACAGGCTCCAGTCAGCAGTACTAGTAAAGTTAACACTAAGCTAGACGACGTCTACTCAGGCCCATACATAGTTGTGAAAGTGTTAGTCAACGATAGGTACAGAATAAGGAGTATAAAGGGACTAAGAGGGTACAAGAAATTCACCGGGTTAGTCTCTGCAGACGCTATTAGGCCATACAGAAGTGTAGCACCTATGTCCGATAGTGAAAGTAGTACCAATGAACAGGTCGAGACAGAGGACCTTATCGATCTCTTGGAGAGTTAGATTTGCCACTAATTATAGTTATTCAAGTGTGATAGGTAACTAATGGAGTGTTTTACTCCCATTGCGGGAGCAATTGTTGCAGGACGGCCGAGTGTAACGCACTGCCATCAGCTAGCCAGCTGGGGATGCCCCGAAGAGCCTACAAGCCAGCCAACAGCCACGTCACTACTCCACGCGCCATATTTGCCTGCCAATACAGCGATGCCACGTCATCAAGCCAAGCCCACAGTGGAGTAGTGGCAAGCCAGCCTATATATAGCCGGCGATTCGTTGTTCGCCCGTTGTTGTTGTCGTTCTAGTTAGACGTGCCCGACTAATAAAATTGTGAACTGTGTATAACCGTGTAAAAGTGTATAGTTAATTAAAAGACAATTTAGTGTTTAAAAAGGACGTTTAATTCCATATCCCTTTTACATTATACTTAACTAGGGTCCTCCCGCGACGTCGTCCGCGTGGATCCTAGGGAACCTTTGTCCGTGTTAAAATTAGCCTTTACGTTAATCCAGGACCTAATCTGTCTACCAACCAAATTTCATTCAAATCCGTCCAGCCGTTTAGGCGCGAAGAGGTAACAAACACACACACGCACAGAAACTTTCGTATTTATAATTTTAGGTGGGCTGTCATTACTATGGTTTTCTTATTAGTTTTTATTGTGTTATTAACTTATTAGTGTAGGAAGGTACCCTTAATAGAAAATACTTTGAAATAAATGCATAGAATTAAAAAAACTTTCTATTAAATATTGTAGTAAGTACTTATTTTAATTTAGTAACTTAATCTTGCATTTATTAGAAAGATCATACCTTACCTCATACAAATGCACTTTGACAAACTTCAAGTACCTATCCGATTTGGCACAATTTTAGCAGTCAGATCTAAGCAAAGTAAGAAATAAATTCGGTGCTCAGATAGATTATACAAAGTGTAACAGAATTAATGGCTTAACCAGATTATGGTAGATAGGGATCATCTGAACAACTTTTACTATGGGACCAACTCTAAAATCGCGAAAAATATTCAGCTAGTAATATAATAAGTCTATGGCTGTTTCATATAAAAATTAATAACGAAAATGTATGACCGTTTTCGGCGTTTTTAGAGTTGGTCCCATTATAAAAGTTTTTCAGTTTGATGATCTTATCTATTTTACCCACTGACATGAATAATTTTTTTTTATGATTTTACCACATACTGGTTTAGCCATTAACTCTGTTAAGGTCAAGCCACACAGCGGGCGTGACGGGGCGCGGCGTGACGGGGCGCGGCGCGACGGGAGTTCACACTGCGGGCATGATCACGCCTACGTTCCGCCCCGCCGCGCTTCCGATCTGTATTCACGCTCGGCGCGACGGGACGCGACACGTCGCGCCACGCCGGCCTGTGTGACGTTGTCCATAGTATCTAGTACATTACAACTTCTCAGCGTCGCGTCGCCGTCCCGTCCCGTCACGCCACGCCCGCTGTGTGGCTTGGCCTTAACACGTTGTATACTGAGTAGTCCCACAACACAGCTATTTATTTATGCATATTGAGTAATAACTTAATAAAGTTAGATCATTTGCAACAAGTGAAGAAAGTAGAAAGATATTGTATAAAAATAATTTCATTAACTGCAGGATCAAGAGCGAAATTAAAATAGAATAATATCACACATACATTTATAATTGGATTGTAAAACTGTTGTTATAATATACAGTCGTAAATTATACACCTTTAACCTATACGGCCTTAATAAACGAAGAGTATATAAACACCCTGGTACAAACAAAAATATTTTGCTTAGCATATTCCTAAGCTTTTGCTTTTTGGTTATACTAGGGTAGGTAAGTAACTAAGTAAGTACATTTTATTAATATTCATTATGAATGTATTAAAAATTATGAGATAACTACCCGTTAAACGCAAAGTCATATTATAGCTAAATTATTAAAATAATTATAAATTAATGATGTACTTTTTATTGTTATCAAGAAAATAACAAAACGCGCATGTGATTGCGTCACCACACAATATAACCATGAGTAATTTTCTAATTCGAGTAGTAACTAACAGTTTTCTTCAAAACTGCGCCACGCCCTTTAAAGGGTTTATTAGGTTGCTTATTAGATCATTATTTTCCCCATACCAAAAAATATGACACCATAATTCCGAAAATTATGAATCGCTAAGCATTCATTATGTTATTATGAAAAAATGCATGAATTACGAGCCTAGCTTATATTAGATTAGAATGGTAAAAAATAATATTATTATAAATTGGCGTCGTATTTTACTTAGCATGTTGTAAAAAATGATTTTATCAAGTATAACACATCAGTCTTAAAATGTGAATTTAGATTTTTGCACAGTTTCGTAATATTAAACAGGTATAAGTAGTATGCAGTTGTAAAAATAATGATTTTCAGTCGGTTTACTACAACATGTACCGTAATCGATTTTATAACTTTAGACTTTATGCCTTGAAGCTTTAAAATCAAATGGGCAAACCCCAGTTTGATTAACGTCATGTGTTGCCGACTGTACAGAAATACTTTGCCAATGTTTATGTCGCAGCCAACTGGTTTAATCAGCCACTCAATTAACGCACTAGTCATTTAATTGAATAGCGCCGTTTAAGCACCGGCCTAAATCACATTTAGCCATACCTCTAATACAACATATAATTAACGGGCTGGCAGATGCTTGTGCTGTAAAAATAACCAATAAAATTTATATTTAAAGTTGTGACAGTATCATTGTATATCCACATATAGCCTAACAAACAATAAATTGCGAAAAATTATACAATCGAACAGCGCCGTTTAAGCATCGGCCTAAATCACATTTAGCCAATGCGTCTAATAGGTAAGTACAATAAGAATAAATAAAACTGGGTAGAACGGACTCTTCTTTGACCGAGTCCCAAACGCCGCCATATACCACTTTCCCCTTCACGACGTAACGCCCTACTGTCGTCCAGGTCTGTTGCCAGGGTTGCTTACTGTTAAATATTTCTTATGTCTAAAGATAATATTGCTAAATTATAAGTTTTTCTTTGCTTTGAAATCATTATTTTATTTTAGTTTTATAAAATATGAGATCCAACGACCGATGGCGGAGGCTATTGAAAAAGATTTGCCGACAAGTAAAAAAATACTGCAGGTACCTACTTTAACTAAATTCTACTATTGGGTGAAACAATTGGCTAAACAAAAAGAACTGTTCATAGTACCTTTTGATAAATTAGGTACGAAAACTAAATATAATATATGTATAAGTAAAAATAACCAATAAAATTCATATTTAAAGTTGTGACAGTATCATTGTGCATACCCACATACAGGGTGGATTTTTAAGACCTGCCCTTAATGTACCATTAAGGGCAGGTACCTTAACCGTTATAGTAACAGGAAAACGTTTTTAGGAGACCACCCGTAACTTTTTAAGATATACACTTTTTAAGATATTTTGACTGCATTCACAGATTTTGGAAAAAAAATACCGTTAGCAAAAAAAATGCTAAAATACCAAAAAAAAAATATTTTATACTTATCGATCCTATTTCGTGTGGGGATCAAAATACCCTATGGGACCATTTAAGGTATGAGTACTAGAAACGGCAGAAATCGCTAAAAACTTTTCCCATACATTTTGTACTGAAAAACGGTAAATCAACTCGAAATATTTTTTATTGCCAAACGATCCTATTTCTTACTGTGATCAAAATACCCTTTAAGGCTAACTGAAATTTGAGTAATACCAAAAAAAAAGATTTATCGTTTTCATTGAACTCGTCAAAACATCTCGTTAAATCGTGAGAAACACCAAAAATAATTATCACAGCTGGTCGACGCCTTATTGGCAGGTCTGCTTACAGCGCTCTAGATGACAGAAAACGGAACTACTTATATTTCAATGTCTTGGCTAGGCAAGTTATTAAACGTCATTGATCCAAGTCATTTGCCTAGCCATGGAATTAGATACCATTTAGACCGCTGATTGACCGGCGCTGTTAAATGAAAAGGTGGCCATTAATTGAACGACTGATTAAGCCAGTTGGCTGCGACATTTACCCTGCGGACAGTTATAGTTTCTATACAAATTGTATCAAATGCTGTAACAGTAACATACATAGCAAGTTCTATACATTCGTCTAAACATTAGACACATTTTTTACTTTAAAATATAAGTACTTTTTATTCAAAACTCAATGTCAATAAGTATTAAAGATTCAACGAATTATAAATTAGAAAAAATAAATATTTGTAGAATATTATAGATCATAATTAAAATATAGTTGAATATTCAATATACATACTCCGTGCAGTACAATCAAGTGCATAACCAACTTCTCACATTAGGATTTGGTGATCTTGCAATACAATGTCTTTGGTCTTGTACTAGCGATAATTTAAAGGCGTGAAATACACCCAATTTTATCGACAAAAACACCCACTTGGGGTCTTTCCCCTCTCTTGTTGGAATGACAGCCATTTTAAATTTTACTTTTTATTTTATTTCATATTACCCTGCCGTATTTTTCTCCGAATAAAAATGTACTATTCGAAAACTAATACCACATATCAAGTGAAAAAAAAACTTTGTGTACACTTTCAACTTTAGTCCGTCATAAAAACTACGAAAGTCAATTTTAATCCGAAATGTGTGTGCTTTTTGAATTCGGCCAGACAACAATGGAATATCTATTGTGTCTCATTTTACGCCTTTAAATTAGGTATCGCTAGTACAAGACCAAAAACACTGTATATTATATAGCTTGACCATAAAGAGTTGACAAAAATTGAGGGCACCATTTTCTATATAAACACGTCAAAATCACTAATTATTTGGCAACACTGACAAATATTGATTCTGAAAAATTTTAGTTTTATTTTATTTAATTTTTACTTTTCTGGCCAAGCTGTAAAGGTTAAATTAATATTATAAAAAATAATATTTAGCAGTTGCATTGGAACTTTGTATTAATTTAATTGAGATACGCTATTTTATAACTTCGTATTATTAAGACTTAAAAATAGGGCAAGAGTAAATCAGTGTACATTGGGGTATTTAATTCAAGTATTAAAAAGAGGTAAAATATGTATTTAAGTAATTATTATGTTTCTAACATTAATTCAATGAGAACATGCATATCATATTCTATAATACCAATTGTTTTACGTATATTAAATGACTCTTTGGATACTGAGATTCGTAAAAAAAGGTAGCCATATTACAGGCTATTGAGATATTTCTATCCGCTGTAGCATGACGAGCTTCAAACGGATTTTGGCGATATCGGAATGTCTAATAGCATTGACAATCATTTTGTTTAGCTGTTAAAATCACATCTGAACCCTTAGCACGCTCAACTATCGAAAAAATAACGTATGGGAAAATTGTACACCGCTATCTACTGCCGAGAAGAGAAATGAAATTTTCCATAGATAGTTACCTACTCTATCGAATGTTTTTACGCGCGTTACTTTTTTCGATAGCTATTCGTGCTAAGGGTACTGATATCGTAAAAACTTCTCTCTGGCTTGTCATACTACTCCTGCAAGTTCGCTGCGCGGTGGCATATTTAAAGTTTTAAATATTAAAGTAACGAGTAGTGAAAAGTAGCAATGAAATAATCGGTTTTTCACGATCGAAATAATGCCAAGTGGATTCTTTGTTGTTATAACATATTTACGGAACATATTTTTCTTATGATCCAGAGTCAATGTTCTAAATCAATTAGTTAACTAAGTAAGATTCATAAACCGGGGTTATTATTTAATACAGCGACCGATAGCTGGTAACAACAATTTGATAGATTTTCCAAAGTCAACATAATATATTACGCGACTCTGCGAATGCAATGTTTGACATGCATATTACTTAATTAGTATTTTTATAATACATAAATAAGCATACATCTGTACGCTAGGTTATTAAACTACTTTAAAATATATCCTCAAGTGACTTTGAACTTAATATCCAACGCATTAAGGTTCAAAATTAATCAGTTTGACACATAACGTGATGAGCTGTTGACCGTACGTGCGAACAAACTATTAAAGATATAATAAGGCACTAATAACACTCTGTAGTGACCGCGAAAAACCGATTAATAGGTTTGGGGCCTTAGGAGGCCTTAGGAGCTCTTCTTATAGGAACACTAACTCAGGTACGATATTAAGATAGCTACAGATGCCGGCATATATATTGGCAAGAGAAAGAAAGGGACAAAAGATGCGCAGTAGCCATAAACACTAAGTTTATGGCTACTGCGCATCCTTTGTCTCTTTCATTCTCTTGCCAATATATATGCCGGGCAGTATATCAACGTTGAGAGCGGTTTATAAATACGGTCGTTAGAGTATCGACTCTAGAGCAGATACAATTTATAACCAGGGTACTTTGTGTTTAAGTCCTCCATCATAATGTCTAAAGGCTCTGTCTTACTAGGACACCATATATCTTATACATAGTTTTTTCCTCATAATTTACCTCTAGGTGCATACTTAAAAAAATAGGTCGTGGCTATTTTTGGAGATCTGACTCTGAAGTCGTTGAATTTTACATTAATTCTGACTAAAAATAAAGGTCAAGTTTATTTTGCAATTCGATAACTCGTAGACGCCGCAATAAAGCAACGTGATTTTTTTTATCAACGTTAGACCTAATTAAGAGCAATCTTTCAATACTGGTCACATCGCACTTTTGAGTTTATTGAGAGAAAAACGATAAAAACCAACGCGGGTGGTTCGCTTGCCCTCCCCAAATGGGTTGCGCAACAGAGCAGACACCTGGTAAGGTACCCTTCATACACTTGTGTAAGTACATTTTGTCGGTGGCGCAATTGGTTGGGCCGCTACTGGTGTCCTAGGGCGTAATCGCGCGAATTATGAACGATAAAACTAAAACCGTTACGTTGTCATTTAGGTTATATTTACCTAAAAATAGACCAAATTGTTCAAGAGTGGCATCGTAGACTCCCGAGGATAGCTTTCAACAATTTTAACAAGACCAAAGCGTGTATTTTATTGTAAACGAAACTGAAACGGTAACGATTTAGTTTTGGTTTTACCGTTGAAAATTATTTGAGTCCCTAGTGAAATATGGCACTAAGTGAACAAAAAACAATGAACGACATACAATCACTCGCTGCCCTGGAACCTGGTGAATCTGAGGAACACCTGCTCGAGCGTGGTCTGGGAGACGGAGTAGTCCTCGATGTGGAACTGCTTCCGAGCGTCTTCCATCACGTGGAACACGCGCCACCACGGCAGCGACGCGTCGTTTAGGTAGTACGTACTGATGCCGAGGTACGTCTCTCTGAGGACACAAAGCGGTTTGTGACTGTTGTGTTGTTTTCAAAAGGTATTTTTTTATAATAAAACATATTTTTTTTAAATATCAGAAATTATCCTTCTCCATATTCACGTGATCCTGCCTGGTACTTTAAAATCAGTTAAGTATTCCTATTTCTGTTCTGAAGCTGGATATAGTGCACAACCGACGGTCAGCGCTGACGTCGGTCGAACGTAGCTATATTCATTAAAATCTATGAACAGCTTCAGTGTAACGCTGATTTTTACCTACGCGCGTACAGCTACGTCGCGCTGATGGGGACCATCGGTCGAGCTCGTTAGCCCGGCGTACATCGTCGGTCGGCTGACGCGCTTTGGCGGTATATGCATGCGTTTAGTGCCAAGCCGACGGAGCAACCGAGCGCACGCGCGTGCGTAGTATTGCGAAGAGAATTTTTTGCAACAAGTTCTTCGCAAGGGAAAAAATGTGATCCATAGTTTCTATTGATACAGAGCGAGTTATTACTGAAGTGCGTCTGCGTCCCCCGTTGGGGGATCTATCTAGTAATTAATATAAAGGCCGGGATGCATGGGTGAGCGTCAGCGCTGTCAGCGTAAAAGCGAGGCCCCATTAGTGCGTTGCGTCGTCGCAGCATTGTCGCTGCGTCGTTTTCCATATATTTTTATGACATGCCCCATAGACCGATGCGTCGTCGCGCGCGACGTTTCAACGGATCGACGGACAAGACAAGAAGACGAAGCGGGAGGGAGGGTGATGCGCTGCATCGTCGCCGCTCAGCTGCGACGACGGACGGCCAGTGATCCACTGCTACAGAGGAAGCTAGACGAGCGTACCCTCTGCGTTGCGTTGTCGCAGCGTTAACGCAACGCAGGTGTGGCATACAATGCGTTGTTCCGTTGCGACGACGCGACGCAACGCAGCGCAACGCACTAATGGGGCCTCGCTCTAACACTAAACACAAATTTTGACTGGCGGCGCTGAGCGTCAGCGCTGACGGTACGCGCTCGCCGTCAGTCGTGCACTAAATCCAGCCTAAGAGTGTACATGTTGAGAAGTGTATTTTTTGGAACTGAACGGAATTAGGGAGTGACCGGATATATTATCTTGGCCTACTTTTCAACGTTGTCCATGGTAGGTACTATCCCATTCCATGGTATAAAAACGTTCTTTTCTAAAAGAAAATAACAGTGAACTGCGCACGAGGTTAATCTGATTGAACCCTTTAGTCCATCTAGCCCCCCTAGCATGACCGACGAAACACGATATATATCGCGTGATATAGCATTTTATCGACACTCAACTGTCAAAATATATTGTCTTTCTGACAGTTAAACGTGATAACGCTATATCACGCGATATATATCGTGTTTCGTCGGTCATGCTAGGGGGGCTGGATGGAATAAAGGGTTCAATCAGATTGACCTCGCGCAGTTCACTGTTATTTTTTTGCTAGAGGGCTGTCCTACTATTAGTTCGATAGTCAAACTGTTTGGGCATTTTTTTCCAAATTATTAGACTGGCGCATGGCGGAGATAATCGGACTTTTTCAATTTCAAGTATCGACAAATGCCAGATCTATAAATGCCAGATTCTACAAATGTCAGATTTTAGTTGATATGGAGATATAATATTTTCAATCACTTTTAGGTACCGATCAGCCGACGCTATCTCTTTCGGTAAATAGGAAATTGTGCAATGACAAAATGATTATGGGCTCACATAGATGTGATAACTTATGTCATATTCAACCCCCTTACTAATAAAGATTATATAGCAGCTGCATAGTTACACAGTGTTTTGTCACTTTCTTTTTAACGTCAAATTCGAATAGTTTGACAGACAGTAACCATTGTGTAACTATACATCTGCTATTCAAACTTTATTAGTAAGGGGGTTATGCAATACAAGTAAAATAAGAAGCTGTTGAACAGTTATTTATTTTTATGCTAAATAAAAATTTTTTTACTTACATTAGCCTCACTTCAGTAAATTTTTCTACTATGTATTGATTGATTGCAACTATATTTGACTCTCTATCAGGTCCAACTTTAGATTTAACTATGAGAGTATATCCTGCAACAAACAGATTAGATTAAAAATAAAAGTATTACTTAACTTTGGTCCATTATCATAAAGTCCTAAATACGATGTAATGTTTAGACTGTATTGTCGTTGTAACATTATGGACACTATGGACACAGTGACACTCAGGCCCATCGCTAACCTGCGGGGGCGTGGCGAAGAGCCTAAAGCCCGATTCACACACATCAGTGAAGTCACAGTTACGGCAAGTACCGCCACCTTGATAATTATTCTTTCATACATTCTCTATGAACGCGTCTACACGTCCTCTCAGTGTAAAGCTGCCGTATTGTTTACATAAGCAGTTCTACGCCGCTAAATTACGGCCGTAATATGACGGCACCGTCATCCTAGGAAACCCTAGCTTAAGTGACGAGACAATGCTCTCAGCCCCGTATTTATAAACCACTCTCAACTTGAGATGCTCTTCTTATAGGAACAGCATCTCAGATATGATCTCAAGATAGCTCTCAACGTTGAGAGCGGTTTATAAATACGGGCCTCAGTGTCAGTGAATGCGTGTTAATAAAGAATGTATGAAAGAATATCACGGTGGCGATACCGTGACTTCACTGATATGTGTGATCTGGGCTTAATTCATTATCAAAATTCGATTATGATTACTTCAACATACGGTTGGTCGCTCGAGGCAACTGCGTGGAGGGAGATCCGTATGCTAATGCCACTAAGGTCCACTTTCAATTGGTAAAGACTTTAATACTCTTCGCCGTGCCTCTGCATGTGTGCGTTGGGCCTATATAGTCAACATAATGTTTTGTGTAGTCAGCAGCATGAATTGACTTAGGATTATTTTACTAATAAGATTTAAGCCTCAATGCGTGAACTGTTATGTTTAAAATAGCTTGACGTAATTCGAAATCCTGTGGTAACTTGAAGCGCGCTAATTCTATAAATAAATAGAAAGATAAGAAAACATGAATTAGATTTACCTTGTGAGAATTTACTTTTTAAATGCTGAAGAGGTCCGAGGCAGTAAAGCCGGCCATTCACCATGACTGTGAGTCTCGAGCACAGCGCTTCGCATTCCTCCATACTGTGTGAAGTTAGTACTATACTGCGGCCCGAAGTTACGCTGTCACTGATCGCCGACCATACCAGACGTTTGGAGGCTGGGTCCATACCTTTTGAAATATGGTATGAAATATTAACTAAATGTAAAGCAAACGATGTTTAAAAAGTTGTAAAATAACCAGTATTTTTTTTTATTAAGATTTTATTTGTACCGACCAATAGATGATAATTTATCTCTTAAAAGCAATATGAAAGAAAAACTAAGGCTATCTGTCCATTGACGCAGAGCGAGGCTTCGGAGCTGAGAAACGAAGAAATATTAACTAATAGGATAGCGGAACGGAGATTTTATGCAATCCTATTGGTTAATATTCCTTCGTTTCTCCGCTCCGCTGCCTCGCTCCGCGTCAATGGACTGGCAGCCTTAAGCATTGCATCTACCTGTCGTAGGTTCATCTAGGAACACTAATGGGGAATCACCGACCAAAGCCACCGCAGTGCTGATTTTCCTTTTGGTGCCACCACTACACTCGTGAACCTGTAATAAAATGTATGCACTACTTTATTATATTCCTAAAAATCAAGTTTGTGGAGAAGCATTTACATGTTTATGGGAATTAATTAATTGGGTGACTGGAAATAAGTAAGGCGACTGTTAATGCGATAATTAAATACTGGCAGCGGTTCATTTTTTGGGCGACAAAATAACTAAACGGGCGACAAACTGGGTTACAAAAATACGTAAAACGGGCGACTACATGTGTGAGATATCTTCTAAATGAGTGACAAAAATGCTGAGTGGGCAACTAAAATACCAAGTAGGTAACTAAATAACTGACCGATTATGATAATAGTCAACTTTTTTAAATAAAATATATGCTAAATTTTAAATTTTTTGTGTGCCCTAAGATTGTCGCCCAAATTGTAATGGGGAATGTCCGAAAAAAAAACAAATTGGCTGAATATTTTTTCATAGGTAGGATGCCTGCCACTATAACAACAAGAATTAAAAAAAAAATTGACATTTTGTGATGATTTTTTTTTAATAGCATCTTGTGGTTGGTGCAGGTGATGGCAAAGGTATAATCTCCATTCTGGGGCCCTATTTTTGAATCGCTCGGCAGGCATCGAGCGCTCTTTTCGACTGATTTTCGTTCGACATATGACTCAAAACAATGAGATGTCGAACGAAAATCAGTCGAAAAGAGCGCTCGACGCCTGCCGAGCGATTGAAAAATAGGGCCCCTGCTGTTACTTTCCTATATTTGTGAAGTCGAAGAGATTTAAATTTTTTTGAATTTTTTCACGCAACCGAAAATGATGTTTTTTTTCTATTACTAAGGGAAGATTCCTACCTATAAAAAATATTCAGCCAATTTCATTTTTTTCGGACATTCCCCATTTGGTCGCCCGTTCTGAATAACTAGTTACTCAATTTGTATTTTAAAGTCACCCATTTTCAAGATTTGTGGTCGCCCTCAGTCCGTCGCCCACTTAATATTTCAGTACGCTATATTCAATATTTTTGATACCCAAAATGGGAATTTATTGTTACCCGATTAAATACTACTCCATGTTTATCATGAAGGGAGTAGTGAAAAATAATGTACAGCAAAACTCTTATTAAAACTCCTTCCTAGTGCCCGCGGACGCACATCAGCGTCCCAACTACCAATCACGTAAACGTGAAACAAACGAACCAATCACAGACCTCTATTTCCACGCAATGCGTTCGCATAGGCAAGGGTCGGTTGAGTATTGATATTGGTGTCGATCCACATTTATAAACTACCTAAACTATAGTTACTCTGTATTTGATGTTGCTTCGTTATATGGGTTTAAAAAGAACGAATGTTGGATAGATCTTCAATAAGTATACCAAGTACTATGTTTTACTTACTTTTTTATCATAGTGCCTCAAAAATCCCAATGTACTGGCCAGGTCTATGGCCATTTTAGCGCCCGTTTTCGATGGAATACCACGCAGGAGGCAGAATATTCGCAACGTCTCCCGAGCAGTGAGATTGTCAAAAAGCGCGTCAAATTGCGGGCAGTAGCCTGTAACAAGATTGTATCATAAATATATTTTTTTTATCATAAATGGGTTTGCTCCTGACCCCAGTCTAGCCCAAAAGCAAAGACAGGGCCTACGATGGAGCGAGCTTGCCCAGAAGGTGCTTATTCACTCTGGCCTTGAATAGAGTCAGGTTGTATGCACTCGAAAACACAGGTATATATTACATAAATTACAAGGCTTTTATATTTAACATTACACAACATTAAAGTAAGTAATAGTACAGTTATTCCAAAAATTCAGTTCATAGTCATACCAAGAAACTAATATATCTGGCGACATTGCCGCTATCAACTGTAGTTAACGTTTAATATTAAAATTTATTCACGAGAGTCTGAGTCTCGTGTTTAAAATTTAATTTGGCGTCTAATTAATTTCTTCTAATACTCATGCTCTTTCTTTCAGTGGCCAATTTTTAGAGTTCCGTACCCAAAGGGTAAGAACTAAAAACGGGACCCTATTACTAAAACTCCACTGTCTGTCTGTCTATCTGTCACCAGCCGGGCTAAGATGCGCGCCGCGACTACTTGTCGACATAAATATCTCGCAATGGCTGTCACGAAGTGGGACAGAAATCGCACTAACGCGAGATAACGCGATAAAAGGGTCGAGAAAATTTTGTCGCGGCGCGCATCTTAGGCTAGCTGGCTGTATCTCATGAACCGTGATAGCTAGACAGTTGAAATTTTCACAAATGATGTATTTCTTTTGTCGCTATAACTACAAATACTAAAAACAGAATTTGTACGGAACCCTCGGTGGGCGAGTCCGACTCGCCCTTGTCCGGTTTTTATAAATTGACAAATGAAGTTTAGCTTCTATATCAACTTACCTATATGTCGGTGCACATCCTGTATGTTGGTCTTGATAGACAGCCCGTGCACGTATGCGTCGCCGTTGGATATGTGCGCGTCTCCAGTCAGCATGCGGAATGTGGTCGTTTTACCGGCGCCGTTCACGCCCAGTAAGCCGAAACATTCGCCTTTACGGACCGCTGCAACGGAAATATACTTTGTTAGAATCAGAACGCCAAATTTTAAAATCATAGAAGTACCTATTAAATAGACATTATTTAAATTCAAAATGAAGTCTTCTTTTAGTAAAAAATTCAATATTTAAAATACTTCCTCTTCGCGTGGCAAAGTTTTGAGACACCCTGTATATGTGTCATAGATCTAGCGAACTAAAATCTATGGAAGTGTAATTGTAAGCAAATATCTGTTAAAAAACGGCACCACAAGGACAAAAAAATACAACCATTTAGTCGGGCCAGCCACTCGTTCGGTGACTGACGTTAGTGTCTTTACAATAATTGCAGTTTTTATTGTAAAGAAAAGAAAGAAGGAATTTGTTGCAAATGAGTCAAATGGTGTAAAAAACGCAAAGAAGGTAGTAAACATATGCAGAATTAACGTATCTTATTTTTTTGTTTAAGTATACGTGTTAATGAATTAACGCAAAATGAGAAAACCGTTTCTTCGGACCATCAAACTGAACAACTTTTACTATGGGACCAACTCTGAAATCACCAAAAAAAAGTTTCGGGTTGCACTCCGGGAGTGCCGGCAGAAGTGAAAACTTGAATATTAACGTTGTGCATTTTTGATATTTTGGAATGGTTAGGGAATAATTTTGCACGAATTGCCGTTTTACGAATTTACTCTGCATTTGAATTTTCGAATGCAGAACAGTATTGTACGAAAGTCTTATCCATAGCTTGACAGAAAATCTAGAGGTTTGACATTGAATTAAAAAATTAGCGCGTTGCTATGGTGACACTAGTGTTTACGTCTTGAAATGACGCACCGCCATTTTTGCCGCGCCCCGTAGAAAGAGAAGGGGATACTTCCGCCGCCGGATGTCTACTCTCCCTCCGTCACATCCGTCTTACAAATTTTCGATCAGGGTCACGTGATCCTGACTGACGCGAGTTTAACATTTTTTCCCCATTACAAAAAAGCCTACAACGCCGCTAAAGAAGTTTTCACTTCAAAAATCAGCTGTTTCATACAAAAATTAATAACGAAAATATAAAAATGTATGAAGCAGCTGATTTTTTTGCGATTTCAGTTGTATAAAATATCTATGAGTATACAAATTATGGTCGCTAATAAGCAAACAGACGCTTTGTGCTGCATAATTAAATGACATCATTTTTAGCTCCATTCATATAGTTGTAATTGTCGTGTTGTGCCATTTTTTGAGCTGAATGCTTGTTCCATAGATACATAGTTCGCTACATAGATCCGGCCCTACCAGTGACCGAGACACACAGTACGGTACTGACCGAAAGTGAGCCTGTTGACGGCGAGGAACTTGTTGTAGTACTTGTTGAGGTCACGGCACGAGAGGCTGTGGCGCGGCAGCAGCTCGCGCGGCAGCTGCAGCACGCCATAGATCTGGCCCTACTAGTGACCGAGACACACAGTACGGTACTGACCGAAGGTGAGCCTGTTGACGGCAAGGAACTTGTTGTAGTACTTGGTGAGGTCGCGGCACACGAGGCTGTGGCGCGGCAGCAGCTCGCGCGGCAGCTGCAGCACGCGGCGCCGCTCGGCCACCACGTCGTCGTCCTCCTCGGCCGGCGTCGGCGGCGGCGGCTTGGGCCGCGACCAGTAGCACACCTGAGGGACGATCAAGACTATCCTTCTCATAGCCATACGACACAATAGAGGGATGATAGGGTGCCCGTATAACAAAGCAGGTTACAGGTCGGTACCGATCGGTACAGGTAAAGTAGCCCCATACTTTTCTATGGGAGGCCGCATAAAGAAAACAGGTTGTCGGTACCGGTTTGCGCATACATCCGCGGCGCAAACCGGTACCGACATATCAGGACCCGAAAATCTGTATCCTTTGTTTGCACCCGAAGCTACGAAGGTGCTCATTTTCAAAATCAAAATTGAGTTTTTTTCTCTTAGGCTAAGTTCATATGAACGCGCGGCAAGAACGTTCACATGAAAGCGTCCACGCCCGGCAGTCTGGCATCAACATCACTGAGAATGGACGTGGAGGAAGCAATTTGTTTATGGATTTTATACCGAAGACTGAGACGTCGGAGAAGAAGCCAAAGACGATATTATCGGAGAAAATTAAAACAATTTTTTTACCCAAGATCTTCTTTTTAAAATTTATTTAAATAGTCTTTGGAGTTAACATTTCAATTGGCTTTTATTTTTTCGACTTCGTCAATAGGCAAATAAATAATGTTGTATTCGATACTCATTTTTCTAACTAACTAGATCCGTTCGACTCAAACCGCGCGGCTCAACTGAACGGGTTAAGGCTAAGTTCATATGGACGCGCGGTAGAAGCATTCACATGATAGCGTGCACGCGCGGCAGTCTGGCATCAACATCACTGAGAATAATAATAATATAATAATAATAATAATAAAACGTTTATTCAATAAAAAGATGCATTACAATAACATAATAAGGTATAATAAATTACAAATTTAAAATCTAAATATGAACCTATTTACCTGAACTAGGTTATAATAATAACCTGTATTTCAGGCGAATGAATTCTTATCAATTTAATCCTTAACTATATAAATTAACAATAAGTAAACCTTTAATAGGTAAGTAAGTACTTAAGATAACATAAACTTAATTTAACAACGGACAAAACACTTATATGTTATTTATTTACATATTTTTGAATGGACGTGGCTGAAGCAATTTGTTTATGGATTTGTTTATTTATAAAAAGTTATTTTAACTAAGTATGTTTAATATTTTATTTTTATTATGTTTCATTATTTAAACAAAGAAATAAAACTAATTCGTAGATTAAACTTATCAAGATTTTCTTTTTTTCAGAATCATTCCTATAGGTCTTCCCAAGATCTTTTTAAAAATTTATTTGAAACCTAGTCCTTGGAGTTAAGATTCCAAATGGCATTTCTTTTTTCGACTTCGTCGATAAGCAGATCAATAGAAATTTCGTCTTCGATACTAATTTTTCTAACTAACTAGATCCGTTCGTCTAAAACCGCGCGGCTCAACTGAACGGGTCAATGCAGATTTGTAGATATGGTGCCGCGCGGCACAAGATCTTGCGCGCGGTGCATGGCGCGCCGCGCGTAATGTAAACGATATAACGCATCGCGCGGTCATGTGAACTTAGCCTTAAGTAAGTGTTATTCAGAGCGTGATTCAAAGATGACGCGCTTCAAACAGTTACAACTACAAGCGGTTGATGAACAGTTTTCGTTTTAAAGTACAATAAATAGAGATTCTTAGTCATTTCATAAATAAAACAAACAAAATAAAAACTGATTATTTTATATTAAATGTAAAAATAAAAAGCAGTTTTTGTTGGCATTTCATTAATAAATATCATAAACATAATAAAATGTTTTGTTTGTGCTGTCATGTATTGAAAAAGGTGGGCCATTTTGCGAATTAGTCCTTTTGGGAATGAGCCATTTCGCGAATCAGTCTTTTTAAGAATTACCCATTTTACGAATTAGTCCTTTTCAGAATTAGCCATTTCGCGAATTAGTTTTCATTCACAATCACTATAAGAAACAAACATCTTACCTTGTTCATGAGTTCATACTCTTTTATGAACAAAATGACAAGTGCTACAATCCCCACGAGGCTCATCATGAACAAATATCGGCCAATGCCAGGTTCACTCCATTTCAGAAAAGGATCATCTTCAACTGTAAAATTAAAAAAAACAATAAAAATTATAAAGCTGTTGTATGGTATATTATTGAGTTTTATGCCAATGGCTCTTGCAAACGAGTGGCCAAAAATAATACTTTAGTTCATATTTTTAGCGTTCACTGGTAAGTTGAATTTTCGATGGGAATTGATATAATAAAGAAAATCCACATAAGAAACTTAAATTCAAACCTAGCAAGCATTAAATTGTGCAACTTAGTCAAATCATTTATTAATGACTAAACTACGCAGAGCTTATACAACCGAGAAATACAATAAACCTATAAAGGGCTTTAGGTTTATTGTATAAAGGCTTTATTTTCTAGGCAAGCGCGTTCCATCGTAGATCGCGTCATCGCTTACCATCAGGCATGATAGCGGGCAAGCGCTTGCCTGTCTATCATAAAAAAGTCAATTGCCACTAAACTCTTTAATGTCCAAATAAAGTTGAATAGAAGTTATTAATCAATTAAATCAATCAGAGCAATAAATATAAGAATATCACTGCTAATGCAGTTCAATATTTCACGACCAATTATTATACTCGTAGGCTAGTCAATAAGAGTGCGTGAGGGAACCTAAGCGATTTCTTCAGAAATGTATTCAGGGTGCTTAGGGAGTAAATATACTAAAAGTCCTGACGTCCAGGAGGTGAGGCGGAGGGAGGGGAGGGGGGACAAAGGTCCCAATTTTAGGTTTTTCACCAATATCTAAAAAATGACGCATTGTAGCGAAAAATATTCTAAGATGAAATGAAAGCTTATCAAATTTTCTATAACTTTGGTTCTATTCACTTTTTCCTATTTACCAATAATTTTCGAGTTACACACTCCGGAAAAGAGAATTCTACAACTCCTTTTTAGACAAATATTGAGAGCCTTATAAAACATAGTCAGGTTATTTACACAACTTATTATAACTCAAGAACGGCTGAACGGATTTAGACTACATTTAGCCTGTTGTATTAGATTGTTTCCCCAATCAAAGAATTTCATTTTAATTTGGTGTGATTGAAGACTTAGCAAATAATTATCGATAAGCTTAGAAATAAATCGAAGCAGATGGTTGCTTATAATAAATATAACACACAGCAACCAAACTCACTTACTACAACACACGGAGATCTTCAGTTCGCTGCATATGGTATGGCGCGTGCAGTTTGCAATGTTCACAAATTGTTCGCATAAGCCATCGCATGCCGATATGGAAAAGGATGACACGCTCATATCCCTAGGTAACAAAAATATAAGATGTTTGATCATGATCAGTGTTCCATGGCCGAGCCATAAGAATAAATAATACTGGGTAGAACGGACTTTTCTTTGTCCGAGTCCCAAACGTCGCCATTTATATACCTACTTCCCCTTCACGTCGTCACGCCCCGCTGTCGTCCAGGCGTGTTGCCAGGGTTGCTTACTGTTTTTCTTTACTTCGAAATAATTATTATAATCTAGTTTTACAAAATATGAGATCAACGACCGATGGCGGGGCTATTGAAGAAGATTTGACGACAAGTAAGAAAATACTGGTAGGCACCTAGGTTTAACTATTAGGCAGGCCTCCTTCACTAGCTCAAGGTCGCGCGATAAGTACCTACCGCTAGCCGTGCCTACGGAGGCACAAGTGAGCAGAGGGCCGCCACACGCCCGCCTGCGTACAAGCGCGGCATCTTACTGCCTGCTTAGCTATTGTCTCTTTATAATAGTAACAATGTCGAATCGACATTACTGTGCCGTGTACGGATATCAACATCAAAAAACCAATGAATACTAATAAACTACAAATGAATACTACGATCTGAATTGCACTTTATTGTGTCGGAGCAAAAGTCGCTATTTATTTAAAGTACTATTCGGCGTGCTGCGTCTGTACTTGTACTATTAGTTATTCTGTGTATTAGGTGAAACAAATTGGCTAGGTACACAAAAAGAACTGCTCATGTCCTTTTGATTAATAAGGTACGAAAACGAAATAATATTTAGAAAATAAAACATACTTCCTCATCTTTGTGCAAACTGAAATAAATTTAAGTGTGGCATCGTTTTTGAATTATTTGTACAACCAAACACATCACAATAACTTGACGCCATTGTACTCGTAACTTGTTTCCAAGATCGTACGGAACGCAAAGCGTGCGGCGAGACGCCCCGGCGCGGCCGTGACGCCCGTGACAACCCGACTGAGTTTAACGTGTAGGCTAATATCGTGACCTTGAGCCCGTCCGGAGCGGGAGTGTCCGTTCTACCCAGTTTTATTTATTCTTATGGCCGAGTTAAAATTATGGGAATGGACACAAAACTGCCGTGAGAGAGCACCACTTGAAGAGATAGCTCATCGCTTACTACGCCTTGACAGAGTAAGTGCCCCTTCACACTGCGATCCGTTTTAGAGGACCGTTTTATCGGATAGTAGTGCTAGGTGTACGAAAAAAGAACCGCAAATCGATGTACAGCAAAGCCGTTTGGTACACGTATACTTGAGGTCAAAACAAAATTTTGGACCCGCAGTTCTCAAAAATTCTTCCCTTAGGCACAGAATAGATATAAGTACTAACGTACTATACCGTAAGAATGGGAAACTCTCTGCCCCGCCCCGCAATCAATTATCTCACCGCGTCCCGCGAGTTCGTATGCTCATTCAATAGCCCTAGACTTCATGCACACAGTTGCACGTGTGCAGAAACGTCACTGTGTAGCGTCTGTGTAATAGGTAGTTGAAACGCGGCGTTTGTATGGAGTGCCCCGGGTGTGCCTTAGGAGAGGAGTTATGGTGTCATCTTTTTTGTATGGGGAATTTACTAAAACCTATCGTGTATGGCATCAATTGAAAGGGCTTGCTGAGCCGGTTCTAAAATATATCACATCGTTATATTTTAGCCACTTGTTTTAAATTATACCAAAAAACATTTTCAAAACATAACAATTTTGGGCTCCTACAGCAGGGCATTATGAAATCAACCTTGAAATCGCGAAAAAAATCAACTGTTTCATACATTTCGATGGAGTAGGCATTGTACTATAGTATGGAACAGCTGTTTTTTTGCGACTTCGAGGTTGGTCCCATAATGAAAGTTGTTCAGTTTCATGGTCTGATCAACCACACGAGAGGTATGAACTAAAAATAACCTTGTATATAAAATCCGGTAATAATAATACGTATAAATAGGCTTACCTAAAACTTCTGCTGATGCAATATATTGGCAATGGCGAAAATATCCAATCAAATAAATTGGCATAGTATGGGCTACCAACTTCCGGCAACCTTAGAACTTCAGTTATTAAAAATGGCATGCACCCTAAAATACAAAACATAATTATTAAAATTTTATATAACACCCAACATATTTCAAATCTGCAATAGCTTTGTCATGTTTACTTACCACAGAAAATATTGATAAAGCACATTTTTGAAAAGCCAGTAGCCGCCGCTTCAAAGTAGAACGATGCTAAATAGTGGAATGGTATAATTGCTACTGAAAATACCATAAGTACCAGAAGCACTCGTCCTGAAAAAAAGATTATACTCGTAATTAATGTGTTTTAATTTTAAAACATTAGGTTAGTACACAGTGGCGAGGGGTCGAAATATGGCGAAGGTAATCCGGAGCAAAAAACACCACCGCGTGGTGCAAGCTTCACGCGTTTCTTCAGAAGTTAGGGCCTTCAATTTCACCATGCAAAAAAGCACTGATAAAATAGTGACAGTCTAGCCCGCGCTACTCTATACTGAGTTGGAATCAGAAATAATAATCATGGAAAACAAAACATTTTATTGAGTTTGTAACTGCTTGTCATCCTTATCGTAGAAAGATGTATTATATTGAAAATGTTTATAAAAACCCATCTTGCTAACGTAACCATAACTTCGTAACTAAGTTTGGTAAACAATGTTAAGCCGCGCTAGTCACTTTAACGACAATCCATATTAATTAAAGCCATTATGGCAAATAAAACTTACCGCAATAAACAAATACATGAGATAAACACATTAAAATAAACAAAAACCGGGAAAAAGTATCGATTCTCACTCACTAATTCACTATTTTGATAAAAACTAATCACGTTCCAAACACTCACATAAACAATGATAATGGCGGAAACGTACTATTATACTTCTAAATAAAAATATCTATTTTCTTCTATCGTTCTTATTTTGTTTATTTTGCATCTTAAAACTTATTCGTCTCTTCATAACAGAAAGAGAAAAGAAACGTTAACATCGCTTCAAATTAAATAAAAATATCTATTTTCTTCTATCGTTCTTATTTTGTTTATTTTGCATCTTAAAACTTATTCGTCTCTTCATAACAGAAAGAGAAAAGAAACGTTAACATCGCTTCAAATAGAAAGAGAGAGAAAACTTAAGCCACAGCCGGCCGGCTTGCCTTTCACCATTTTCAACCGAAAGGCACGCGACTGTGGTGCGTTGGTGAGAAAGAGACAGAGTAATAACAATCAACCGTTGCCCGTGGCAACCGCGCCAAGACACAGTGCAAAAAGGAAGCTAAAGGACGTCGGCTTGCCTCAAGGAGATTTTGTACGAAAATTGATTTAATATTCCTTGCACGCGGGGCGCGGCGCGCGCGCGAGCGTTTTTAAAGTAGACAATTAAATACTTAGAAATTCATAAAAAATAATTGTAGCTATTATTAATTAATCTTACCGAAATGGCGAAAAAAATTAAGTAATGACTTGTTATAATGGATCGATGGGGATGGGATTTTAAAAGGTAAGCCGATGGGAATCGGCTTGTATTGACCCTTCGCCACTGTTAGTACAACATAATACCGTTTATTAGCGTTCAAAAAAACTTATAAGATGCGATTACAGATTACTGATTTTCAAATGTAGAATAAGACCCTCCGCACATTGAGCCACTAATCGCGACCACCAGTAGCGAGCTCAGGCGACTCCCGCAGCTTGTGGCTCGAACGCGGCCACTCGGACGCTCGGTTTGCGCCGATACTATACAAAATGTATGAAAAAACTGGTCCGCTGCTTGTGGCCGCGACTAGTGGCTCAATGTGCGGGTGCTCTAAATGCTCTAGTACCTAGTTCTTCAGGAGTGGATAGCGTGTTCTCCTGGAAGCAAGCCAGGGTGAGCACTATACACAAGTACACCAGGAACAGCCAGATCCAGTCCCACACGAAGGCGGAGCCCCACAGGACTGCCGGCCGCACGCCCGACACACGTTGAAGGAGCTTCGCCCCACTAATGCGCTCCTGACAAATCAAACTTTATTCCTTCATTCATTCATTCAACCAGTCATTACAAAATAATCCGAAAGACAAATTATTAATAGTTATACCACTGAAAGTGGCGCCCTCAGAGGTTTTAATTTAATAAGTTGTTAATAAAAAATATTTTAATAATATTTTACGTGGAATTTTTAGGGCCCATGGTCTAGTATTTTTAGAAGGTATCACTACATTCCCTCGTAGTCATTCGTAGAAGTAGATAGCAAATAAGTAAAAAAACCGGCCAAGTGCGAGTTGGACTCGCGCACGAAGGGTTCCGTACCAAAAAACGACAAAAAAAATTACGTTTGTTGTATGGGAGCCCCCCTTAAATATTAATTTTATTCTGTTCATAGTATTTGTTGTTATAGTGGCAACAAAAATACATCATCTGTGAAAATTTCAACTGTCTACCTGCTGTCGTTTTTAATATCGAGCAAAATACGGCAAAAAATCACGTTTGTTGTATGGGAGCCCCCCTTAAATATTAATGATATTCTGTTTTTAGTATTTGTTGTTATAGCGGCAACAGAAATACATCATCTGTGAAAATTTCATCTTTCTAGCTATCACGGTTCATGAGATACAGCCTGGTGACAGACAGACAGACAGACGGACAGCGGAGTCTTAGTAATAGGGTCCCGTTTTTACCCTTTGGGTACGGAACCCTAAAAACGGTCACTTTTAGCAGATTTGTTATCTACTTCTAGCAGTGACTACGAGGAATGTAATGGGGCCCTAAAAATTCCACGTAAAGTTTGAAGAAAATTGTGTTGACATTAAAATCAGCCATTTTAATGTCCCCACTGCTGAGGCACAGGCCTTCCTCATAAAGGATAAGGAGGAAAGGGCCATAACTCACCACGCGGGCCCAATGCGGATTGGTGGATGTTAACGACTGCAAATGCAGCCGGGACTAACGGCTTAACGTGCCTTCCGAAGAACGGAGGAGCTCGAAATAATAAATTTTTGGTCACCCATCCCATGACCGACCCTTGCGAACGTTGCTTGACCTTCGCAATCGCTGGGCCAGACGTTAAACCACTGCGCCATTGAGCTCCTCTGAAAAGAAATCTCTCTCCTCAGAAATTGTGTATTAGAATTATATTATATTCTTTATTATTCTGATTATATATATCAAAATATTAAATAAAATTCACCGCGGCGGCGCAACTTTCGGTCAGGGTGCCACCTTAACAGTTTGATGTCTGTATGGTATAATGACTTCCTTCCAACTTACCTTTATTACAAATAGAACGAGAAATGACGTAACAAACGCCATACAAAATCCAATATTGAATGCAAATTGAAAACCCATGCTACTGCCTGAAGCCATCACTCTAACCTAAAATATTAAAAACAAATAAAACACATTTTTTCTCATTTGTCACAGGAAGCATTTAATTTATTCTACTTGAGCGAGATGGAGGAAACTTCAAATGGATAAGGACTTTATAGTCAAATGGTAAAGCTGCGATTACATATACCAATCTAGTGTCCGATTTAGGACTCCAATTTAGAGTTGCTTTGCTACTCATAAAATAAGTTCAATTTTAACAGTGAATTTACACAAATAACGGAAAGTTCAACATTGTTTATGATTTTTTATTTCCGATTCTCATCTCCAATTTTAAACAATGTCGACCTTTCCGATATAGTGTAAATTCACTTTTAAAATTAACTTATTTTATAATATTTTATTGTTAAGTACGGGTGGCAACCCGAAATTGGTTCCTAAATCGGATGCTAGATCGGGGTATGTAATCGGTGCTTAAACTTCACTTACTAAATTTTCAATGGCATAAGGAAGTGGATGATTTACGATCTCAAGCGTGCTTCCTGGCGCCACAGCGCGCATGATCGCGTCGTCAACGTGCGCGAGCGCAATAGCAGAGTCATGGTATCCGTAGTTACTGAACCAGCCCGTGATTTGGCCCGGTGCGAAACTGGCTCCTATCAAGTTTTCATATCGAACACGTGCGAGATCATCTTGGCTCTGTGAAATTGCTGCTTGTGAATGTTAATGAACAAAAAGTGAATATCAAATTAACACCAAGGCGTTCCCAGATAAAATAATTTTCGCACAATGAAAACTATAAAATTGTATCCTGGGGCTCTATCGGCTAACTTACTATCGTAATCGCTCTGACTTGACAGATGGATGTGATACATTGCTACTTTTCTTTGGTATGTTTTTATTTGTGCCAAAACGAATTAGCAATGTATCACATACATCTGTCAAATTACAGTTTATATTAACTTCATTATTTTTAGCTGATAGACCCGCTGTTCTGGCTTTCCAGACAGCATTGGTGCGATCCACCCATATGCTAAACTTCAACAACTCTGGATGGATAGTAGAATATCAAAATATAACAATTTGATTCTTCACAACTCGCCATTTCCACCAAATTAACCAATAAAAGATAATTGGAAGTGCGATGCGATGCGCGTAGACGAGGCCACTTTTGTCTCAAGATAATAAGTTGTTAAGCTTCAAGGTTATCAATAATTTACTTACAAGTTTTTTATAAAATTTTCCTATGTCCGTAGTGCCAATATCAACCAACTTCATGCCTGGATAGGCGGACGACTTAAAGTAGTCTTTAAACGCTTTCATTGTTTGTGCCTCTATGCTACCGTCACTCAAATTTGTTCCTTGAGACATTAGCGTTTGCGTGTCTCTAAAACCACTTTCTAAGCTTAAAGTCAATGGCGGCAGCTGGGACATGAACTTCCATGACCGTGCTATGACCACCGATATCGTTATATTTATAATAGGTGTCACAAATTGTATAAAAGCCGTCAATTTATTTCTCATTGTGTTGTGGGCAAGTTTTAAAAACATAGCTTTTATATGATTTTTTAGTAATTTGAATCCTCTTACTTTTTCTAAAGGTTCAGCGTCAACTGGAACATAGAGATTGCAATGTAAAATGACTTAAGTTGCACTTCACTTTTGAGTCCACGTTTGGGTCAAAAGCGTGCTATTGGAAAATTTTCTTATATGTGTTAAACAGCCTATTTTAATACCATTTAATAATAACTTACCAAAATTTACAGTTGGTTTATTTCTTTCTATTGGAACTATTGAACAATCATTGTGTAGACCCATAAAGTTATTCTTTTTAGCTGACGACATGTCATTATCTTCAGCCCCTGCTCTAAAATAACAAATAACAAACAACTGTTAGAACTGAAAGTTAATCACCTAAATTGCGTTAAGTAAAATAAAACTCACTTCATAAATACTTCTTCTAAACTGGTGACAGATAACCCATAACTTGAAACGCCAAAAGATTCTCTTTTGTCTTCAAACTCTTTGAGCATATCAGGAAATTTGTTCACATGCTCATTAGGCAAGATGTATGTCAATTCTGAACCTGCAATGATAAATACAAATGTACTGTGTTATAATATAAAAGTCACTTATTGATAACGTCTATGTCCAAGTGCGTAACACTTTATGAACACCAAAGCAAATGACAAGGCTCACCTATGTTAGTATTTTCTTTTATTTCAGGCACGTAAGCTCTGAAGAACTGAGTGACGTCGTCCACGTTGCAATTTTCGTTCTTCACTATAGTGAGTTTGTATCCTATTCCATAGTGTTTCTTGAGAAAGTATGGTGTGCCTAAGCACTGAAGCCGACCTCCCGACATTATTGCGATACGATCGCCTAGCACGTCGGCTTCGTCCATGAAATGAGTTGTTAAGACCATCGTTCTTCCTTTAACAAAACGTAACATAATTCGTCAGAAACTTATTATTATTGATTGGCGGTATTGCCAATCAATAATATTTTATAGATAAGTAAGTTTAATACAAAGAAATATGAACCTTAAGCGGTGAGAAAGAAAGTTCATTTTTATACTTTAAAGTTGAAACCCGCAATTAGATGCATATTAATTCATACATACTACATAACAAATATTTTTGAATTATTTTGTATGGTTGACTTATGACACTTAAGTGCCACATTTATTTTTTATTTATTTTTCATGGCCAACAGGATAGTGCATGGATTTCCACCTGATGTTAAGTGACGATAAGGCCGAAGGTGGAAGCGCACTACACCCGGAATCCTCACCACTGAGAAACTGGCTATCTTACCTCTAACTGCCGGAACACAAGAATTTTTAAATTGTTGTTATGACGTCAGACTTTAACCGCCTCTATGGTCTCGTGGTTCGCCCACCCATGTAAGACGCAGGGGTCCCGGGTTCGATTCCCAGGGGGGGTACAATTTGTACTCGGTTTGGTTGGTGGTAGGGCTTATTCCGCCTGGCTAGCTACTACTATCTTACCTAAGTCTGACGGCATAACAACAATTTAAAAATTATTTTGTTCCAGCAATTAGAGGTAAAATAGCCAGTTCCTCAGTGATGAGGATTCCGGGTGTAGTGGTGTAGTGAGGTGAAGGTCAAGCCAGGCCTCCTTCACTCGCTTCAGGTCGCGCGATAAGCACCTACCGCTGGCCGTGCCTTCGAAGGCACAAGTGAGCAGAGGGCCGCCACACGCCCGCCGCAATACAATCGCGGCATCTTACTGCCTGCATAGCTATTGTCTCTTTATAAAAAGTAACAATGACGAATCGACCTTACTGTGCCGTGTACGAATGTTAAAATAAAAAAAAAAACAATGGTCGTTTTTCATATTACGATGTATGCTGCGCAGTTCATTTAAAGGAAGACAACTCTAACGTTGCGTCGTCAGAACAGGTAAGAGCACGCGATAGAAAGAGAGGCAACTACTAGGTGAATATAACTGTAGGCCATTAGCGCTGCGCGACCTGAATTACACATTATTGTGTCGGAGCAAGTCGCTATTTATTTAAATGACTTTGCGGAGTGCTGCTTCTGTACTTGTACTATTAGTTATTCTGTGGCCAAGCACTATCCCTTTTGTGCATAAAAAAAGATAATACACAGACATAACATTTAATATCACAAAGGCTGAAGATTGAAAGTGTTATACCTTTTTTCTCCTTGAGTAGTAAATCCCATAGAGCTCGCCTCGCCGCCGGGTCCAGCCCGGAGGTGGGTTCATCCAGTAGCACGACCCGGGACGAACCGCACATAGCTGCACCCACTGACAGCCGCCGCTTTTGCCCCCCCGACAAATTGTTTGACACTACATTTCTCTGTAATACAATATACAACATAACCTCTAATGCCAAATATGGTAGATGGGGACCATCAAACTGAACAACTTTTACTATAGGCGCACCCCGAACACTCAATACAACCACGCCATTATAAACAGATGACTTCAGATGATGTTTTTGTTCACACACAACTGTGTAAGTCTAGGGCTACCGTTCAGTTTGTACTGTATGAGCGGTGTTCAACTCATAATTCGAACTTTTTGGTAAATAAAGTTACGACGCATTGCTTTGAATATCAAAATAAGTTAACAGTTGACAAACACGACTAAAAAGTTACGACGCATTGCTTTGAATATCAAAATAAGTTAACAGTTGACAAACACGACTAAAAAGTTACGACGCATTGCTTTGAATATCAAAATAAGTTGACGTTGACAAGCACGACTAAATGAGCACAGGAATCGGCACACGAACTCGCGGGGTGTGGTGAGGAAATTGAATCTGGGGCGGGGCGGAGAGTGTCCTTTCTATACCGTAGTACTTATATCTATTCTGTGGTATAGGACCAACTCTGAAGTCACTAAATTAATAACAAAAATATCTAAATGTATGAAACAGCTAATTTCTTTTTTCGCGATTTCAGAGTTGGTCCTATAGTAAAAGTTGTTCAATTTGATGGTCCCTATCTACCATATTCAGGATAAGGGGTTATTTTGTAACACGTTGTATTTTTTTAATATCCGCTCGCGACTTCGTCTGCGTGGGCATTCGGAAAATCCCTAGGGAACTTTTGACCGGTATTAAAATTATCCTATGTAATCTAGACTGTGTGCCAAATTTCATCCAAATACGTTTAGCTGTTTTTGCGTGATTGCGTAACAAACATCTAAACTTTCACATTTATAATATTAGTAGGATAAAAATCAGTATAGATTGGGCTAACTATAAGAACTTGTGAATGAGAAAAAGTTACTCTATGGGTAAGTAGGTATGTAAAGCCTCGGTCACACAGCGAATAGGCACTCGCTACTCACCACAACTATTCGCTATGTGTGACGGAGGCTTAAAGAAATCAACAAAGTAGTTTTCTTCTTCTTTTCTCATTCAGCGTCCTCAATGGAAAAAGGTGGCATCAGTGCAAACAAGAAGTATGTTCATTTAAGAAATATTTGCACAGAAGCACTAGGTAGAGTGTACGCTTGTATTACTCTTTTCAAGAATTCCGCAAAATTACATTTTCCACTTACTTTTTCTTCCAACTCAAGAAGTTTAACGAAATGATTGACTTCATCCTTAATCTTCGAAGCCGGCACTCCTTTTAACCGCGAGTAGAATATAATGTGTTCGGCCACCGTGAGATCAGGGAACAGCACGTTATGTTGCGGGCAGATCCCTAGGGACTTCCGCGCGAGTTCGGTCTCGTTCACTATGTTGTACCCGTTTATAGTGGCGGAACCAGAAGTCGGCGGTACCATACCTGTGAGAGAAGCAGAGCAGCTCTGTATACCTACTTTAGGTTGCATACACTCTTTTGATTCGAATACAACTTTTCAATTGTCATCTTTGTTTCACAGGTATTAAAGTTTTAACGAAAAATGTGTGAAAGTGCAATTTTGATAATAATATAACATCGAAATAGGATCGATAGTCAAAGGGTGGGTACCCACTTAAGCCTTGTATCCACTTGAGCATGCTCAAGCGAATGAGCCGCTCATTCGCCTGAGCATGCTCAAGTGGATACAAGGCTTTAGGTTCGCGAACCTCCGCGCTCCGCAAACCTGTCCCAAAAAAATGTTTTATCCTGTGCTGCTACAATGCGCCATAGTGTGTACGTGTGCGAACACGTATGTGAACCTAGTTCACATACGTATGACACGTACACGCTAAAGACAAAGTGAAAAAAATGTTGGCTTAGGCGCACTGTTCTAGGTTCGCGGAGCGCGGAGGTTAGCAAACCTAAGTGGATACCCACCCCTACATCAAAAGAAAAGGCGAATAATAAGCATGCATAGGTAATATGAAATTGCACTGACCTGTTAACATAGATATTGTTGTGGTTTTTCCAGCACCATTATGTCCTAATAATACTGTTATTTCGTTTTCGTACATTCTAAGGTTTAAATTATCTACAGCTTTTTTACGGCCTTTGTACACTTTAGTGAGATTCTGAAAAAAAAACGTCATTAGGTCTCACTCTTGCAAAAGCATGGATCATCTTATGTTACTTTAAGCTATCTGTAGTAAAAAGTTGGTTGTATCAACTCTGTATTATATGATTCCAACGCTGAAATCATAGTAAAAAATATTGACAACATTAGCGATTTTATACAAGGTTATTTTTAGTTAATTGAAAACCTCTCGTGGGGTTGATCAGACCATCAAACTGAACAACTTTTATTATGAGACCAAACTTGAAATCGTAAACAAAACAGCTGTTTCATACATTTCGGTGGAGTAGGCATTGTACTTTTGTATGGAACTGCAGATTTTTTTTTTGTGATTTCGAGGTTGGTCCCATGATGAAAGTTGTCGTTGATGGTCTGATCTACCCCTCGAGAGGTTTTCAATGAAATAAAAATAACCTTGTATAATAATAAATAACTAAGTAATAAATTATTCATTATTTTGGAAAACTGTCAGTCATAAAACTAGGTAGAGAGTCAGGCTAAGTTTTATTTATTATTGTTTCAAGATTATAGGTTTATTATTGGTTGGCACAGCAACGAATAACTACAAAATTTTAGGTCACTATTATGTTTCTGTCAATCACATCAAGTGAGTGTCTACTATAATCTACTTTCTATATTATTTTTCGGAACCGATAAATCAAGTAACTCTATGTGAAATCGTTACTCAAAAATGTGTATTTGACGTTGTACGGCCCCTTGAGGTAAGCCTATTTCCATCATTGCTTAAACATTCTGCGTGGTTTAGAAACTTGCCTGAATATTAACGCCCATAGGTACGCCCTTCGGTTCTTCATCGTGAACGACCTTCAATAAAGCATCGTTGTATTCTAAATCAGTTCCATCCCGTTTTGTTATCGCTGAAATGACAATTATAAATCAGTCATCATTAGCAATTTAATAAGCTAGCTAGAATATCATCGCTGTAATATTTACATGTGTGTGTGAATCACTATTTTATCAGTGACCTTATTTTATAATACGAAGCTTATTTATTTATTTATTAATTTTTATTGCACAACAATACACAAACTATTGTACAAGGGCGGACTTAATGCTAAGAGCATTCTATACTAGTCTACCATCAATAAAAAGACATTCATGACTTTGCGGTACATACAAAGGAGTTACAGAACCTTAAAAAATATCAAAATAATACAAAGGTACATAATATATTTAAAAATAAATAAACCTTAATACAGATACATAGATTATAAATATATAATAAAAATAACAAGAAATAAGTTTGAGACAATGATCATTCACATTTCCAAAAGGAAGGCTTGATATCACTTGGATGATTGCAAAAATCTCTCTCAGATTATACTAATAATTTACAATCATAGTAGGGTCTGTACGAATACCCTACGACATTTGTAACTGACAGAATTCATTCAACTCACTCACTATCTGAATGCTTGAGGTCAAGGAAACCAGCAAATGACTAGCATGGAAGCATCTCAACTCAGCGATCTTAACCAGACAAGTTTTTTTGCACGTAATAAGCAAAATCTACTTTAATTACAAACAAGCACGCACACCAATTACACAGAACTCTGTAACTACAGAAAACCAATAGTTTTAAATTTGTTAATGTTAAACCAAAAGGCACTTATATACGAAACTATGCATTACGGCAATATCTAAGTACGTAAAAGCATTGAAAATAAAATTAAGCTCTTACCAGCTCTTTTCTTTTTGTTGGGTCGCCAATAACTCTTGGTGAAAGGGAAATACCAAGGCAAGGGTACCCCATATAGACCAGGCCTTATCTTCTCTACGTACATCGCTATTAGCATGTACAGTATCGCATCGAGGACCAACATCAAAGCCACATGACCTGGCTGATAGATATCGTGATACGACACCGGGGAAAAAAATTCATTCCATTGTAGACCTTAAACAGACGACAGAAGTTTGTAGATACTAATCAATTATTCGCTATTATGTTATTATGCAACAATTTTGATGGGCTCGGCAATAGATAAATGCACCTATTACCAAACCATTGAAGGGCATGGGCGACGATATTCAACCATATCATGTATGTGATCTAAGGTACTTTTTGTTATTTGAAGAATCCCTAATACCAGAGTAAAAATACAAAAAAAATAGGTCTTCCTTTTAATGGCTCCATTATTTACATTTACGACATTTGATTAATAGCAATAATAATTACGACGATCAAGAAGGATCAATCAATTAATTTATTTATTACAGTACGAGGCATATAACTTGAAAACGGGTGGGGATTGCGCGAAACGCGTATTTTGGGTATGCGTAGCGGTGAGGGGCGCGGGCGGCGGGAGAGGGGCGCGCGCTATTGGTCGCTCACAAGAGCACATGCGCGAACTTATCCCCACTCCGTCGAAAAAATTTCAAGATACGTGCCTAGTACTGTAGCATAAGTAATGGTTCATTTATCAACTATTTACTAGGCAGCACAACAGAGTTTAATAAAGGTCTCGTAAAAAAATAGATACGTCGTCTTTCAAACCAAAATAAAATAGCCTGATATCAAAGCTCACCTTTAGAAGTGCCTTCACACATAATGATCATCTGGAAAGCGTATCCCATGGCCGTGTTGGATATGAGGCTGAGCACCAGTTTAGTCGTCAAGCTGATGTCCTCGTATAGCACTTGCGTGAGCATGAACACAGAGTAAGTGGAGAACCAAGCGAGCCCCATGAACGACGCTGCGGTGTTCGCTGGAAACAAATTGCATCGTCATAGTCATACATATTGCGTTATACCGGCTACGGTTAGAGCGCGCGAGTCACCATTATTATAAATAACACTAGCGGCCGTTTCCACTAAGAATAAATCGGCTAGCATAAGGTTTCTAATGATTAATCATGTTAAATAGTAACCAAAAAAAACACTTTTTTCATTAAATAAAATAAAGATTACCAATATTTACGGAAAATAAAATCGGCAAAATTGGCCATTTAATCATGTGACATTGAACACCAATCAGAGACGCATCACGTCAAGCCTCGCGATACCTTTGTAGTTGCTGTCATTTTCACACACACACAAACACACAGATGTGTATGTGTGTAGGTGTCAAACACGAATGTTTTGGCCTTTTGGCCGATGTCATTTTGAATTCATTTCTTAAAACGCAAAATTCATAGGTAAAATGACTTATTTTTCTTAAAATAATATATTTTTGGGGTAAAATAGATACCAAACTTTATTTTTAAACTATTTTCCAAATTTTGTCAACTAGCCTATTGCCTAAGACTTTTCCTAAGACTCGACCAAGATAATTAAGCGCATGACAGCTGCTTGACAGCTAAATTCATGACACCGTTTTAATTTCGTCGAGTTGTACCTAGCTAGCAAAATACTTTAGGCGATTCTTATGTTTAGTGCAAACGGCCGTAGGTATTTTTTCAGATGACAGTTGTCTATTGCCCTATACTCCCTATACACAATAGATAAATTCCTATTAGTTAGTCTTGTTTTGTTTATTAATAAAAAAGATGCCTATTGCCTGCCCTTCTGATATGCAGCCGAGACAAACTCAAGTGGTTTAAATTGATATTGGGAATGCAACAATTACGTACTATTAGGAGCATAGAATACATTTATGTAAGGAGGAGTTAGGTACTATACGCAGTCAAATATGTGAGCCATAATAGCGAGTACGGTACTACACAGTCGAGCATGGTTTGAGTTGATATTTATTAAGAAAAAATAATGTGCTTATACATTATCGTCTTTTATGAGTCTGTTAGAAAAGTGAAGTCATTTCAAGCACTTTTGTAAAAACAATGCCTATATTTTTATACCACTGTACTCTACATGGACACCAATTAGTCTTTCATTAAGGTCAATTAAATTATTTAACCGAAATCAATATTTTGAACTAACTGATCCGACAGACGTCGTCCTGTCCAAACAGTTTAGTTTGTGATTATTTTGTGGATTACTTTTGCTTAGCAAGTACTCTCCATTCTCCTGAACTTTAGTTTTCCTGTTAACTTTTCCATGACCATACCTAAACAAAATTAAAGTAACGCAAATCCATCGTTTGGATCGTGAGATATGTATAACAATTTAAAAAAATCGGCAATTCTTTACGTAAAAACCTACATCGGACCATTACGAACATTTTAAAACAAAAAACCGGCCAAGTGCGTGTCGGGCTACGCGCCGTAGGGTTCCGTAGTTACCTTATACCATACCATCGACTATCTTATTTCAAAAGTTAAAGGGGGGGGGGGACACACATTTTACCACTTTGGCAGTGTATATCTTTCAAACGATTGACTTTGAGAAAAAGTTGTCTTAGGATCCTCAATATCATTTTTAAAGACCTATCTATAGACATCCAACACGTATTGGTTTGAAGAAAAAAATTTTTTTTTTAGTTTTAGTTCCATGTATGGGCGCCCCCTCTAAATCTTTTTTTTTTTTTTGTATTAAATTCGTTAAGCGGTTAACAGAATAAATCTACCTAGTCTACCTACCAAGATTCAACTGTGTAGTCTTAATACTTGCGGAATAAAGTGGCTGTGACATAGAGACAGACAGACATGACGAATCTATAAGGGTTCCGTTTTTTGCCATTAAGGCTACGGAACCCTAAAAACAAGCTAGTGATGCGCTTACCAACGAACAGTATTTTAACACGTTATTATTTTATTTTTTATAACATCATACAACAATATTAAAATCAATCAACTAAGGTCTCGCTTCCTAGTCGAGCGGCCTCGGTCCATCGAAACAATAATTTCTCAATCGATAAGGGCGGCAAGCTAAATAGCCATGCACTTTTTTACCAATACCAACTGCAAACGTAACATGAAAAACCCAACAAAAGTTTTCGAAATGATCTATACCGGGTTTAACAAGACCTTCAACGAAGCCGAGGTCTACGTATTCTGCCCATCATCAGGACCATTTCTGTTCAAAATTATTGCTGGGAAACGATTTTATTTTTTGGTGTTAAAAAGCATTGCATACATTACCACGCATGTAACGCGTACAACAGACCGCAGCTGCGAGTGCGTGCGGCCGAGTTGAAATGGCAGCGTTCATGTGAGTGCTCATGAGATACATTGAGTGATGACGTTTTGAAGCCAATTTTGATAATGTTTCTTTGGACAAAAATTACTAAATAACGAATAAAATAAGATTTAATAAAAAAATTTGAAAAAGAAATTGTCTTTGACCTTCAATAACTTCGTAACTATTGGTTTCCCAGGTATAGTGAAAGAAAAATGATCCTAATGATGGGCGGAATGCGTGGACTTCGGCTTCGTTGAGGGTCTTGCTTGTTACACCCGTTATGTACTAACTCAGGTTTTCCTATCTTTCTATCTTGTTTTGTTGTAAACTTTTGACTGTTCTCATTTATTGTACTTTTAATGTAGATCGATTCGTATTTTTTAAATATGTATATCGCCAATATCTCCACAGTTAAAAAATTTTCTTCAATAAGTAATTACTTTTTATGTATTACCTATACCTACTTAATCTATACATGAATGGGTGGGTATGTGTGGAAAACAATTTGTTATTTTTTATAAATGATATTCAATTATAGAGTTGGGTGATGGATGGATGAAGTTAGGACAAATGGTCTTTACATTCTTACATAATTATTAAGTACTATGCTGTGACTTTATATCCGCCGCGTTCATAGACCATTGTGATTCATAGGATGCATAATATGTAAGTACATAATAAGTAAGCAATATAAAATATATATAATATGTAAGTAATATATCTTCATCAGTAACTTATGGCACTTATAATCATAACTAGGAAATAATGAAACCAAATCATGTTCAAGAATATCCGTTGCTCACTGTACCTACATAAAGCTCTATCATAATGGTTTTAGTTGAAGAAAAACTCACCTCTAGTAAAAAATACGCTGACCATAAAGCAGAAGGTCAGTGATGTGATCACAAACAGCACCATAAAGAATAGAAGAACCGACCAGGGAGTGAACGTTAGCACCGAGTACCGGTCCCCAGCCGCAGTCGAATTGAATGGAACCTAAAATATAAACAAGACTTATAATAAACAGCAAGATTTTATTATACTAAATAGTGACTCATTAGCTCAGTGGTCAGAGCATTGGACCGGATATCCAAAGGTCACGGGTTCGATTCCCGTCCGAGAATTGATCTAGTGCAAGTCGTATTTTTTCTAGTATATTGTTGTATAACAATAGCATTGTGAATGCAAAAATCTCAAATTTAAAAAAGCTTTCATTACTTACACGTAAGTAGAAAATTAACATTTTTAGAATTTATGACTTTAAATATACTTAGCTAATTTAGTAATTGTGATTTATTTACATTATTGGCCTATTTTTTTAGTTGATTACCAGAAACTTTGAAATGGAAACCTCGAATAAACCATTTCAATAAAACAGACAACACAAAGATGATTTATTGTCTTAAAGCTTACAATGACATCTAGTCAAATTACAACTAAGTACTAGATAATTAGATATTATGGATTAGTATTAATGACATCTACCTACGCTTTAATTTTGAAAACTTTTGACTGTCTTAAAGATTTGATTACAGCCGGACAGATACTGGACAGTTGAAACGGTTGAAACTAAATAAAAGCTTGTAATAAAAGAAGCTTTAGTTAAGACGAAATTTTAAGATAAAAGGGTGTTTTAGCTGTTCAAGTCAAGATCCTGTGTGATATTGGCAAACTGAATTCATGAATGAATGAATAACTGAAATAATTAGATTAAGAAGTGAATAGCCGATTACAGTTCTTGTAACAAAAGTTGAATAGTACAACTTTTTTTTGCATAAAATTTTTTCTCGTAGTTCTCTGAAACTATAAATTAATTTAAAGCAAAAAAGTGTACTTAGTATCATCTTACCTTAAATAATATCACCATGAGGATAACAGATATCAATAGAAAAGACAACTGCTTGATAAACCACGCCAACCAGTGAAGCCACGAAGGCAAACCCATGATAGTCATCGTTTCCTAAAAAATAATTGGTATTAAAACAATTTTGTACTTGAAAAGGGTTTCCAAATAATTAACATAACTTTTTACCTTCAACTGTAACTCTTTTTCAGCAGTAATAACTCTGACAGTATTGACGAAAGTGTAAGCAAAGCAGAGCATTATTATCATCGAGATGAATCTTTCAAGAGCTATCAGCAAGTCGTCGTCTCTGTAAGCAATCTGTGGAAAGCGCTGAAGGTACACCTTCGTGTTGAGAGGTTTGCCAGATTTATGCTTTATTAGCTCCTTCGATATAGCGTGTTGTACTGCCAGAAACATTTCGGGAGAGTACCCTAAAAAAATTAACGGTTGCATTGCAGGTCATAAAGTCAGTCTCAAATCAAAACAATTCACGTGTTTTTTGATACGTAACTCTTATTTATTATTTACAAATATTTCAGTATACTTAACTTATCGCATAAACCTAATTAATTTATAAAATTAGGCAGGTATTCTGTAAGGATTTCGTATTTTACAAAATTGAGAGCAGATAAGAACCCATTTTTAGGGTTCCGTAGCCTAAATGGCAAAAAACGGAACCCTTATAGATTCGTCATGTCTGTCTGTCTGTCTGTCTGTCTGTCTGTCTGTCTGTCTGTCCGTATGTCACAGCCACTTTATTCCGAAAGTATTAAGACTACACAGTTGAAACTTGGTAGGTAGATGTATTCTGTTAACCGCTTACCGAATTTAATACAAAAATAAGAAAAATAAAAGATTAAGGGGGGGCTCCCCATACATGGAACTGAAACTGAAAAATTTTTTTTTCTTCAAACCAACACGTGTTGGGTGTCTATAGATAGGTCTTTAAAAATGACATTGAGGTTTCTTAAGCCAACTTTTTCTCAAAGTTAACCGTTTCAAAGATATACATCGCCAAAGTGGTAAAATGTGTGTCCCCCCCCCTTTAACTTTTGAAATAAGAGAGTGAAAAATCTAAAAAAAATATATGCTGTAGATCTTAATAAACACTTTCAACCAAAATTAGTTTGAATGAGATATAGTAATTAGTTTTTGAGATATAGCACATTTTCCAAAACCGCAAATATAACTTTGTCATTCATACCAACACTGTGAAAAACAAAGTTATTTTTGCATACGAAAAATGATAGGTGGTATTAAATATGGTATGGTATAAGGTAACTACGGAACCCTATGGCGCGTGGCCCGACACGCACTTGGCCGGTTTTTATTATTGTTGGTTTAGGAAATAAGTAAACCAACAATAACAAGCAACAGGATATTTCAACTATCAATATCGATGCGGTTCTCAGAAGCTACGTGAACGTGTACGTGACGTAATGAAATGACAAGGCATTTATTATACCTCCATGCCGGCACTTTATTTTGACTTTCGTTACCATAACTTCATTAGACAAATAACTTTTCGATCGATTCAAATGTCGTAGATTTGTTGTTAGTGGAGTATAGTTTTAAAATATAGATTTTACTCACTAATGCTCTGAAATGTTATCATTCCATTTGAAAAAGAATGCGGGGCCTTCAACATTTCCGTGTGGGTCTGGTTCATCACATTCTAAATTCAGTGCGGAAATGAGTATTGAATTTCATTTCCAAAGTAAGTATTCCAAATTCAAATTGTTAGACCTCATCACAAAGACATGAAAATTTTTTTTTTATTTAACTGGACAGGCTGTCTGTATGATTTGACAGCAAAGTTCTTGTGCCTATTTGAAACGCCACTAGCGTGCGTCTAAAGAACTAATTTTGACGTACAATATGAAAATGGTTGACGTGATGGTCTCTCCAGACTTCAAACTTTAGTACCATGTACGCACGCTATGCTCACGCTACGTCCTACAGCGCCAACATGGCGGTAATCAAATAGGCACAAAAACAGTTTGACATAAGCCTGTCCAGTGTAAATATATGCAGGTCAATGCCTCATCAGCTAGCATTATTTTTATAAAACTTTATGGTTGTATGACTGGTCATTTAACATGGCCACACATCACATTTCCTCGCATTTCGTGAGTAAAGTATTATACTAGTGTAGTATTATATTATCTGTGGTATTATACAAACCTTGAACTGGAAGCTACTTGCATTGCCTCGAATAATTAAAGCCCTCGCCTGCGGCTCGGGCTTCAAACCATCCTCGACTATGCAATCGCTAGCTTCCCGTTCTCGGCTGTAATCTTGTAATGTACTATTACAAGTTCAACTAAGTAAAAGCTAATACAAAAAAGAATCATCTCAATATTATTAATCTCTATCCATTCTACGTATGAATAACACGGTTTTACGAACTCGAACTTGTTTTATAACTAGTTCAACTAATTAGGCTTTCGGATTTAAAAATTAGCTACTAATCGCATTTCCAATAGGTAACTTAACGTCTGTTAAGCATCGTATATTAAAGCCTAAGGATTAACAACGTTAAATTATGACGTAAGGTTGCCATCTGTTATGTTAATGATATCCAATTATCCACTTACCTGGGGTTTTCCCACCATACATATCGCCGGCGTCTCGAGGGCCGGGCCTTGGAAATAGCGGAAAAAGTAAATTGGTCCGCCAGCTCGCCCGTAAAGGATGTTCTAGCATGGGTGTCCTCATAACAGCGGGGAATCTTAGGGTTACTTTTACATCGTCAGGCCATTTAGTCGCATCTGAAATATTGACAGGTCGTCATTGTTGCTAACCGAGTTGCGTACGTAAGTTTTGCATTAGTAAGTGTCTTTCATTATGTTAAACAATGCCGCAGTTATTTAAAGCGACAAAATATTAGAATATTAAGTACTTCGTTCGTATTTATGATTAAATACTAAATAAAATTATACTTCGTAGTTCTGAATAAAGACAGAGAAGTCCGATTACTGATTGTTCAATTTCACTGAGAAAGGAAGCGCAAAAAGAATGAATAAGAAAACTCAGTTTAGACCATTGACTTTATTACTAGCGTTTTCAGCCCTAACCCTAAGACGAAAAAACTTCAATAGACATCACACGAGTTAGAGTTCTCACAGCTCCATACTGCTTGCAGCAGGCATTAGGCCGTATACAGAAAGAAAGCCGACAGCCTACCGGCGCTTATTTCGCTATACTAAAATGGACCTTATCCCGGCGGCGTATTATATTATTAGTACCGGCGCTTATCGGCGCCATTTTAGTAGGTATAGCGAAATAAGCGCCGGTAGGCTGTCGGCTTTCGTTCTGTATACGGCCTTAGATAGACATACATGGTATGGTAATCCATCACAAATTTAACGTATTAACTATTCCCATGAATCTAGAAAATTGTTTTTCAAGCATTGACCAAATAAAGTTTTTCGTAGCTGTATCAAATAATTCGGTACTCATTACAAAGACAATTACGTAATCAGTCTTACGTTAAAATAATAATTAAGTAGGCAGGCACCCACCTAATTAATTCGACCACACGTGACGTTTCTTGACCTAGTTCTCTAGCTTTAGTTAGTTGCTGTTTAGTTATAATCGGCTCAATTTTTTAGAAATTAAGGTTACGTCGGGTATTCATGCAATGCTAATGGGATTTTTTGGATCAGTTCACTTTACAATAGTTATGAATGACTGCGACAGTAAAATGTTGAGCATATAATAATTACACTTTCACGGTTTTTATACAGGTCGTAAAGAAAAATAATCAGTTTTATAATATTCGGGGACCATTCCTGTTAGAATTGTAGGTAATTCAATTACTTTTAGTAGTAATTACGTGCACAATTTCAATATTTTGTACACTTAGATGAAAACGGTAAAATACTTTACAAGATTGAGGCGGAAAAGTTATCGGATGACATACCTACCTATAAAATCTTGACTAAAAAACTGAATTCTTCTAAAAAGTCCTGACATTATGCTAAATTTTAGTACCTAGTGTTGATTACTTTAAGCAAATGTCATTAGTTGATTGATTGTTACTAAAGAAAATAAAAACAAAGAAAGCTTAATTTTCAAGGTTTGTGTTAATATAAAAATCCTGACATTTTCCTACAACCCTGACGTCTGAAAATCCTGAAATCAAGGACTTTGTTTTATACGCATTTACATTACAGACTTCAGTAAACCCCAATTCTGATCTTATTTAGGTCGGCTATGATCTTATCTTATGGGGTATTAAATAGATAGATTCTTCAATCAATATTATTATTGTGTGGGAAAGCACTAACTGATGAACTACGCGCGTGTGATGCGAATCGTTCACAGCCGCGCCGATTTTTAAAGGAGCAAAAATATTATTTCCCTTTCGCATTCCTGTTATAAAGATTGTTGAAGCAGATGCAGCTGCTGTACGGGCATAATTATTACTTTTTCATCCCATCTATTCGAAAAGGACGACTTGGTTCGCCTTTAAGTGCATCCAAAGATGGTGTTTACTATAATGCTACGGCTCCACTCCACCTGCGTCTTAACGCATAGCTTAAAGCGTTAATCTAGGCGTTACGAAGATGTAGCCAAGACATTAACGTGTTAATGGGGAATGTCCGAAAAAAATCAAATTGGCTGTATATTTTTTATAGGTAGGAATAAGCTCCCTTAGTAATGGAAAAAAACCAGAATTTTCGGTTGCTTGATAAATAATAAAAAAAATTAAAGTTTCTTCAACTTCACAAATATAGGAAAGTAACAGCAGAATGGAGATTATACCTTTGCCATCACCTGCCACAACCACAACATGCTATTAAAAAAAAGTCTTCTTCTTCTTCTTATTTTTGTTTTGGCAATCTACTTTCCTCTTAGAAGTAATTTTGCCAGTGTCAAGTGTTGAATATTTCAGTGTTAGATTGTTTCAGATAACATTAAAATGCGGGTGCATCGAATTCCAATGCTGCTTGGAGCATTTGGCACCAAGTATAATCAAGACAGTTTACTCGGTAAGGTCAGCCGAGGTAGCCACCACTACAATAAAAGTCTCGGCTTCACACAACCAAGATCGCGCCTATTTCAATTATCCCACATATTGTTCAGTTGCGTAGACACTTGTACCACAAAACTGCACCAATTTAAAGACACAATATCCACTATGAATCAATTTGCAAATAATTAAAATAGACACTGAACCGAACTTGACAAATGGCGCCAAAAACAAAAAAAAAATGTCAACACAAAATGTCAAAACTTTTTTTTTAATTCTTGTTCTCATAGTGGCAGGTGTTGGCAAAGGCACAGCATAAAGATTTTTTTCCTTACAGTAGGCCGACGCCTTTATTGTTGGGCGATACCGCCGCCTGTAGGGTATTTACGCTAATACGGAAGGGTTGTCACAAATTTACAATTTGGAAGGTGGATTTCTTTTACAACCCCCGGGTACATAAAAGCATTGCGAAATTATATAAAATAATGAATGAGGGGTGACATATTATTAAATAAAGGTTTTATAACTTAAAGGTTTCAAACGGTTTTCTTTATACCACGAGTAAGTGCGGCAGCCTGCCAATGCTGCCGCACTCGCTGGTAGTTTCACGAAACTTACTTGATGGCCACTGTCGCACGCAGGGTTCGGAAACCAGATTAATATTATAAAAAATCCAAGATGGCGGCCAACTTTTTGTTTTTTTTCGCCGATTTCGATGAAACTCGGTTTTTTGTACTATTTTGACAAGAATAAAGCAACACATTGTTAAAAATATGAAAAATCTAAGATGGCGGCCAACTTTTTTCAACTGAGTTACATCGAAATCAACCTAAAAACAAAGTCGGCAGCGATCTTGACTATTGTCGTTTTTTTTACAATTTGTAACTGTTTTCTTGTCAAAATAGTGCCCCAAACCAAGTTTCATCAAAATCGGTCCACAAACAAAAAAGTTGGCCACCATCTTGGATTTTTTATATTTTTAAAACTGCGTTGCTGTTTTCTTGTCTAAATAGTACTAAAAACCGAGTTTCATTGAAATCGGCCCACAAACAAAAAAGCTGGCTACCATCTTAGATTTTTTATATTTTTAAAATTGCGTTGCTGTTTTCTTGTCTAAATAGTATTAAAAACCGAGTTTCATTGAAATCGGCCGACAAACAAAAAAGTTGGCCGCCATTTTGGATTTTTGACGTTTTTAACATTGTGTTGCTGTTTTTCTGTTAAAATAGTACCAAAAACCGAGTTTCAGTGAAATCGGCCCACAAATAAAAAAGTTGGCCGCCATCTTGGATTTTTGACATTTTTAACATTGTTTTGCTGTTTTTTTGTCGAAATAGTATAAAAAACCGAGTTTCAATGAAATCGGCCCACAAATAAAAAAGCTGGCCGCCATGTTGGATTTTTGTCATTTTTAAAATTGCGTAGCTGTTTTCTTGTAATAATAGTACCAAAAACCGAGTTTCATCGAAATCGGCGCATTTAACATTGCGTTGCTGTTTTTTTGTCAAAATAGTAGCAAAAACCGAGTTTCATCGAAATCGACCCACAAACAAAAAAGTTGGCCGCCATCTTGGATTTTTTTATATTTTTAACATTGCGTTGCTGTTTTCTTGTCAAAAAAGAACAAAAAACCGAGATTCATCGAAATCGAATTATTAATTTAATAGGAAATCAAAACCGTAAAGACGCGATAGCCCTAGAAGACGTGTCCCGAGCTGCATAGAACGGCGAAGTATGCAGCTCGGGCTCGTCCGACTCACCTCTCCCCCCTCACGCCCCGCACGATTGCCTTAGTCGGCCTACTGTAAGAAATTCTTTATGCTGTGGCAAAGGTATAATCTCCATTCTGCTGTTACTTTCCTACATTTGTGAAGTCGAACAGACTTTATTTTTTTTTAACAGAAATAAGAAGAAGAAGAAGAACTACCTGCCCGCGTTTTCGTCAATTTTCACGGATTGTAATTGATGGTTTTGTTTTGAAAAATGAGTGCTTCAAGTGACAGTGAGGCGCCTTTTATTTTCCCTTTTAGTTTCGAGGTGATGAGAAGTAGAGTGTATCACTCGGGCTTTGAATCCCTTGCTACGTCCAGGATTCTACTAAAGAATTCCTCACTTCGCTCTGGATTCAAAAAAGCGCCTTCGCCGTAAAAATATTATTTTGCTCTCTTATCATACTCTCTATCTACTATTAAATTCGTTGTGAAAAAAGACACTGAAAGCCACACACCCTCCAGACGCAAAATAGGCGCAATAGACGTCGAGTTGCGGGAACTGGCTGTATTGTTAAGAAGAAGAAGAAGACGGTCTGGTCTGGTCCGTGATTAAGCTTACAAACAAATTAGCGCCCGCTCACATTTCGTCGTTGGTAGTGTGGCTGTGTTATGGTTCTGTTAATTTCCAAGGGAACATACCCATACTACGTGCCCATTTTGTACAATATTTTACCTCCCTCCCCCCCCTTGGTGACCACCCGTAGTATATGCCAAGACCCCCTCCCCACTCCTCTAGATTTCAGGTAGTAAATTATAGATGTGATTTTAAATGTTTTTTTTTTACAGAAAGTAAAAAAAAGGCTCATATTTGTCTTTTTATTTATACCCTGCGCTGTGTACAAAATTTTACCTACTTAAACAAGTGATTTTTTTATCACGAAGAAAACTTAATTAAAAACAACTTAATTTTACAATAACAAGTCCTAAAAGCACTAAGCACTGCGCGCCATATTTGAATACAGCTCGAAGCGCGAGATTTCCCTATAGAATATTGACTATGTGACAAAACCTAATCCCTTTCCCCAGCCCCTGTAACCAAGTGTGGTATTTTAAAGAATTAACGGGTCACATAGTGTGGGTAAGTTCCCTAACTACTTGTTTGTAGGTAGGAGCCGTAAATACTTAAAAGTAAAATAAATACACTTACTAGCCATATTGTCCTCAAACTGGATTCCCACTAGAATATGATTCATGACATTTGGTTGTGTAAGAGCTGTTTCCATTTCAAGTGCATTTTTGTAACCTTTTGGTTGTGGCAACAATTTTGTGTCAAAGAATAAAGCTAGAATTCCATCCAGATTGTCCAGTGCCACTGTAGCCATTGCATCTTCAGTAACTTTCCTGGTTAGAGGATTTTCAGGTGAAAATGCTAAAGTACCTTCTCTTTTAGCTGTAGTAAGATTTCCTCTAAAATTAAAAACATTAATTATAATTTCATAATCATACTTAGGTACATCAAAATTGTTTTCTTCAGCAAATTGATTTTTTTACTTACAAACTTTTGCCACTAATGTTGAAATATGTTGGGAAGAAAGGTGGATATGATACATCCGGTTTAGATTGAGGATCTACTAAACATCTTACTAAAATAAGGAATAAAGAAAATATCACAGGAGATGCTATTTCAAATAAGGTTTGCCATTTATGCCTTCTTTGAAGAAGAAAATTTTTCCAAATAAGGAGTTTCAACTTTTGATATCCAGACATGTTGTGAGTCCTAAAAAATAGAAAACTGTTAAAAAATGCATGGTTATAAGAATAATATAACTTCATTCATGTTAAATACATACCTACTCAATTAAATTACACAAATATTTACAGTATGTCCAAATAAATAAAATAGAAAAATATACACATCAACTTTGTCTAGGGATCAAGGTGATATTTTTTCATACAAATAAGGTAACTTTGAAGCCTTGGTTTCTTGCAGAAGGGATGTACCGTGCTGTGATCTGATAATGGCTATCTAGGGAGTGAATGGAGGAGATTCAGATTGCTATACACACCCAACAGATCTAATCAGCATTCTAAAAGATCTAGAAGGGTCAGAGTTCTCAGTTTCAGCATTTCCATACATTTCAATGCTTCTATTTTTTAGAATGCTGATCAGATCACTTGGGTGTGTATAACGATCTGAATCTCCTCCATTCACTCCCTGGATAACCATCATAAAACTATAGCACGGTACATCTCTTGCAAGAAACCAAGGCTTCGAAGCCTCGTTTGTATGAAAAAAAATACCTTGATCCCTAGACAAAGTTGATGTGTGTAATAGATAGAATATAGAAAAGTATGTATGAGTAAGAATTTTTTTAGCAGCAAAGAAATTAATATTCAAATTATTGTAAATAACACTTCTAATTTCTATGCACAATAACTTTGTCATATGTTTAGATTCACAAGACTACAAAGTATTAATGACCGAAACAATTCAAGGCCAAGGTACCTACATTTTAGCTGAAGATTTTAATAGTGAATCTAAATATTAGAATACAGCTAATTAAGTCGCGAAATACTAAGAATTAACAATAGTACCTTTATGAAATAGTAATCTGAATTGATTTAAAATACATTAACTCAATTTTAAATATTTTTGAACTGAGTTCATGTATGAATGCAAACAAAAATAGATTGCAGCGCGCAATTTATTGATTGCTGTTCCTGCAGACTGCAGATTTTAAGTAAGCTCTTAAATATTTGGCATTAATTATGTTTTTTAAACGAAATAATGTATATGCCGGTTTTCTACATTAAGAACTGGCACACCCTGGACTGGAAAATCTTCTATTTTAATTTATAACATTTAATACTTACGATTTAAACTTAGAACATATTTTAAAGAAAAAGTGTGAACACTATCTCCGATTAATTAAGCTCAGATGTAGAATCGAGTGATACTTCAAATTCTCTTAAATTAAAAGCATCTTTAATAAAAACGTTAACACACACAACACGCAACACCCACCCCGCAGAACTTGAATCATAGATAATACACTATTATAATTCAAATAGATAAGCCACTTTAAAATAAAAAAAATGTATAAAGGGAATTAGTTTCTTGCTCGGAAATCTAGATGGCGCTGACCTTTAGCTCGTTTTTCTGCATCGCGTTTTAATACGTAAAATTGAAAATAAAACTATTATGTTTTGAATTACGAGCGGCGCCTTTAAAAACAGTAATTAAGCACCGATTATATAATAATAAGCGTTCAAAACACTTTTTATTATGAATCAATGCCTAATAATGTTTATAGGCACCGCTCGTAAATCAAAACATAATAGGTTGTAAAGTACCTACCTACCTACCTACCTACCTATCTTTTTGACCTACCTCACTTTGACTATTATGCTAGTTCGGCAAAAATCTTCTACATACTTACAAGTAATAATAAATACCATCATAAAGAAAAAAACAGACAATGATTTATTTCACTGATTTATTACCTACCATGTCAAATATTCACAATTCACAACACTTACTTAACAACAAGTATTTAGTACTTAAGTATATTATATACACAATCCGTTCGAAAATAAATAATTGAGCAAAATATCACTGCAGAAAATAAAAATTGCGTAAAACTAAAAAAATATCAGATAAACATTGTGTTTTAAAATTGACAAACTGACAAAAACAAACTCCATACAGAAATTTGACAAAAATCAAAGAGATTATAAACTCAGTGTTTCCACTACCAAGTTTTAGTTTTACCCTAAATAGTTTCGATAATTATTTCAAACGTTGTATTATATATACACATTTTTCAGTACAAAATATAGTCAGTGTGATTTTGACGTGTTTGCATATGTCGTAGGATAATCGTATAAACCGGATCTTTACAAAAATCCTAGGTCGATTGTAAAGAACCGAAATAATAATTGAAATCTAAGATAAATTTTCACAATCGTCCGAGCAATTTTTAGGATCTTTGTAAAAATCCTGGTATGTTTCGGAAAATCGTAAACTTGAATGCTGATTGGATAATCTAAGACACGATTTATAACAACTTCAGTCTGATTGGTCAGAACCAGAACATATTGCTGTTGGGTTTTGGGGTTATTTCGTAATTTTGCCGAATTTAATTCTTCAATTGAAGTTTTAAGAGCATTAATTAGCTCGAAAGTCCATTTAGGTTTTGCACAACAATATTAACAAGTGCTGTAGAACTTTCTTAGCTCTGTGTAGAAAAGTTCTTTTTAAGATATAACCTCTAAATTGTTTGCACTGATCGAGCCCGGCACCTATATAACATCCAATTCACTCACTTCACTCATCGTACTTTAATGTCTCTTGATTGATGTGAGCACTCGTATTTATTTTAAATAAAAAACGTGAAATTCGTACAAAACACTAGAGAAATATTAGACAATAATCATAACAATAACAAATAGCCAATCAGAGCATCCGTCAGTCCATAACGATGACGTCATCCAATCAGCGCGCGCGAAAAGATGGTGATTTGCGATTTACCTAAGATACGCAGGCTTTTTGTAAAAATCCTAAACATTACTCGGATGATTGCAAAAATCTGTCTTAGATTCTAATTATCCGGTATTTTACAATCATACTAGGATTTTTGTAAAATTCCTGTTTGTACAATTATCCTACGGCACATATAAGCAAACTTTCTATGAAGTGGCGTCCTTTTTTTGTCAACTATTTATGGTCAAACTAACGAAAATGACTTGACTTTTTTTGGATTGACAAAAAAAAAACAATGAAATAAACTTTAATAAACTCTACTTAAGAAAACTATATAACTTATGACAAGGCAGCATGGTTTATGACCATGACATGGTTTATGTAAAAATATTATTTATTAACAGCTCATAAATGAACTAGTCACTAACTTTTCGAAGCCATTTTCACAATCTAGCTAAGTACTTAAATATAATTTACTAATAATGAAAAAGAGGAGGTACCTAAGTAATTGTTTCTATAATCTACCTACGTTGCAGAATTTTTTGACAGTAAGTGCTTCTAAAATAATTAATGTATTATTCCTTGTGGCCAGTAGCCTATTTCAATAAATTCACTGAGTATTCTGAGAAGGTATGTTTCACACCACGGGTGAATGTGGTGATTCTGATTACCCTGCCGTGATAGCCCAGCGTGCCGTACGTAGACTACAAAAAGCTACTCGATGACTCGACCGTGGAGGTCGTTAACCGTCAGGTCACTAAGTAATCTCCCCAAAAAAGGGGTAAATTTTGTAAAAGTAGAACACTATCGCACTAGCGTCATCTACCATGATATTGAGAACTAATCATCAGTAGGTTGCTTGTTGTAAAGTCAAGATGGCACCACCTTCCATACATTGGAAATTTTGTCTACGCTGACACTAAGTTACACCCCCCTGACTTGAATCACTGACTGACTGACATTGACAATTTTATTTTTTTGTTGATTCTTCTTCTTCTTATTTTTGTTTTGGCAATCTACATTCCTCTTGGAAGTAATTTTTGCCAGTGTCAAGTGTTGAATAGTTCAATGGTAGATTGTTTCAGTATACCTCAGACCAAATAAAAAAGGGAAGACGGAGTCTTCCAAGCAAGGGACTGAAGCCAATTTTTTCATGCATTAGTGTGTGAGCCGGTGTTGCCATAGTAATTCATATTACCCCAATGTTATAAAAATAACGCGTTATGAAATAATAACGTTATTTATCACATATCAGAATCAAAACAAAAAACTGCCTGGATTCAAGAGATCATAATACGGTCCCAAGGGGGGTATTACAAGCTCTTAAAACTTATCAGTTTTCTGAATGGCTATCAAAGCGTCTCTTTTATTTATTACTGATGAAAGAGACGCAGACTATGATAGGCATTCAGCCATTCTGACTCGGGTGTGAGGCGACGGCTACACGCCTGGTACTGTGATCCATCAGTATTTAATCAGGGGCCTATTTCATAAAAGATTAGTGAATTTACTATAATAATTTACCACAGTTATTATTGGGGTAGAATTATGTTTCTTATTAATTATAAAACATAATTCTATCCCAATAAACTATTACTATGGTAAATTACTGTACTTTATCATTATTTTATTAAATAGATCCCTGATAAATAATACTGATGGATCACAGTATTTACCACACGTGTAGCCGTCGCCTAATGATAGATAGAAACAACGAAATAAGAACTAAGGAAGCCTAACTCCTAACAAATATTGCTTAAAAAATGGCACCTTCGCATATTCTGTAACACAAAAAGGTCGCAAACTCAACAATGAACTAGTAAAAACATACCTTATTACAATGTACGCATAATCGGTATTAGGTTGTATTCTAACGCATATCACGTTTTCTATTGGCTGGGGTTTGAACGCAGATCAAACATGATTGGATATTTGGCTCGCGCCGTGTCACTCATTGGGCCGTTGTCGTGCCTTTGTCATTGAAGCGAGGACGGTGTAATGTAGAATGCAGTCAGTACACCTAACCTGCTAAGATCACTACGGCCCGGCGCGGTGGGCGGCATCATAAAATTGTTTTATGAAATTAGTACATTATTATTTGTTAGATATAATGTTTGTTTTATTATGTAGACAGACGACTTGGTAAAGATCGCTCGAATACGCTGAATGTAAGTCGTCTGCAACTAGTCGCTCTGGAAAACTAAAAGAGACATAATGTCAGGAGTGGACGTCTTTCGGCTGTGATGATTTTATTGTTATTTTATTTTATGAAAATTATAAAATGATGATGTTGATGAATGATGATCATATTAATTGGTAAGACACTTGATTTCAAGAAAGACTAAAATCAGGTAAGGTATTGAAATAAAATAGGTATGCTTAATAAAAGAGAATGTATTATGTAGAAATTTCTTTTTCATAACATGTAAGTACATAATGTGGATAATTATCACATTGGCGAAAGCAACGCCTCAATACGTCTTTTAGAGGTGTGACTGCGTATTAATACGTTGCTAGATTTTTATTTTTCACATAAAAAAACATGCTTTAATTGGCAGTACAAAATTCATATAGCGACATCTTTTTAACCGACTGCAAAAAAGGAGGAGGTTCTCAGTTCGTCGGAATATATTTTTTTATAGCAGCGTATTGGAATACGCTGCTATAAAAAAAATTTGACTTGGTGGACCAAGTCAAAATTTATTCTTGCCAAAAATCTTTTTCAAATGCAGACTATTTTAATATGCTTATTGACCGGTGCCCGAATACCTAAGCTAGCAATATGTGAGACGGTGGATTGGAAGAGGTGGATCAACTCCGTAGCGCGATCGCCAGATTTGACACCTCTTGAGTATTATTTGTGAGGTCATGTTAACAGTTGATGTTTAAAAACATTTGTGAGAGTGAAGCCGTAATGCGTTTGCGAATAATAGCCACTTTTGTACTTATTAAGTTGAATACAGGTGTGCTGCAAAGTGTTCGAGACAATCTAGTGCACAGTTGCTGGGCATGTATTGCTATTGGTGGTGGAAATATGGACTAGCATCTTCGCAGCAGATCTCATATTGGGGTTCCAGCAGAACGATCCGCGAATCAAACTCCATATTAAAAAACTGTTTTCAGAGCTGTATAAAAATCATAGTTTATGGAAATTGTCATTACTTTGTGTTCTGACGGTCTTGACCTTATGACGTCACTACTTGTGGTGCCGCTGCCTTCGGTGTTGCAATGTGAGTTCCCCATTTTTCGTTTATTCTATTTTAACCAGGGATTTTTTTTACTTGTTAATCAAAGAGGATTGTGTGAATAGAATCGAAACTTTATAGGTACCTACCTAATCATCCCTTCACGGATTGGACAGAGTTTTTGTTACACCCTGTATAATGATAAAAAAGCAAGGATTTTACATCAGATTACTCGTTTTCTATGGATTGTATATTGCAGGACGCGCCATTTTTATAGCATTACAAAATTTTGATTTTAATATTTCTTTTTTTCTGTTGTACTGAATTTCATGAGAGAGTTTTATTCTTGTTTAAAAATCTGTGATAGCAGTGAACGTGAAGATTTGACTCTGCCCCACAAAGTGACTGAACACTTGTTGCATAATAGCTACCATAGATTGCATGTATACGCTCATAGATATTTCTAAATAACGAAAAATATTTTACTTACCTATGATATGATATGACCGTATTTGTTTTGATGCCTTCTATTGGTCTTTTACACCACTTGACCACACATGACGTCGTTTTTTACCACTTTTTAATGATTTTTTTGTCGTTGCGCTAACGACTGTCACCGAGCGCGTGACAGACATGACTAAACAGTGCTTCGGTTGTACTTTTTTAGCCCCGCCCACTCGGTTGTAGTTTGCGTGGTGCTATTTTTTGAGCAGAATTACACTTCCTTAGTATCTTTGTTCGTAGGATAGAAAAAGTGAGCTTCTCAAAGTTCTGCATGCAGGGCTGTGAGTAGCTCGCTTTAAAAGTAGTGGCGGAAGTAGGAAGGAAATAGGAAAAATGTAAAAAATAAAACTAACGAATACTAAAGCTTCATGTATTTAATGCAAGATGTTTGTTCTGACATGTTAAGCATCCATTACACGGTAGGTTTTGCTGTCAGTTTAACCACAGTCACGGGCTGTGACTGATGATTAACCTACCGTGTAATGTAGTGACTGATGGTTGCATGATGTGATTTGTTCTTTCCATCAGTCAAACTCATAACATCCTTCCTTCAATATGTATAGTACCCTACCTAAATTAATTTAAATTGGGAGATATTTTCGTAAAACTACTTATTTTACCTTTGTTAAGAATACCTATTTTTTTCACTTAATCCTTTAAGCCCGGAAAATGAGACACAATATTCCATTTCCATCAGGGATTGCAGGATTAAAAATAACAATTTTAAGTGACGTAGGTTTTTTCAAAGTTTTAAATTTTGCTTTTCATTTTATATTTTTTAAAGAATTCATACTTTATCTAGTTTAAAAAAAACCCGCCTGCATAAAAAGACAAGTCAACTGAAAAGATGGAAACAAGATAAATATTAAAGGCAACATAATAACATGCTGTCAGAGGCATGCATAAAGAAAGTGACATTATGAATTATTTGAATTATATACCTCCGACCGCATGTTATTATGTTGCCTTTAATATTTAGTCTTGTTTCCATCTTTTCAGTTGACTTGACTTTTTATTGTCTTTTCTGCGGCAGGCAGGGGTTTTTTAAATATATAATTTATTTTTTATTTATATCTTTTTAGTTATCATATATTACGGTCATGATATACCTTTTCGAAATCTTCATAATAAGCCCTTTAATTTGATACCCATATAGCAGTATTCTAAAAAAAATATTTTTTTCCACTACGTATAATAGCACCGTACAGCCGCCATGTTGGTTTTTTAGAACGCCACCTTCTTAAGAACAATTGGGCTGACAAGACGAATCTAACGATATCTTAATCATAGAAATCCGTTCAGCCGTTTAAAAGATATGAGGTAATAAAGAATATTACGTATCTAATATTCTTTATTACTATATTATATATATTTATTATTATATGTATATACAAGATAGAAGATACGCGCGAAAAACATAACCCTCTTGCAGTCGGGTAAAAACAGCATCTAAATCGATCAAATCGTTATGGAGATAAATGAGAACATGATGCTGCAGCACTTCATAGCGGCTAAGTACTATAACACTTATCTAAGAAGCATCGCCAAAAACCATTACAGAAAGCCGTAGCAAAATCGATTTAGTAATTTTTGAAAAACGACAAAAACTGCATTGAAATCGGCCCAGTAGGTAGTTTCCGAAGAAAATGGTAACAGACATAGACAAACAAACAACCTCTGAGGCGACGGCTACACGCGTGGTAAATACTAGACGTGTGCGCCGATCGGCGTGGCGCACGCCGCCGGTCATTTTAGTCACGCCGCCGCCGCCGAATTTTTCATCGGCGTTATCGGCGTCAAAATCCAAGTGTAACATGTGTAAGAAACAAGTACAAAAGCATGCATAAATTGTGCATTGCATTGTATCTATATATTATATTTCATATTTCATAAAGATTTATTACTTTTCTCTCTCTTTTGTATCAGTTTGATTGTTGCCATAGAGGTTTTTTATTATTGTGATTTTATAATAGTATTTATAACCCGGTCGAGTCAACTCGGCACCTGAAGCGCGATAGTCCCCCTCGTTTTCTCCTTGTCTCACGCCACTGTCTTCATGCCAGTAGCGTTAGTACATTTGTAAGCGATAATTTATCGATCGATAATCTATCGAAAACCGGTGGCGTGAGGAAAGAAGAAAAAGAGAGGGGTCTATCGCGCTTCAGGTGCAGAATTAACTTGACCAGGTTGTAGTCATCATTATCACATCAGCCGCACGACGCCCACTGCTGCGCTGGGTTTAGGCCTCCCCCAAGAATCTCCACGACAATCGGTCCTGCGCTGCCCGCGTCTATCGCCTTCCCGCGACCTTAACCAGATCATCGGTCGGTCCACCTTGTCGGGGGCCTACCCACGGAGCGTCGTCTGGTGTGCGGTCGCCATTCCAACCTTTCCGCCCCAACCACCATTGGTTCTTCTCGCTAATGTGTCCCGCCCACTGCCACTTCAGCTGAGCAATTCTCCAAGCGATGTCGGTTACTTTAGTTATCTTACGCATCTCCTCATTTCTGGTCGATCACCATGCCATGACCATGGCTCTCTTCATTGCACAGTGAGTGAGAGCCTTCTTATGAGGCCCGTAGTTATTAGCGACCACGTTTTACTGCGGTAAGTCAACACTGGTAGACTTTTGTCTTGATACACTGAGGTAATTTGGACGCGAAGATTTGTCGAAGCTTCCCGATCTCTTTTTCGAAGTTGGACTTACCTAACTGGACTGTCTGTCCTAGGTTTAGGTATTTAATGGTCAACAACTTCGAGTGTAGTGTTAACATGAGCTGGAGTGGGTACAACATGGGCACTTGACATGATTTTCATCTTATCCATCTTCAATTCTAAGACCCACTTTTTGGAAGGCACTACGGATATCTTCTAGCATTGTGTTCAAGCCTTCCATGGTCTCAACCATAAGAACTATATCATCGGCAAAACGAAGGTGTGTTAGGTACTGGCCATTAATGTTGATACCGAGTCCTTTCCAGTCCAAGAGCTTAAAGATGTCCTCCATCGCAGCCGTGAACAGTTTCGGAGAAATAACGTCTCCCTGTCTCACACTCATACCTCGCTATAGTTGGATGGGATCTGTGCTCTGATTCTGTACTCGGGCTTACATGGTGGCATTTTCTTATAGGTGCCTCAACACCTCGATATACCTAGTCCACTCAGTGCACCTCTGAAGACTGCAGCACTGCCCAGGTCTCAATCGAATTAAAGACTTTCTCATAGTCCACGAACGCCAAGCAAAGTGGCAGATTATACTCCTCGGTCTTCTGTATAACCTGCCGCAGCGTATAGATGTGGTATATGGTGCCAAAGCCTTTTCAAAACGCGGCTTGTTCGGGAGGTTGAAAGTCGTCGAAATTGCGAGCGCGACGATTCGTGAGATTCGTCTTCTTCAAGAGGGTCTTGTCACCCTTTTTAAAGAGCAGATTAACCTCACTTTTGTTCCATGTCTTCGGCGTTCTGCCCTCGGCGATGACGGAATTGAAAAGCTTCTAGAAATCTTCCATTCTACTTATTTTGACCATCTACGCCTATTACGCCGATGACGCCGCCGCCGCCGACCATTTAGACGTCAGACGCCGCCGCCGGTCAAATGACCATCGGCGCACATGTCTAGTAAATACTGAGATCATCAGTATTTAATCAGAGGTCTATTTCATAAAAGTATGAAAAAGTGCAGTAATTTACCATTGTAGTAGTTTATTGGGGTAGAGATTATGTTTTATAATTATTAGGAACAGTTCTACCCCAATAACAACAATGGTAAATTGTTATAGTAAATTTACTAATCTTTTATGAAATAGGCCCCTGATTAAATACTGATGGATCACAGTATTCTAACCCCAAACGCATATACCACCTCCATTCCGTTCCATCCGTCGTGGGTAAAAACAGTCCAGCAACAAAAATAATTAACGCGTTATTTTTAACAAGAAACAAATAACGTTACGTTACTTTCCATGTTACCCAATAACAGGTTTAAAAAAGAACGTTTGGCATGGCAACACTTGTGTTGAGGTTTTGTGTTTCAAGTAATACCTTAATGTTTATTTTGAATTAGTGAAAATATTAGTTTCCAATTTTACTTTCGTGTGAAATGTGACTCCATCCTGCTTTTTATGTGTCGAAAATTGGTTTTTACACCTTTTCACTACACAATTCGGCATTTTCTTTGGTGAAATTTATAATTTATTAGTACGTCCTGGTACGTCCGCTTCGCACGCTGGCTGTTAAGAAAAGGCGTAGTTTCGTTACATGTGTGTGCGTGTGACTGTGTGTGTACACGCCAAGGCGTAGTTTTATTGGCTTCACTGCTTTGTTCAGAGGACTACGTCTTCCCTTTTTTATTTGGTCTGAGCAGTATACATTAAAATGTGGGTGCATCGCATTCCAATGCTGCTTGGAGCATTTGGCACCAAGTATATCAAGACAGTTTACTCGGTAAGGTCATAGTAGAGTTCTACTACGGTAAGTATAAAAGAATGAAAGATTGGCTCGACTATCAATGGTATTTTTATTTATTTCCACCTGTTACAAACGGATTACTTATTTTTTATAGTAATTTTTCTTCCATCGTTTTTTCACAGTACACAGTTTTTTTTTTCAGATTGTAGCGTTATTTTGACACTTGACATATCCACAGACTACAATGATACATTTCTTAACATCCTCCACACCAAGAAAAGGAGAACATAAAATAAAATTACAAAGTATGCTACAATCTAGTATCCAGAACACAATACTAATTTTATATTTTAAACAATGAAACATACAGATTCAACATGGATTTAACACAATTGTTTAAACAACATTATAATCACATTAACATACATCTTATTGCAGTCACAATAATTATTATTATAATAAGCATCTGAGAAATATAGTTCACTTATCACAAGTCATCTTTACAGTAATTAGTAATTTAATTACCAAACCAGTATGACAGACAGACTACACACATGAGATCAAAATGATCAAAATATATCAAAGTATGTTTGGAAAACAAGAAGTTTATTTATCAAATAAAATTAAATTTATAGTTTGTACTTACTTGGCATTTTAATAATTCTCCCACGTCTTGTTGTCTGATCTGTCTCTCTGTTGGCTGGCTCTGTAGTGCGCCCTTTGTTATTAATTGTACTGCTAGGGTTTATAACTATACAATATTTCTTACCGATAGAATTGTGATTTTTGGCGTCCATTTCTCGTCTCCCTTCCACCTCAGAAGAAGAAAGCTCTAATTGGTATAGACGCTGAAATGGTCGGATTTTGAATCCAGTTGTTGTCCTTACCTTGGCAGTTCTATCCACTCCATCCTTTCCTGTATAAATCTCAATGACCATTCCAAGTGGCCATTTTATTCTTCTTTCTTCAGACTCAACTAGAACTATATCTCCTACCTTTATACCTCCACTCTTCTCTCTTCCTCTCTGTATTAGTTCGGTAAGGTACTCGTTCTTGAATCGTGTACGAAGTTCGTCTCGAAGTTTTTGCAGATACCTCAGTCGTCGATTCATACTGGTGGCATCTAAAATATCAAATTCGGTTACCTGTGAATGCGGCAGAGGTTGTAAGAAGCACGAAGGTCGCAGCGGCTCTAGTGAGTTCGCGTCGTCAGCCTCCACATAAGTGAGTGGTCGGTCATTTACCACAGCTTCGCAGTCGCAGAGGAGAGTCTCCATTTCTTCATAAGAGACAGTAGATGTACCTAAAACACGTCTTAATAAATTCTTTATTATTAATATCATGCGCTCAAAAAATCCACCCCACCATGCTGCTGTAGGCGCATTAAGCTTCCATTTTATGCGCATTATGGTGGATACGCGTTGCACTTCATCCCAGTCAATGGTAGACAGCAGATTCTTGGTACCTGTAAAGTTGGTGCCATTGTCGGATATCATTAATTTTACACGACCTCGTCTGGCGATGAATCTGCGAAATGTTCTGATGAAGGCTTCTGTGGACAGAGATTGTGTCAGTTCCAAATGTATCGCGCGGTATACGGCACACGTGTATATTACAATCCAACTCTTTACATCGCCGCGTAGATATATCGGGCCGACCAGATCAGCTCCTGTTACTTCAAAGGGTGCGGTCGGTTGGATTCGTTCAATAGGTAATGGAGCCGCAGATACTTGAGTAGCTTTCGCTCTGTGTCTCTTACATATAATACATTTATCTATGACAGATTTTACCAGTTTCCTAATACCAATAATCCAGAATCGTTTTCTTAAATCTGTGATCATCATATTGGTGCCAGCATGAAGAAGTTGTGTATGTCTCTGTTCTACCAGTCTTCGTATGATCACATTTACTGCAGGTAGTACTGCTGGAGTTTTCACATCTTCAGGGAAATCGGTAAGTATCAGCTTTGTTTTTATTCTCAGTATATTATCTTCATCATAGAATGTAGTTAGTTTTGCGGTATGCTTTTGTATATATTCTTTGCTTTCTGCCTGTATAGTCTTTATTATTTTCTTTTCAGCTATTTCATATTCTTCAAACGTCAATTCTCCTTTTTTCTTATTGTCTTTGTAGCGAGCATTGTAGATAAATCGTAATATCCATGCTGTCATTCTTATTATTTTAGAATACTTGGAAAAATGTGTTAAATCATTTACCATATCATTGTCACAGCATGTATTAACGCATACAGATTTTTTGAGTTCTTTGCAGGCTTCCTTTTCATCAACCACCAGTGCAGAATGCGGCCACAGTTCGGGATGTCGACGCAGCCACGGCGGGCCTTCCCACCACTTGGTTTCGAGCAGCCGACGTGTGTCGCAGCCTCTGGATGGTAGGTCTGCCCAGTTCTCAGGGCCTGGAATGTGGTGCCAGTCATTAATGTTGGTATTTTGGCGGATTTCTTTTACCCGATTTCCCACATAGGTATTCCAAATCAATTCTCGTTTTATCCAGCATAGTGTCACACCAGAATCACTCCAACAATATTCTTTATGATTATTCAATTGTAATTTCTTTCTTACCCCCATAATTAATCGTGAGCCAATGAGAGCCGCTAGCAATTCTAATCGTGGTGTGGTTATTTTCTCTGGTGGTGATATTCTTGACTTTGCAGATATTAATCGGACAGTCACATTACCTTTACTGTCTTCAGTTCTGAGGAATACGCAGGCAGCATACCCGTCCTTACTGGCGTCACAAAACATATGAAGACTGGCATTGTTGCAGCTCTGTAGTGGCACCGTTGACAGAGGTCTTGGTATTCTGCAATTTGACAGTAAATGCACATTATCATACCAGTCGTGAAATTGAGTTTCAATATTAGGGGGCAGCTCTTCATCCCATGCCAATTTAGTGTTCCATATTTCTTGTAATATTAATCTAGGAACAAGTGTTACGGGGCACAGAATTCCCACGGGGTCAAAAATTCTTTGTGTCAAGGAGAGGATGTTTCTCTTATTTAATTTACCTATCTCTGAAGGATGAGGCAAGGCATCTAAGTTGCAAAAAAGTTCATCGGTGGCAGTATCCCACATTATTCCTAAAACCAAGATGACACGTTGATTGGTTTCATTAATTTTCATTGGAGAAGTTACCCACTGCCTCAAATCAAACTTTGCCTCTTGCATTATACTTTTTGCCTCTTGTATGAAGTTTTGTGTCGCTTCTTCCGAGTCTTGGCTTGTAACTAAATTATCGACATAGAAAGAGCTAGATAATATATCAGCTGTATTTTTGTGCTCACCTTTTGTCTGTTCCAGGTGGTGTTGTATCGTTGCGGACAGCAAGAATGGGCTCGAAGTCAGGCCAAAGACAACTCGACAATGCCTGTACTCCATGATCTCCCGCCGCTCGTAATCCTTCCACCATAAGAACCTGAGGTGGTCCCGGTCATCTGGATTAATTGCAATTTGCAAAAATGCTTTTGCTATATCTGCAGATATACCTATTAAACCTTTACGAAAACCAATTAATAAATCAGGTATTTTATCAATAAAATTCATACCTTTTTCCAGACATGCATTTAAGGACTTGTTATTTTTATCTTTTGCAGATGCGTCAAACACTGGTCGCAGCTTGGTAGTAAGACTTGTCTCCTTGGATACGGCTCGATGTGGTAAGTAGTGTACCTTATTTTTGTTGCAGTCTGGTGAGGGTATAGGTTCGATGATGCCAGCATGCTCCCATTCATGCAGAATGTTGTCATAATCTTGAAACTTACCGCAAGTAATTAATTTATTTGTTGCAGATTCCAGCCGGCGGGTGGCTATCATGCGGTTGTCCAGCAGATCATCATGACCATCCTTCCATGGAAGCTGCACCTCATACCTGTTCTCCTCATTTCTTCGGACGCTCTCTTCGAAGTTCTTCAGGACCTCTTCTTCTTTTTTCTGTTTTGATTGTATGTGCACTGGATCTTGAATACCTAAAATCTCAAGATTCCAAAAATCTGGAACGCTCTGTAAACAGAATAAAGAAGCGACAATGTTTGTGTTTATTATTGCATCATGAGTCTTACCCTGTAATGTCCACCCAAGGTTTGTCTTAATGGCAGTCAGACCAGTCTCCAGCTGTACAAAGGTATTGGTGAGTAGCAAACCTGAATAATCAGCACCTATTAAAATACCTATATCTGATTTTACATTTGTGTCTGTCAGCTTGATTTGGTTCTTTTTTAACAATTCAGAGAGAGACAAGTTATTCATATTCACTTTAGGTACATTTTTACAAATCGTTACTTGGCTTAAGGCAGTCATATTAATTTTAAAGGATTTATCAATGCTCTGTACTTCTAAATCATAAGTGTTATAATTTTTGTATGACACAATGTTACCTCCAAACAAAGAATGTGTAAGTCCTTCAGTACCAGTTGGCATCACATTGAGTGCCTTCACTACTTCTTCTTTTACATATGAGCGTTGTGAGCCACTATCGAACAGTGCTCTGACAGTCACTGACTTATCTCCATGGCAAACATTCACAGCGACAGTTTGAAAGGAGTGTGGTTGAAGAAGTGGAATGAGCGGTGTAGTTCTGAACTGTAGCTGCAGGTTCTGGTGACGCTTTCACTTCTTTTTGCTTCAGTCCACATGAACACAGCACAGGCGAATGTCTTTGGCCACATATATAGCATTTAACGAAGCTGCGGCAGCTCTTCGCATGGTGACCAATTTTCAAGCATAACGCACAAGCCTTCTTTTTCTTCAAGTGTTCCCGTCTTTCATCTATTGTCATCTTTGAGATCTTGAAACACTCTGTGCTCGCATGTCCTTTATCACACCATATACACTTCACCTCATATTGCTTCTTGTTATCGCTATTTGCTGTCAGGCAGGCTGCTGTTGGTTCCGAGCTTGTGGAGTTAACATTGAAATCATTTGCCAGTGAAATGCGTTGGTTGGCTTCAACTGCCTTCTTCAAAAATTCTAGCAAGCTAGCAAGTTCATCGCTGATCTTATTTGGTCTTTGCCTTTCCCAAATTTTCAACAGTTCACTAGGCAGAGCGGACTCCACAATGGGCAGAAGAAATGGTGAATATTTATCACTAGTTACTTTGAGGACTTCAAGCGATCGCAGGTTACTGCATATATTATCATAAAGCGACATCAAGTCGATAATTTTGTCTTTTTTTTTTAATACAAGGGTGAGTAACTCGCGAACATAAAGTTGAATTAATAAATCTTCTCGTGCATACCGGGATTTCAATTCGTCGAGGCAAATCTTGGTTTGTTAAAGGAAAATTCTCAACAAATTTCTTTACCTCACTGCCCGGTTCCATGTTCTGGCACAAAAACTGCAATTTGTCGCTCTCTTCTATGGCTGGATCGGCATCAATTTTCCTGAATTGTCCCCAGAATGTCATCCAGTTCTTTATGTTTCCATCGAACTTCTTGATTTCAAGAGTGGGCAATTTAATTTTTTGAATTTCTTTGCCGCAATCGCCAGTTATATTGCGAGATGACTGAGATGAGTACATCGTGTCTAGTAGGCTCCATCGGGTTTGGTATTTGCCTGCATCGATCAATTCTTTTTCAAGTTTGTCATCTTCGAACGGTTCGGTGGAAATGATTAGGTTTTTAATTTCGTCGTCATATTTCGTCAATTCGTAAAAAATGTCTTTTACTACTTTGTGGCATGCGTGGAGCTCGTTGATTTTGCTTGAATCGGTTTTGCATGAGTTTATTAATGACTCCAACAAATTGGCAGACTTGGAAAAATGTCGTCTTTGTACTGACCTCACCTTGCATTTTCGATCCATTTTTTCGTCGGCCATCAATCGATAAAATCTTCATACAAGGTCGCCAATTATAAAAGAATGAAAGATTGGCTCGACTATCAATGGTATTTTTATTTATTTCCACCTGTTACAAACGGATTACTTATTTTTTATAGTAATTTTTGTTCCATCGTTTTTTCACAGTACACAGTTTTTTTTTTTTCAGATTGTAGCGTTATTTTGACACTTGACATATCCACAGACTACAATGATACATTTCTTAACAGTAAGGTCAGCCGAGGTAGCTACCACTACAATAAAAGTCTCAGCTTCACACACCCAAGATCGCGCCTATTTCAATTATCCCACATATTGTTCAGTTGCGTAGACACTTGTACCACAAAACTGCACCAATTTTAAGACACATTATCCACTATGAATCAATTTGCGAATAATTAAAATAGTCACCAAACCGATCCCGACAAAATGGCGCCAAAAACTCCTTTTTGTTGATTTGTCAATTCAATAGTGAGTGAGACGTAGTCAAGGAGGTTTATACAGGGAGTGAGTACTCTACAAAAATTGACACTTATCGTTTAAAAGAAATTCAACTTTATTGCATTTGACATAGAGTTGAAATTCTATCGACGAAATTGACTGAAGGCACTACTGTGTGAATGAGACAACACCAGGTGGAGGTCGGTGTCTCGTTCGCAAAATTGCCATTACTAAACAATAATACCACGATAGTAGGACCAAAAATATGTACGTTACCAATCAAGTAGTGTATCAAAATTAAGGATTCGGAGTGGGAAGTCAAATATATACTATTTAAATATTAATTTAGAATGACACATAATAATTGTAATTTAAAACAGAACTTACTCTTTTGATTTAATTAGATATCTACAATAATGCTAATCAGCTATCATCGGTGAGGTGATAATAAATAGAAGTAACAATCCTGGCAACTCCGATTTTGACCTTGGCGCCGAATTTCAATTTAAGAATTTCAATTGAATGCAGATATTAGACGGGCCTTTTTTCGTTCATTTTCGATGCTTCATCGCAGTGAAGCATCGAAAATGGCGTGTCTAGTTAAGTAGATTCATCTTTCATCGCGATGCGCCTTTTCGATGAAAGTCACTAGACGGCAGTGCAGTTTCATCGGCATCAATTTTTCAACCCGCATCATGCAACATGCATACAAGCAGTGCATGCAAGCATTTTTTTTCTCTTTAATTAACTTTTAATTCTTTAATCAAAATTATCACGCACAACCTGTTGCCGCGAAATTTTGTGAGAAATGAGAAATACTACATTCATTTTACATTTAGTGTCTAAATACTAAAAGTCGTTCACTGGTCACTAGTCACTGCCTTTTTCATCGAAAATGAATCACTTTTGATGACCGTCTAATATCTGCAAAGGAAATGTTACTTTACAAAACTAGTGTGACCATAAATACTGCACCATTTCAGATTTCCAAAAAAACGAAATTGTTCTATAGAAATGGCTAGAGGTCGCAGGCGAGACGGTAAAATTAATAATAATAATCAAATTCATGTTTGTGCGCGTGTGTAACTTTTTTGTTTTTGGGCCGATTTCGATGAAACTCGGTTTTTGGAACTATTTTGACAAGAAAATAGCAAAGCAATTTTTAAAAAACTAAAAATCCAAGATGGCGGCTAACTTTTTTGTTATTGGGCCGATTTCGATGAAACTTCGTTTTTGGAACTATTTTGACAAGAAAATAGCAAAGCAATTTTTAAAAAACTAAAAATCCAAGATGGCGGCTAACTTTTTTGTTATTGGGCCGATTTCGATAAAACTTGGTTTTTGGAAATATTTTGACAAGAAAATAACAACGCAATTTTTAAAAAACTAAAAATCCAAGATGGCGGCCACCTTTTTTGTTTTTGGGCCGATTTCGATGAAACTCGGTTTTTGGTATGATTTTGACAAGAAAATAACAACGCAATGTTGAAAATTTAAATAATTCAAGATTGCGGCCAACTTTTTTGTTTTTGGGCCGGTTTTGATAAAACTCGGTTTTTGGTAGGATTCTGACAAGAAAATAACAACGCAATGTTGAAAACTTAAAAAAATTCAAGATGGCGGCCAACTTTTTTGTTCTTGGGCCGATTTCAATGAAACTTGGTTTTTGGTACTATTTTGACAAGAAAATAACAACGCAATTTTTAAATACAAAAATCCAAGATGGCGGCCAACTGTTTTGTTTGTGGGCTGATTTTGATGAAACTCGGCTTTTGGTACTATTTTGACAAAAAAACAGCAACGGATTGTATAAAAAAATCTAAGATAGCAGCCAAATTATTTATTTGTTTTTTCAACCGAGTCACTTCAAAATCAACCCAAAAACAAAATTTGCAGCCATTTTGATCTTTTTTGATTTTTCCATCAGTTTACATTGAGTTGTTATTTTCTTGTCAAAATGGTATCAAAAACCGAGTTTCATCGAAATCGGCCCAAAAAACAAAAAAGTTGGCCGCCATCTTTTATTTAAAGTATTTTAAAAATTGCGTTTTTATTTTCTTGTCAAAATATTACCAAAAACCGAGTTTTATCGAAATCGGCCCAAAAACAAACAAGTTGGCTGCCATCTTGGATTTTTTAATTTTTTCAATACATATTGTGTTATTATTTTCTTGTCAAATTAGTACTAAAAACCGAGTTTCATTCAAATCAGCCCACAAATAAAAAAGTTGGGTGCTATATTTTTTTATATTTTTAACATTTCTTTGTTATATTTTTATCAAAATAGTAACAAAATCGAGTTTTATAAAATCAGCCCACTAACAATATAGTTGGCCGCCATTTTGTTTTTTTTTATATTTTAAACATTGTGTCGTCGTAAATCTCTTGCACCCATTTTATTAACTTCACAAGTAAAGAAATTAGTGCAAGTATTTTAGACCTTATTGACATCTTTACCAAAATAACAGTTTTTAATGAAACAGCAAAGTAAATGTACAAGTATAATTATGGGAAAAAAAAATCGAATTTCAAACGTCAGTGAAGTCGAAAATCGTTTGCTTCTTTTTTTAACTACAGATCACTAGACAATGTTTTCCTACTTTTACTTGTTTTTCCAACATTTATTTGTTTTTCCGAAGTTCACGCACATTGCATTTTTATTAAAAATTGGAATAAACTTTAAAGTTGCGTAATTATTAACACTTGAAATTAAATTGAATTGAATAAACTAGATTCAAATTGGTTGAATTACCATATTTAAAAAATAAAAACCAAAAAAGCAACTTAATAAAAACGTGATAAATAATTTGTTCTTAAAAATATTTTTTTAAAATAAATATTAATTTTCTTTTTTTTAGTTAACGAGGTAAACTAAAAATATACCACCGCCTATCAGAGTTCTCGTCAAGACCCGAGTCCAAACTCGATGGGGTTGAAAGGTTTTATTGCAGAGTTCCTGTGGCCTTCTTCCGGCTCCATCATCAGACTCTTGGATACTATTACCCAACAGTACCCTTAGCACGAACAGCTATTGAGAAAAAAAACGCGCGTAAAATTATTCGATAGAGAATTATTTATGGAAATTTTAGTTTCGCTATTCGGCGGTAGATGGCGTTGTACAAATTTCCAATACAAAATTGCACTATCCAATGATTTTACGCGCGTTATTTTTTTCGATAGCTGTTCGTGCTAAGGGTACTGAGCACTCATCAAGACGATTCAAACGAGCCCAAACTCGATGGAGTTGCATGATTTCAATATTGAGTTCCTATGGCATGGAATCCAGACTTCATCATCCGACCCTGAACCTCGTCTCCCGTCAGAGTACTTGTCAAGACAATTCTAATAAACCCAAACACGATGGGGTTGTATAGTTTCATTCATCATAGAGTTCCTGTGGCGTTCTTCCGGCTCCATTATCAGATCACCTCAATGACACTGTAATATTGCATTTCCTTCCATTTCTGGGGCTCTATTTTTGAATCGTTCGACTGGCGTCGAGCGCTCTTTTCTACTGATTTTCGTTCGACATATGACTCAAAACAATGGGATGTCGAACGAAAATCAGTAGAAACGAGCGCTCGACTGGAGTCGAGCGATTCAAAAATAGGGTCCCAGTTCTGTGTTCAAAGTTTCAAGTCTCTAGGTCATCGGGAATTTAGTATAAAATCGTTTGCAAAATTTGTGCTCAAACAAACAAAAGAGCAAGCAACCTAATAAAAACGCGGTAAAAAGTGTTAATTATAAATAACGAACTACTTAGGTATTTAAGTTTATATTAAACAGTTTAAAGTATTATGTATGTCTCCGGCCAACCATACGGTTTGGTCACCCTAATGAAGAAAAGGACACATACATCTACTTGACCTCTCTGTCGGCTCGTTTTGGGGCGAAGCGCTCAATCCGGTTAGTAATAATTCATGACTACTACTTAAATAAAATTAAATGGCGCCCGTATGTCAGTTGACTTGACATATCAATACCTAACAATGTTTTCGTAATAAATTTCTTTGATAATTTTTTAGAACTTTAAATTTAAATTATTATTTCTTAAGCTTTTACTATGTCCATGAATAATTTATCTTCGGCGATGAAGTCCTGTTCAGAAAGTGAGCTAATTTGTGAAATTACTGATGCTGCTGTGACACCAAAGCAAGCTGAAGGTTCCCGTTTGAAGCGAACATTTACACTGCCCCGTAATCCATTTGGAACAGCAAAACCTACTTCCAGCAAGATCAAAACCTCCGACAGAGAAAATAAACCAACGAGTGCCTGTTCTCTATCTAGCGAGCCACAAAACGAAGAAAATGGCTTAGAAAGGAAGTTGTTCAGAAGGCCGTCATGGAAGAGATTTTTGAACAAGATTGCGCAGCACATGAGTTCTGTAAATGCTCCTGGAGTACGTAATTATTATGATTGTTATATTCAATTTCCTGATTTCCTATTCATACGTGTGTAAGACCTTGACATAAATGGTTATTTTTGCATTTTGCAGAATTCAAGGTCTTTTACAGGAAGAGACCTATCCACTTCAATAAAATATTTTTAAACTAGTGATAATTAGATTTCTTTATACTTTTAACCCGTTGTATGTATTTTTTTTTCAATTTATTTGGGTTATAAAACAATGTACACAATAAAGTATTCTTACAGTGTTACGATAAATAGCCTTTGTCATTGTGACACGAACATCATTAACCACAACAGTATTTATTACAAAAATAGGTTAACTAAGAAGCAAGGGTTATTTGTAAAACACCAACAACCTCGCAGGAGTAGATTACCAACATTATAAACAACAACATTTGTTCTACAACTTTTGATATAATTTGTTAGATTATACATTCATACAAAAAAATATCAATGTAATTTACCATTTGTATGTTCATAACTAGGGTTTTCGGACCCGGGTACCCGGGTCGGGTATACCCGGGTATTCAAGAGAATTCGGAACCGGGTAATAATTGGTAAAAAGCCGGGTACCCGGGTAATTTCTATATCAGCACTCATAATTTGAATCTGCTGTACAAAGCCCAATAATGGTAAAACCTACTTTCACAGATAGGCTGTCCAATCATTGTCTTAATTCCTTGGTATTTTCAAAAGCTTATTTTTTAACAGGACAACATAAATGATAATAAATTAATAACTTTTATTGTTCTTTAAAAAAAAATAGTTTAAGATGTCTGCACGATTTTCTAAAGTATTTTAATAACCATCTGAGCAACTTTTTTTTAAGAAATGCAAGTCGCAAATAGTCTAAATACGAGAATAACATCATCTTTCCAGAGATGGATATTTTTATGTTATGTTTTTCGACATATATTTCCTGGGAGTACCTAGATGTTTTTTTCTCGATAAATACACCGTCTAACTAATCGAGTAAATCCTTTAAAGTGGGTGTTCTACGAATAAAACTAAAGATTTTTGCCAAAGATACATCGGGGTCGAAATACGACAAAAAATACTTCCCTATACTAATACTTGATCTTAATGACTAAATAACCTACAATGTTTAAGGCTCTCCTAAGTAGGGCCAATTTTATAGATCACATTTGATACTTCATCAAAATTTAACAACGTAACCTTCTAATGGCGGGCACACAATACTTTTTTTATTAAAGGCAATTTTTTTAGTTAATAATAATTAATATTATTTGTTTTAAAAATCACAAAAAAAACAAATTTACGATTTAGTTTGCAAAAAACACTAAAGACTAAACAGATGTCAGATGTGTCATGTGATCTGAATTGCCCTACATTAGTTTAGTTACTTTACTTAGGGAAGACGAAAATTTTTGTTGTTTTTCAACCCATAGGTATATCTCTTTGACAAAAATGATTAGTTTCATAAGTGGAACACTCATTTAAGGGGACTTAAAAGTTTTAAATGATTAAAATTTAACGGTGTGTATATTTAAATGAGCAAAAGACATGAAAAATGAGAATTTTTATTTGTATTTGAAGATACCCGGATACCCGGGTATTCCCGGGTATTGAAATAAATAATACCCGATACCCGGGTATGAAAAAAGCCCGGGTACCCGAAAACCCTATTCATAACTACAAAACAAACGTTGTTGTTTATGATGTTGGTAATATACTCCTGTGAGGTTGTTGGTGTTTTACAAATAACCCTGTATAAGTACGGAAAAAAACCTCATTCAATTAATATAGTAATAATACTATTAAAGTTATATAAATATCATCATCATCATCATTATTACTGAACCACATATTTTACTATAATACTGTTTATTATAGAATTATTCTTATGCCATCTGAATAATAAATGATGCAATTACAGGTCAAGTCTGCACCACCTATTTTGAATGGTGAAAGAATACCTTGCAGTGGAGTCCCACCATGGCCTCCTGGGGCTACTCCTGCAGTCTCCGGTATTAAAAACCATGGGAACACCTGTTATATGAATGCAGTACTACAGTGCCTTTCTCATACTGATGTAATTGCTGAGTATTTTGTATTGGATCACTATAAGGTAATTGAATTTTATGACTGCGAATCAACTAGAAAATTGTGCTTTGCCTTCCTTGCTAAGGAAATAAGTATAATAGTGAGGTGGCCGGAAAAGCCGAGGGGGATAGAGCAATGCAAAGAAAAGGGAATGTTGTCACTATATCCCTTTTCTTTGTATAGCTCCATCCCTCTGGGCCTCTCCAGCTGCCATAGGGCCCATAAAATTTCTGTTCTGGAATTTAGTAATGTAGAAGATTACACAACAAAAACTTAATAATATTGTTTTAGGTTGATCTTCAAAAACGTAACAAAATAAACTCTAAGAAGTATGGAACTCGAGGGGAAGTTACAGAACAGCTGGCTGTTCTGCTCAAAGCCCTTTGGGCATGTTATTACACACCAGATATGAGCACTATGTTTAAGGTATTGAAGTATTTTCTTAATCCCTACCCTATAGTATCTTTATGTTACTAAATAGTTAATCCACACTAATATTATAAATGCGAGAGTCTGTTTGTTTGTTACACCTTCACGTCTAAACTATTGAACCGATCAGCATGAAATCTTTCACACATTATGTTAAGGGTGCAGAGATGGACATGAGTACCTTTCATCACGAAAAAAGTTTTGTAAAGTGTAAAAAGTCGTGGGCGTCCGGTACTGCTGCAGTAAACTAGGATGTCAATTTTACTTGTTAAAAATATACTGAGGATATTTTGTATATTTGGAAGATGCTTGATTTTCCTATTAACAATGCAGCTGATAATATTTCTTTTAATATACTATTTACCCCTTTTTTTGCTTCTCAAACAAGTTTGTATTTCTTTTGTCAATTGATCAGATCAGGTCATTATATCTTGGTTCTATGTTGCAGGGAGCAGTTGAAAGGCATGGCACACAATACAGAGGTAACAGTCAGCATGACGCACAGGAGTTCCTATTTTGGTTACTTGACAAGGTCCATGAAGATTTAAATACTGCCACCAAGAAGAAGTATAAGACTATAAAGGTATAAAATGTGCCATTTATTTAATTTAAATAATATTATATTTATAAAAAATCTACAAAATATGCCTTCATTTATTGTAGAACACGGGTGGTAAGCCAGATGAAGTAGTAGCTGCAGAAACATTAGCTAATCATGCCCGCAGGAACAGTTCATTTGTGCAGGCGGTTTTTCAAGCACAGTACAGGTATTGATGATTTAAGAATATTATCAGAGCTGTGTGTTTCTTTAAGGCACTTTCCTGACCGAAAGTGGCGCCGCGGTGAGTTTTATCTAATACTAGCTTCTGCCCGCGACTTCGTCCGCGTGGATGTTAGAGAAAATCCTTAGAGAACCTTCAACCAGGATCTGACCAGACATTTTTACGTTTCCGGTTCCGGTTTCCGTTCCCGTTCTGTTCCCGTCCGTTCCCGTCCCTTTCCTGTCCCGTTCTCGTACCCCTTCCGTTGCCATTCCCGTTCCCGTCCCGTTACCGTCCCGTTCTCGTTCCCGTTCCCGTACCGTTCTTGAACCGTTCCGTTCCCGATTCATTCCCGTTTCGTTCCCGTTTCATTCTGTTCCCATTCCGTCCCGTTCCGTTCTTGTTTCCGTCCGGTTCCCGTTCCTGCCCCGTCCCATTCCCGTTCCCGTTCCCGTCCCGTTCTCGTCCCGTTCCGTTCCGTTCCCGATCCTTTCCCCTTAGTTCCCGTCCCGTTTTCGTTCCCGTTCCGTTTTCGTTCCCGTTCCGTTCCTGTGTCGTTCCCGTTTCGTTTCCGTTTCGTTCCCGTTTCGTTCCCGTGCCATTCCCATTCCGTTCCATCCCTTTCCAGTCCCGTTTCGTTCCCATTCGCGTCCCGTTCCCGTCCCGTCCTCCTTCCGTTCCTTTTCCCGGTACCGTTCCCGTCCCGTTCCTGTCCATTTCTCTTTCCCGTTCTATTCCCGTTCCGTTCCCGTTTCGTTCCCGTTCCGTTCCCGTTCCCATTCCATTCCCTTTCCGTTCCCGTTTCATTCTCGTTCCCTTCCCGCTCCGTTTCCGTTCCGGCCCGTTCCGTTCCCATCCCGTTCTCGTCCTGTTCCCGTTCCCGTTCCTGTTCCTGTGCCCGTGCCCGTGCCCGTGCCCGTGCCTGTTCTCGTTCCCGTTACCTGGATGTGCATGTCCAGGTACAGGTCCATGATGTGTCATGTCCACCGTGTTGGACTTCAAAATAAATGTCATTTTCGCAATCACCATCCCATGAAACCTCAAGAACGACATCCACATCGATTTTCATGTTTACTTACCCCATTTACACCCTAAGGGATGATTTTCAAAATAACAAAATATGTGTTAGCCTATTTATTTTTAGACATGCTCCTACGAATTTTAAAGTTGTAATGTCTATTTTATATTCTTTTTCCATACATTTGCTCATTTTCACCCCTTTAGGGGTTAAATCATGTCTACCGTGTTGGACTTCAAAATAAATCTCATTTTCGTAATCACCATCCCATAAAACCTCAAGAAAGACCTCCACATCGATTTTTATGTTTACTCACCCCATTTACCCCCTAAGGGGTTGATTTTCAAAATCACAAAATATATGTTTGCTTATTTATTTTTAGATGTGCTCCTACGAAGTTTAAAGTTGTAATGGCCATTTAATATTTTTTTCCATACAAAATTTGAACCCCATTTTCACCCCTTGAGGGTTAAATAATGTCCACCGTGTTGAACTTCAAAATAAATGTCATTTTTACAATCGTCATCCCAGAAAACCCCAATAACGACATCCGTATCCATTTTTAGGTTTACTCACCCCATTTACCCCCTAAGGGGTTTATTTTCAAAATCACAAAATATATGTTTGCTTATTTATTTTTAGACGTGCTCCTACGAAGTTTAAAGTTGTAATGTCCATTTAATATTATTTTTCCATACAAAATTTGAACCCCATTTTCACTCCTTGAGGGGTCAAATCATGTCCACCATGTTGGACTTCAAAATAAATGTCATTTTTGCAATCGTCATCCCAGAAAACTCCAATAACGACATCCATATCTATTTTTAGGTTTATTTACCCCTTTTCACCCCCATTTAATCCCCTGTAGGGATTGAAATACTAACAATAACAATATATGTTGCGTTAGATTTCCATCCATAAGCCTAAATTATATATTTAGCAATTTTGACTTCGAAAATAAAGGATTTTCTTAATTACACAACTTCATCCCCCTTTTGACCCCTTCGGGGGAAGAATTTTGAAAAACGCTGTGACCCGTATTTATTAATTTTCAATCTTCAGCGTAAACACAAAATTTGACGATCCTAGCTTCAAAACTGAGGGACTTTCATACAAACTTTCATCCCTTATTTTATCCCCTTAGGGATAGAATTTTCAAAAATCCTTCCTTAGTGGATGCCTACACTGTATAAGGTTTCTGTGTGCAAAATTTCAAGTCTCTAGGTCCAGCGGTTTGGGCTGTGCGTTGATAGATCAGTCAGTCAGTCAGTCATTCAGTTTACGATTTTATAAATTAAGATTGTAATTCTAATACACAATTTTAGTAAAACTTCTTGTGTTCTAGTTGTGTCTAGTACTCTTGTGTCTAGAAGGTATCACTACATTCCCTCGCCAGTTACTGCTAGAAGTAGATAGCAAATGTGTCAAATACGGACACTTTTAGCAGTTGTGCTATCTACTTCAAACAGTGACTACAAAGGAATGTATAATGATACCGTCTAAAAATACTTGACTTGGCCCCTAAAAATTACACGAGAAGTTTTATTAAAATCCTTTTCTATTAACAACTTATTAAATGAAACCCTTTGAGGGCGCCTTTCGGTCAGGGAATTGCCTTAATGAGCAAAAAAATAAATGAAGCCCTGATTTGATGTTTCATCAGCTAATTAAGTGATGCTTTCGACAATTATTATTAAAATAATTGATTATTTTCCAGATCCGCATTGACGTGTGCGAAATGTGAGCGTACATCATGTACTTTTGATCCATTTCACTGTGTCAGTGTTCAGTTGCCTTCAAGATTGGCCACAGCACAACCGTCACCTCTTCCTGTAAATGTGAGTTAACCTTATAATTTTTTTATGTACAATGGGATAGTGCTTGGCCTTCACCTCACCCGATGTTAAGTGACGATATGGCTTAAGGTGGAAGCGCACTACACACGGAATCCTCATCACTGAGGAACTAGCTATCTTACCTTTAACTGCCGAAACACAATAATTTTTAAATTGTTGTTATGGCGTTAAACTTAGGTAAGATGTTAGTAGCTAGCCTGGTGGCATATTTGTAAATACCCGACGCGTTATCCACTCGGGGAGTTTCGGCTGCCGCTCGGGCGCTCATTTTGACCTGACGTGTCGACGATCAATCGAATCGAACTGCTTTACTCACAGAACAAAGAAAAAATTTTCCCCCCCAGTAGAAGTCGCAAGTAGGCGGGACCCGTGTAACCTCAAGTGAGCGTAGCTCCGCATACTTCTGAATTTTGCTACGTCAGTCGTGTGAGCGAACGCCAAACGAAAACATCTTCAAAAAACATATAAAAATGCCGAGTTGCATTATATAAAAGATCAAAAACAATATCCACATATATCATTTAGCAAACGGGTGCATAAAATATCAGAGGGAAGCTTTATTTAATTTATTTTGATTTTAATTAAAAATTCAACGGAGTTTTTTCTTTTAAATTTCAAAACAATAAATATCCACCTTTATGCGATATACACTTATGATCCATATTCCAATGCGCTATTTGACATATTCTTGAAGTTTCATAAACATTAAAAATATAGACTAGCGGAAATGTTGCTCAATAGGGGAGACCGAGAAAAGTTGTGACTGTGAAGAGTTGTAAAGTATTAGAGTCTGGCCAACGAGTCATGTCATCTCAAACCCGCGGCAAAAACTGACAATACTCGCCGCCGGAAGCGCAAAAAGAACAACAGCGTAAATATACCAATTAAAACGTTTAGCGTTTAGAAAAATGATTTTCAAACGTCTGAGTAAAATCATAGTTTAAGAACTTATCAGGACTTTAACTGAATTCAAGAAAATCTGTATAAAAATAATATTTTTTTAAAAACTTAAATGACCAATTCAGTTATTATAAGCCAACCTTATATGCCAAATAAGTATGTATCAATCAACCACCGAGAAATCAACTGTCATATCAAAGAGAATATAAAATATAATAATCACTATATTTTTGATCTATGACAGTCATAGCCAAAATGACTTCCAAGTATAACCCAGTAAGGTGTAAGAGTCTATTTTCAGTAGGTACTGATACTGAATGGGCATCAAAATTCAGTTTAACTCGAACGGATTATATCCGAGCTCAGAAGAAGTTATTTAATTCAACTGTTTTGCTACGACGGATTTAAAATACAAAATGAAAGGACATCAGGCAGAGTCCCATAGAAAAAACCAAAGAATGTATAACGTTTCTGATTTTTTTTTAAAATGTAGGCATGTAATTAGTAAGTCATAGAAAATATTCAGATTTTTACGAAGATTTATGTTTTAAGAGTTATTTGCGTTTGAATGTTTTTTTTGGTAACCCCGACACTAAATAGCAACACCAGTTTCACGACAATACGTTTCGTTAGCTGCGTTAGTGATACAGATTAGCACCACAATGTACGAGTTGAAACCATATCAAACGGAAAATCTGTGCATATGTCGCCCGTAACAAAACACTTTTGACAATTGAGTTGACTGACATCCGGCAGACTTTTTTTTGCACAATCACTTGTGACACAGAACAAATATACTCAGGGGAGACTTGTGAAATCGCTAACAAAGATGTCCGTTTCATTGATATGCTTTTGTTTTTTTCAATAAATTAATTAAAGCTAAATGAAGGAGTTTAAAAATAATGTTGCTACTGTTTTATGATTCTAGTAACATTAAGTGTTCAAAGATAATAGAATTATGTTTGTACACTTTTGGGTCTCATGTCACTGATCTCATTTCCTACTAAGAATGTTGATGGTAAGTTCCCTAAAAATGAATTCTGGATCGTTTAGGCAGTTTTTCATTTAAAAAAGCTAAAGGCACTGTATATACACCTAAGATAAAATTGATATTATGTAGTATTTTCAGTAAATAACGTTTTGAAATTTTAAATAAGTTATAATTAGGAAATATAGCAAGCCGAGTTGTTGATTCGAAAACATAACTGAGTTGAGTGTTGAGTTGAGATCGGTAATATTTTAGAATTCCAAACTCATTGTAACTCGCTTTCTCAAACCTATAATCGATAAGTTATACGCGGCGTCCGCCACCCGTGTGATGTCGGTGAACTGTCCAAGATCTAGCGTTTCTGCACAGACTTCTCAATGGATCTTTGCAATCTAATGAGCTCGTGAACAACATCGCAATCAGTGTTCCATATCGTCTTCCTCGACAGCCAATAAAGAAAACTTTTGCGCTACCTACTTTTAAGGCCAACTTTGGACGAAACGCCCCTTTGCTTCGCTGTTGTGCTCAGTATAATAATCTCAAAAGAGAGATCTCTGATGATATCGATGTTTTTCGCGACTCATTGCCTAAATTTAAGTTCAGTATCTTTAAATTATTAGAATCTAATAATCAATAATAATAGTGTAAATTAATAGCTTTCAATTTTTTTTTCTTTCATTTTAATTATTTATTTTTTAAATTTATTTTAGCATGTACTTGACACAATTAATGTTTTAAGTGTTGTAAACGCCTATAATAGGTATATAAATAAGTATTGTGCTCTGTTGTATAACTGATATCAACAATATTAAATATATATACTGTTGGTGTACCTTTTCCATAAATAAATATGCGAAATTCGAATTTTCATTTTTGAACATATTAATCGATATCCGATACATTTATTTTATGTGGAATTCTAAATTTTGAATTTCATATATTTGTTGCCTAGTAACACTAAGAAATGTCAGGATTTCACCGAATTATGAAAAAGTGTTTATTGAATATTTTGATCTGAAACTATTAGGATAAGTTAAGTGAAAAATGTTAACCAACCTGGTCTCCCTTATCTCGTAAAATTTTCTTAAAGTACTTTATGTCATAACAAATAAGGTGGTAAATCGCATTATTAAAATTTGCTTGCGCCATCTAGCGGCTGAGTAACAGCGTTATAAATATACGTATTATTTAATTTGGTACCAAGTGCTATGGTAATACAATTGAATCTAAATAAATAAACATTGTGATTTATGACCTTTTGGATATTATACATTTTAAATTTTTATCCAATTACGTGTTCACAAAGTATGTGTGCGTAGCATGTAAGTATTAAAAGCGGGGCTTGGCTTCGATTTTTAATGTGTTAGTTTGGTTACACTGGTTTTCATACTAAATTGAGCTCATACTACTTCTAACTACTTCTATGTTCTGTGGCTTTACTCCTGTAGGTCCCGCGTATAGGTTAGAAATTTAATTTCGAGGTTATTTTTTTTATAACTGACGCGGTACGTTTGCTGCTTACAAAGCAATTCAGGCTCCTATAAATAGAAGACGCATTATCCCGACACGAAATACGAAGGCAGCAGCCGTAGGATTTAAAAAAAACCGAAAATGATTTTAACAAAGTTTATTACAGGAAAATTACAATTATTTCTTATAACTAATTGACTGATTCGAAGTGTGAACCGAAGTGTTGGACAAAATGCAGGCGCGCGGCGTCGAAGACGCGCGGGGGGAGTCGACGTCCGTGTGCAGCGGTCACGTTGTGCAGCGTCGGCGATTCCGTCATATTGTAATAAATGTTTGCTCTAATTTGGATATCGCGACGTCAGCGGTCTTCATAGTCTTGCACAACGTAATTCCTCCACCCTCAGAGCAGCAACTATTTCATGACGTTTAATGAAAAAGTTGCTGGTACTTGATTCTGGACTTTATTGGCAGGTTTGACTTCTGTGTATAATTCTTCGACAGGAGCGGGTGAATTATTCTTCTTCACTCGGTTAGAAATGTAGCGGCGCCAGAGCAAAGTTGCAGCAAGCAGCGTCGCGCAGGTAAGTAGTATGTAAAATGGCAGAGTCGTATGGTACAGGGTGCTATCTGTTACGTCATCGAGTTGTATAGGTGGCTGAGATGACATCTTATCTTCGCATCGGTGTAATTCTCTTAGGTTGATGGTGTTCAGATGAAGTGATGCTGCGGATGCTGGAGAGGCGGTCTCGTTGGGAAGTTGAGTGATCTTGATAGGTTGACCCAGGATACGATTTTCTTCGTTGATGATCGTAAATTTTCGGGTTCGTAGGTGACAGTGACGTGGTATGGTAGCGAGATAACTTCCTTTCAGGACGGTGTAATCTTCGTTGCTGCCACATTGAAGTTGTACTTTGGTCGGCTCAGGCAGCACGAGGGCGTAGTATTTATCATCCAGCTTCTCCATGGCTTCTCTAGATAAGGTGATGGTCATCGTTTTACAGGATACGTCAACTGATTGCTCAGTTAGCAGCTTCCGGATGCAGTCTGGTTGTGTCTGGACCTGTCGATTGAATTTCTCTTCGCAGAGATAATGGGCTTTTAACTTCGGGCATTCAGCCTCTATGTACACAAAAGTTTCATCATTGGTTGCTATGTACGGAGATGGTGGTATAATGATCTGATTATTTTTATTAGGTAATATGGATAATTTAAAAAGATTATACCTATCACTAGCCACTATCGGTAATTTAAGTACCAAAACTATACTACTCTCTGAATAAAATAAACTAGGTATGATTACGTCATAGTATTCACGTAATTCTATATCAAGTACCTGCTCTTTATCGTACAGCGTTTTAAGTTGCGTTACTAAACTACCTAAACTATTTATACCTATCATAGAATGGTGAGTGCTCGATGCACGTGTAAAAGCTATTATATTTTCTATTCTACGTAATTCTAATAATAAATCGTCGATGTTCTCACCGGTAATAGTTAGTAACTGACTTAATTTAGTTAACCTAATATAAATGTCCTCACCATAATTACTACTTTTTAAGATGAGTTGAACTGTATTATTAATTTTCGATTGGTTATCTATAATTTGAGATAAAATATGGGAATGATGAGTCATCCAGTCTTTGTTAAGACTAATATGACTATTCAACTCATTTACTAATTTATCTTGATTTTTCCTGAGAATTGAGATGGCATGATCATATTTTAAAGCATCTGTGTAATCCAAATTGCCACTTATACTTTTTATAACAGAACCTAAGCCGTCTACAATGCCTCGTTTAGGACGGTCGTTGGGCTGAAGGTTTTTTAATTCAGATGAAGCTTTACCCAATTTACTTCTGAGATAATGTAACTGAGATTCATATAAAAAATTTGTATCTTTACCATATAACTGAGATTCGATCGTTTCGAGCTGACTGTAAACTAACTGTATATTAATATCTATATCATGCAAGTCAATGGATTGAAGGAATGAGTGATAATGGGTGATAAGCGCCATGGGTCCTAATTTAAATGGTAGGAGTCCCGGTCCGTTGTCCAGGCTCTCAAGTTTTATCTCTTGAGAATGAGTCATCGGTAGAAGTACGAGGATTAACCTGTAACAATTTAGTGTTTTTAGGGGCGCGTTTCAAACGAGATTTGGCGACCGGACCCCGTTTTTTCGATGTGTAAATATGGATGGGGAGGTCGGCTAAAACTTTATCCTGAGTGTAACGAGCTGCTAATTTCTGACGGGAAGCTAATGGATTTTTAACGAATATTTGCTGACCAGGTTGATATTCAACTTCTGGCTCACGATCCTTATTGCGACTTTCGATAAGAGATGTACGGTTAGCAAGCGACGTTTCGTTAATAATATCATAAACTAATTGCATTTGCTTACGGTGAGTTTGAATGTATTGTTGAAGTAATAATTCATTAAGGTCAATATCACAAGGGTCGCGAGGGTCACAGTGGCCTAATATCAAATCTAGGGGTCTACATTTTGTAAAACTATGTATTGAGCTGTTATATGCTAATATTGCGTATGGCATAAGATTAACTACCGGTTCCTTTCGTTGTTGTAAACGTAGTGCGCGTAAGTGTTCCAAAAGGGTTGAATGAAAGCGTTCGATATTACCGTTATCGTTAGGTGAGTGTGCAAGGGTCTTATGATGTGTGATTTATTGCAACTTAGTAAACTCTGAAAACATTTGGTTAGTGAATTCTGTGCCTTGATCTGTGACTATAGTGTATGGAAGCCCATGATGAGTTGAGAATGTTAATAAAGCCTGAATGATGCTGAGTGCTGTACCATCTCGGAGATGATAAGCTTGAGCATATTTAGAAAATACATCAATGAAGGTTAAGTACTTTTCATTTTCAGCTGTGAATAAGTCCATATGTATTATTTCAAACGGTTTTGTAGGTGGCGGTACTATATTGAACTCTTGCCTGATAGGATTACGGTCGTATTTAGATTGCCCACATATAGTACAGTCATTTATAAACTTAGTAATGTGCTCCCTCATTTTAGGCCAGTAGTACCTACGTGACAAAGCCAAATAACATTCGTTTATACCTCTATGGTTGGTTTTACCATCGTGGTAATGACGAATAATATCTTGTTGTCGTAAGTACTCCTTGACGTTCTCTAATTCAGTTTTCACAAGTACTAAGCTCATCGCGGAGCTTTTGAATTTATCTTGTAAGATCGGTATGATAGTATACATGTCAAATGGGGGTGTAATTAACAGCGCGGTTTTAACTTTAGGATTCACGTACTCCTTAATAGCGTTTATCAGGAGACCAATCGCGCTAATTTACAACGATAAAACCAAAACCAAATCGTTACCGCTTGAGTTTTGTTTACAGAAAAATACTCGCTTTAATTATGTTAAAATTGTACAAAGCTGTGCCTAAGGAGCCTAGAATGACAATCTCGGACAATTTAAATGAAAATTCTTAAGCTAAACCAAAGATTTTTAGGTAAATATAACCTCAATGACAACGTAACGGTTTTGGTTTTATCGTTCAGAATTAGTGCGATTGGGCCCCAGGTCTTCCTGTAAGTTACCTCTTGATAGTTGTACGGAGGTCCGAGTATGAGATTCGAAAGGCTTTGAAACTGTGGGTCTCTTTTTTATGTCTCCTACAATAGTCAAGTGTATTTGTCGGTGAAACTTGTTAAGGGGTTCGTCTGTTATAGGAATTTCTAAGATGGGATTCTCTTGGTTTGTATGAGCAGTTACTGTAGTTGATCCTGTCAATGATGCCTGTCGTTCTGTCGGGTTGGCTACAATGGAGCTGGTTTCCTCATTACAGATCTCCATACGGGAGAGAGCGTCTGCATTAGTATTATCTTTGCCCTTTTTATAGATTACTGTGAAATCGAATTCACTTAACTTTAAGCGCCATCGGTTAAGGCGGGAATTAGGCTCTTTAAGGTTCATAACCCACTGGAGTGGTTTATGATCAGTTAGGATTTTAAATTTGCGTCCAAAAAGGTAAGGTCTGAAATACTTCGTTGCCCAGACTATGGCAAGAAGCTCTTTTTCTATAGTGGCGTATTTTTGTTCACTTTCATTTAACGTACGTGAAGCGTACGCTATTGGTTTATCTGAGCCCACTGGCCCTTGAGATAAAATAGCTCCAAGTGCCACGTTAGATGCGTCTGTCGTTAATATGAAGTCCCTAGTGAAGTCGGGGTATTGTAACACGGGATCGTTAGTCAGTAAGGTCTTACATTTTTCGAAACATTCTACGTATTCGGAGTCAAAAGTAATTTTTCTGCCTTTCTTCAAACATACAGTCATCGGTTTAGTAATCTGAGCAAAGTCTGGAATAAACTTCCTGTAGTATCCTATTAATCCCAAAAATTGTTTTATTTCTTTAGGGGTCTTTGGAATGGGGTAGTTTTGAATTGCTGTAATTTTGTCTGGGTTCGGTTTGATTCCTTCCCTACTAATAATGTGTCCTAGGTAAGCGGTCTCAAGTTTAAGGAATTCTGACTTATCCATCTGGACTTTGAAGTTAGATTCCCTTAACCTTTGGAATACTTTTTCTAGGTTACCAATGTGTTCCTGAAGGGATGTGCTGAATACGACGATATCATCAAGATATACGAGACATATGCTATTCTGGAGTCCACGGAGCACGTTATCCATAACCCTTTGGAAGGTCGATGGAGAATTTTTGAGACCCATCGGCATCCTCAAAAATTCATAGTGCCCATGCTCAACATTGAACGCGGTTTTAGCTATATCGTCGGGGTTCATTTCACACTGATAAAATCCTGATGCCAGGTCTAGAGTGGTAAAATACTGGCATTTACCTAATTTATCAAGGACGTCTGTGATGTTCGGTATTGGGTACTTATCATCGATAGTTTTCTCATTTAGTTTCCTAAAATCGACTACAATTCGCCATTTTTGTTTCCCAGACGCGTCGGCTTTCTTAGGTACGATCCAGATTGGCGAGCTCCAGGCTGAGTCTGAAGGACGAATGATGCCTTGCTCTAGCATTTTATTTATCTGATCGTTAACTTCTTTCCGATGAATAAACGGATATCTATAATTCTTTGTATGAACAGGAATTTCGTCTGTGGTCCGAATTGAATGCTTGATTTTATTCGTGAACGTCAAAGGCTCACCATCGAGATAAAAAACATCTGCATAGTTTGTACAAAGAGACATAATATTCGTTTTTTCTTTCTCGTTTAAGTGATCCGTTCGTAAGCGCGACAAAACCTCACGTACACGTTGTGAGTCACGGTCAGTGCGCGTGCACTCGATATTGAACATGCTAGCCTGCGCGGGTCGATCTAATGAAAAGATAATATCGTTATTACTAGGATTTTCTATTTCGACATAAGCGCGGTTGTTAGTAACAGTCGTTAAACATTCAAGGACTATGCAGTTACTTAAAATTTGTTCATGAACTAAAACTTCACCATCGGCTGAGTTGATAGGGATTTTAACTAATTTTGTCGAGTTTGCAGGGATAATATCCTCATACAAGTTCGCGTTCCTTGAATTAAATAAATGAATAGGGTTGATAGACGATACTGTTCTTAAGGTCATATTTTTTAAATCAATATTTGATTCCCATTTAGTTAACAAATCAAGACCGATAAGCCCGTCGAAATGCTCGTGGAATTTATATATAAAGAACTTGATACCGTCCGGCTGATTAAATTCCGGGAAGCACGGTATTAAAATAGAATGACTATTCCTACTCGTAGCGTGAACGTTCGTAACTTCGAAAGGCTCATAAGTTGGTTCTAAATGAGAAAAATATCTTTGAACGGCTTCGGGGCTAATAAAAGATTGATTAGCGCCGGTGTCTATAAGAAAGTTAAGCGGTGGATTTTCTATCTGGATATACGGTAGCTGACGTTGAGTTTGTAGGTTTAATTCTATCTTGACTTTTTTGAAATTAAAGCTTTCTGAAAATCCTCCTGAGTCGTGTCAGTGTCTGTCTGTTGCGAATCTTCTAATTGATTTGCACTTAATAGTGGCTCATTGTCGTAGCAGTGAGCGCTATCGGTTCCGTAGTAGTCTGTCTGTTCACCGTAGCAGTAGCTACTGTCGTAGTACGTCTCGTAGTCATTGTAAGCGTCACAGTCGTACGGAGTGGTACAGTGGTAATAGTCATAGTTATTGTCATAAGTTAAACAGTCATTTACATTCACGTCCCGAGATTTGAAATAATTAGTTGGGGGTGGATTCCCATGTCTACGCCAGTCATGTCCTGTTAAGGGCATGGGTTTTGATACATAAGGACTTACACCGCTCATAGGTTTAGGCGTATAGTTATTTGAAAAATTATTTCTAGGGGGCAAACGGAACTTATTGCTATTCGCGTTATAGTTTGGCGGCGGCGCCCTAAACATTTGCTGAGTTCGGGACGGCATACGGCCAACGTTATTGAACTGAACATTATGAGGTCTAAATTGCGGTGGCTGTGAAACAGGACGTTGCCAATGAGGTATCTGCTGTGGTGCAAAAGGCGGTAACACAAATGGCTTAGGCACACTGGGGTTAATATTATTAGCATGCACAAATGAATTAGGTGTAAATTTGTTAATAGCGGATGAGGGTTGGTTTCTGTGAGAACTTTCATTCCTTTGCACGAGATACATGATATTTAGTTCCTCCTGGACATATTCCAGGGCTTTTTCTATGCTTTCCGGGCGCATACAGCGTATCCGGGACCCTAAGGGTTCTTTTAAGCCTCTAACAAATGCTTGTAACGTTAGCTTTCTATATAAATCGCGTTTAGCCTCAATCGTCGTAGGAATATTCTCGTGTAAAGTAATGTATGTTATTAAAGTACTAAAAAGTGTCTGACACCTATCGTAAAATTCCTGGGGTGTGCTATTACCCTGCGTCTGCAACGATAAATCATTGTAGAGGGCTGTTTCGTCCCTTTGGTCTGAGAAGTTATTAATAAGAACGTTTCTTATGCCAAGCCAACTCGCAGGTATTCCATTTGAGTTAATTGTCCTGGCGGCATTACCCGTGATCTTATTTAAAATGCCATTTAAAAGTGACAGATTATTTAATTCGGCTCCCGGGCCGTCTAGGATGGTATAGGTCTGCACCACCTGGTCACAGAGCCTTATAAATCTGGTGAGAATATTCGGGTTCCCGTCAAAGTCGGGAACCAGGCGTAAGGCCTTGAAAATTACATCAGGGTCGTAATGTGGCAGTGCCATGTCTGGTAGCTGACACTCCTGATTATTTAGAATACTATTTAAATTATCGCTAATATTTAAACTATCTGACTCGACTAAATTCAACTGATTATCTAAATTATCGTTATTGTCTGAGTTATCGGACTCTACTAAATTATCTATATTTTCTACGCTAAACCTATTAGAATCTACAGCCTGCTGGCGAGACTGTTGCGATGCAGTCTCGCTAGACGATTTTCCTGGATGGAAAATTTTGGCGATTACCTAACTACTAAAAATCCTAAAAAACTAGCACAAAGCAACACAAAGACAATTCTTTCAGTGCACTTACAATATCATATCGGCCCTTTCTGCGTATCAATGGCTGGATACTCCCCTTGGCTGCTCCTTCAGGTTCGGGATTCTCGATGCGCGACTTGAAAGCCACACGGGCGGCACGTGCAAGCGAAGGACGGAAATCTTCTTAGAAGCGCGAAACCGACCGCGAGAATCCTACCGACTGCGCCAAATACGAAGGCAGCAGCCGTAGGATTTAAAAAAAACCGAAAATGATTTTAACAAAGTTTATTACAGGAAAATTACAATTATTTCTTATAACTAATTGACTGATTCGAAGTGTGAACCGAAGTGTTGGACAAAATGCAGGCGCGCGGCGTCGAAGACGCGCGGGGGGAGTCGACGTCCGTGTGCAGCGGTCACGTTGTGCAGCGTCGGCGATTCCGTCATATTGTAATAAATGTTTGCTCTAATTTGGATATCGCGACGTCAGCGGTCTTCATAGTCTTGCACAACGTAATTCACGTCTATTATTTACGAAGCAAATTCGGGTGGCTAACGCGTCAGGTATTTACTCCGACACGTCTGCTATTTACGAAGCAACTTCGGGTGGATAACGCGTCGGGTATTTACGAATATGCAGCCAAGTGGACTTGAAATAAGCCCTACCACTAACCAAACCGAGTACAAATTGTACCCCCCTGGGAATCGAACACGGGACCCCTGTGTCTTACATGGGTGGGCAAACCACTAGACCACAGAGGCGGTATATTTCGAATGATTACATTATTTATTTTCAAAGCATTTAAAATACGAAATCATTTTCTACTATAAAGCTTTGTTCAGACTATTTACTACCACATCATGTCACACCCACGCTGCTTCTGATTCTGTCTCTGATTTGATATCTTGATTTATGTTTGTAAATTTTAAGGTGGTGTATGTAAATCAACAACCCCGTCAAGTCCGTATCGGAGTGGAGTTGTCACCGAATGCCACCATGGAGGATTTGCGTACCACACTGCATGCAGACACAGGCATTGACCGCGATCATATTATACTTGCAGAAATCAATGAGACAGGTATAATCTTCCATAGAGGTTTTTATTTTCTGCTACATTGTTTTAATAATATATCAATTCATCAACATTCCCTATGTCTGAAAAAAATCAAATTGGCTCTGTATTCTTTTGTATGTAGGAATAAGCTCCCTTAGTAATAGTAGTAATGTGGTATAAAAAAAGTTTTAACATGAAATGTCAAAACTTTATTCTAATATGTGTAGGGGTTATGGCCGGTGGTGGCTAAGGTTTATACCTTATTAATGAGGATTATTCCCCATTCTGCTGTTAATTTCGTACATTTGCGAAGTCGAAGTGACTTTAATTTGAATTTTTCATGCAACCGAAAATTCTGAAACTTTTTCTATTACTAAGGGAGCTTATTCCTACCTATAAAAATATTCCGCCAATTTGATTTTTTTCAAACATTCCCCATTCCACAAAACATTATAAAATTGCTCTGAACCCAAGATCTGATGTTCCTCTGCAATCAATTTTGAACTTTAACTCACCTTTCACTGGATACCTTTTCTCCTCATCTATGCCATATTTTTTTTAAGGTGATCCTGTATTAAGTAAAGCAGATACAACTAAAATGGGTTTGAACCTCTTAGTATGAGAGGCTGGGATAGTGGTAACAAGAGTTTTTGATTTTTGATAGGGATTTCGGAAATATAGCGGTGCACAAAAAACCTGTGTACGTACATCGATAGAGGATCTATAGATGAACAAAAAATGACGAAAATGTCATGTGATATAAAGTCCTTAAGCGCAATACATTTCCGAGATAATCCATGTTAAAGATCCTGTATAGATAAAAATCCAAACTTATTCCCCGGTCTATCTCAAAATGTTGCACTTTAGGACTTTATATCATAACATAAGACATTATTTTTTTGTTCGTCTATAGATCCCCTAACATCGATATTCTACATAGGTTTCATCGTGCGCCGCTATTATTTCCGAAATCCCCGTCAAAAAACAAAAATTTATACCACTATGCCAAAATGTTCAAGCCCTTTATTTCACCGTAGGGTGGTGTAACGCGCGAGCAGGGTGGGAAGTGGCTGGACTGGAGGCCGGCGCGCTGTACTGCGTCGAAGCGCCGCCGCTTCTAGCCACACCCACTGCGCCTTACTTACTACTGCTCTGGGTCAATCTGCTGGATGGACAGCGCTTTGGTATGATATAGTTCTAGTCCAATAAAACTAGCTTTATCGGGACATAATAAGATAACTGAAATTTTCTTTGTCTATGTCATAAATTAGTGTAAGTTATAGTTAAAATAAAAGGAATTAAACATTTAGAAACTTCGCATAAAACTAAAAAAAATTAACTACTGATAAATACATTATTATTAAAACGTAAAAAATAAATGTTTAATTTTGTCTAAAATGTCTAAAAAGACGCATCATAGCTTAATAAGATACAAGCATCATAGTTACTATTTTGGCTTATCTAGATATTGAGATCAGATGAATACTGTGAAAAAAACGAACATGCGAATTTGGATTCAGTTTAATTTTGCTATTAGGTGATAGCATTTTAATGCACCATAAAATTATACTAACAAGGTATTTGGTTAACTATTTTGCTTTTAGGAAAAAGCTAGGTAATGTACGAAATCTCATGATTTTTATATGAAACGGTTACCACCCCGGATTTCTTACATCACATATCTAATTAATATTTGACACTTAATATTAATATCCGATAAACTAATAAAAACAACGAGTTTATTAATTATGTCCAGATAAAGCTAGTTTTATTGGACTATTCTGTGACTAATCATTTGGGTGTAAATTCTGCTGCCACATTGCAGTTATAGAAAGTTATTGTACAATATCTTACATTTAAACATGGTGTATTAGGTTAGAATTTTCAGAGAATCTGTAAGCAAATGTATTAAAATATTTTATAAATGGACCATAAGATTAAAAATCAAATAGTGATCTGATCCCGAAGTTACAAATTTTTAAGTTAGTAAGGTCGAAATTCATTGGGTCAAATATATCCTACAAAATAAATTTATTAAATGTACTGTTTTTTGGTACATTATACAAAATAAACACCATTTTTTATTATTATTGATGAGATTGAAAAGTTAGAGTGGTACTTAATGATATCTGGTGTCCTGTAATTTTGCCATCCGGAAGAGATAGGTTAGATCCGGTTAGATTTCCTGTAATATATAAACTCGATAAATGTTTTTTAATTAATTATACTGATAGTATTTTATGATAACTGCTACAATATACGCTTACTTAATAATATTTTGTATTATATGTGTGTGTTATTATGTACTATTGAGAACGTGGCCTCACCATTTAACCACTCTTAAGGTTAAAATCGTTCGGACGCAGAGTTCTCATTTAAATCATAAGTAGTTGCTAGGGCAATGCGCGTACATATGAAAATTTCCGCAGTAGTTAGTCACCTGAGACCGCGATGGTACGCAATACCATATTATCTGTGGCAATACGTACACACAGCAAACATGAGGTTATAAAAACTGTCGAATAGGCTATTTGACTAATTTTGGAAAACCATTTTAAATTATTCTTTATTACGTAATAAGCGCACTACATTGATATTCAGGAAAAATCAATGTATTTCATTAAAAAATCAATGTTAAGTTTAAAATTTTAAAACCGCGCCAAAAATGCTATGGCGCTGGAATCGTCACTTGTTGACGTCACAGGCCTGTAAACATTGTAATATCCTTTGCCATTTGACAGCCATAAATCGCGCATCCTAAGTCTATGGTCGTGTCAAACGCCTGAAGCCATATTTATTTACAGGCAAGTGACGTCAACAGTAATCTTAGAGCATTTTCGTCACAGAAAAAAATTCAAAAATTATTGCATTTTTCTAAGTGGATATCAATAGACTTAATTTAGTGTATATAATAGTTGAATATGTTTTTTTACGCCATTATCTGTTAGGATGACCACAATTTGTAGTATATTTTCAATGTTGTCAAATACCCTATTGTCTCCAATCAATGGCGGGATGTCACAAAAAGTACCCGCTTGGTGGCGCTACTGCATTGGTGGGTATTTATCCCAGATTTTCCCATTTATTTTAAATTATATTTAAAAATGGTAAACGAAACGAAACGGTAAAAGTAAACGAATTAAAGATTCAAAAAAACCAAATTGTGTTGAAGAAAAATTGGTATTTACAAAAATTGCTTCCAACATCCAAAAATTTAAGGCAAACACATAGAAAATAACAAAATGACAGGTCTACATCTACACTAGCGCCAAGTTAGTGGTAGTGCGTCGACTGGTGGACGATTTGTGAAATAGCAAAATTCATCATCATATCAGCCGCACGACACCCACTGCTGGGTATAGGCCTCCCCTAAGGATCTCCACGACGATCGGTCCTGCGCTGCCCTAGCTAAATAGCAAAATTATCCTACCATTATAAACCTTAAAGTGTAAGATATAAAGTTCAAAATTCATTGACGTATTTTGACAATTAGTTGCAATCATTTATGCTGCTGACTAATATTGCAACTCACAATTTGCACAAACTAAAACCAAAGACCGATGAAATCGCAAAAAAAACATTATTATGTACATAATACTTATATAGCTGTAATGATATAATTCACATGTATTCAAATTCCTAGGTTCCCCTTACGCGATGCAAGTGCCTCGCGAGATCTGTTACGAGGATCTGCAGAAGCTGATGCTGAAGGAGATGTGTCAGATCGTGGCGGAACGCGTCCTGGAGAACTCGCAGGGTGCCGACATATTCCGCGCCCGCATCGCCGAGGCTCACAGGCCGAAGGACCCAGCTTATCTGCAGCCGGAGGTCGGTCAATTTCATCACCCTAAATCTATGTTATTGTATATGTATTTATATTCTTACTATTCTTTACACACTGAATGCCCTTCTCAATGTCTTTCCTATCACGGGCCAGCTGGATTGGAGCGGTGCCGTTGCGGTGCCGGTATAGTGTGCTATGACCTTTAGTCGTGTTTGTCAAATGTCAACTTATTTTGATATTCGAAGCAATGCGTCGTAACTTTTTAGTCGTGTTTGTCAACTGTCAAATTATTTTGATATTCAAAGCTATGCGTCGTAACTTTATTTACAAAAAAGTTCGAATTATGAATTGAACGCCGTTGTACAGTACAAACTGCACGGTAGTCCTACAAAAACGTCATCTGACGTCATCTGTTTATAATGGCGCGGTTATATGGTGTGTCCATAAAGTTAATATTCCACTGGAATAGAGGAACAGAGTTCGCTTGGCTGCGACACCAAAAGTGACATGAGCCAGTGTGTGAAAATTTGTAAACGTGTGCGTGAACTTTAGGGATGCCCTGAAGTCCATTTTAGATTGTCGATAACCATAATGTATTATTGCTCTAATAAATAAAACACAAACAAGATTTTGAACAATTTTATTTAAATAATTCATACAGCAGTCGGACGGGAACAGCTCTCCAGGTATAGATAACATTGGTAACCGGTTACTCAAAGCGATAGGACCAACAATAGCACAACCTCTTTCAGATATTTTCAACCTCAGTATTGAAACAGGAACCTTCCCCAAGGCATGGAAAACAGCAGTCGTTATTCCCACACATAAAGGTGGCCCTAAGGGCGCTTCTGGCAACTATCGTCCCATCTCTCTCTTGAATAACATCTCAAAGTTACTGGAGCGCATTGTAAATAAGAGATTGGTTAGTTTTCTGGAGTCAAACAGTCTTATATCGGAAAAACAGTTCGGCTTCTAAAAGGGAAAATCGAGCGAGGATGCTGTGACCTTGTTGATAGATATTGTCTCCTCTCACCTTGACAACGGACGAGCCTGTGTCGGAGTGTTCTTGGACCTAGCCAAGGCATTCGACACAGTCTCAATCCCAATTCTCTTAAGGAAACTGCATGCCTTCGGAGTACGTGGTATGGCGCTCAACTGGTTTACCAGTTACTTAGAAGACCGAATCCAGTCCACAAAGATCGGAAATTTCGTGAGTGCCTTAGCGCCTGTTACTTTTGGCGCGCCGCAGGGCAGTATTCTGGGGCCCACGCTTTTTGTTCTGTACATCAATGACATTACATCACTTCCCATACAAAATGCTGACGTCTTGTGTTATGCTGATGACACAGCTATCATTTTCCACGACGAATCTTGGGAACAGGTCATACAAAAAACGGAAGGAGGCATGAGGCAGGTACTGCAGTGGTTAAACGGAAACATACTGACTCTCAACACAACCAAAACAAAATTCCTCTGTTTCCATAAGTCAGCCGCCTCAGCGCCTAAGAACACGAGTAAAATCAAAATCCATAAGTGCGCTCTTCAGAATCCTACTCTCCCTTGCAACTGTGAGCATATTGCCAGAAGTGACTCTGTGAGGTATCTGGGGGTAGTAATCGACGAAAGACTGACTTTTCAAGAGCATTTAACGACCACGGCTTGCAGAGTGAGAAAAGATATACACATCATGAAAAATCTTCGGGAAGTGGTTGACGCAAAAACTCTAAAACTGGTCTACCTAGCTCTGTGCCAATCAATATTAAATTATTGCATCCTTGCCTGGGGAGGTGCTTCTAAAACCGCATTTCCTACTCTAGAAAGAGCCCAAAGGGGTGTTTTAAAGACGGCCCTTTTTAAATCTTACCGATTTCCCACTGCCGCGCTATATGACGAATCAGAGGTACTTAGTGTGAGAAAACTGTTTGTTTTTAGAGTTGTGGTCTCGACTCATCGGGCTGTAGTCGCATCCAGTGAATATATTTCCATGTTGGAAAAGAGAGTTTTCAAAGTTATAATCCTTCCATCGAAAACCGCTTTTGTCCACCGTTTCAGACCTCACCTTTTCCCCCACATATATAATAAGGTAGTAAACTGCTTCAAACTCAAAACCAAGTCTGTCCAGGAAATAAAAGCCATTTTGCCAGGATTGCTCTTAAAGCTTACTTATGAGGAAACAGAGAACTTGCTAAAAATTGTCAAGTAACACACACCACACCATATTTCACTTCATCTACTACAGCGCTTCCTTTACGTAAATAAAATTGAAATAATTATTTGTTTGTAAAATAAATGTGCCGACATCAAAATGTGTAAACGGTAAACGACCCCTAACCTCCACAGGACAGGCTTAGCCTAGTGTGGAGGCTAGATAACTTATGCCTTGTAATTATGTTTTTTGGAAATAAATATATTTGTATTTGTATATTTGTATAATTTCTTACAAGTCTCCTTGAGGCTCCCAGCCTATTCTATTTATGACATTTATCCAGTAACTTAATCACTGGATTTACAGGAAACCTGGAAATATTGTTAAATTAGTACTTAAGTAGGTATAATTTACCATTTGAAAACTGTCGGTTAAAAGTAGCTTTAGATAAAGCTATCAGTGTTCACAAAGACAAATAAGGTTATATTGGAAATCATCGACATGAGTATCGATAATATAATAATTTTTGATCAATCTCTACGCCTTATTTTCTCAAATTCACGGATATAATATCTTTTTATCTAACACATAATGTTTAGAAATCAGCCTTTATTTAGAAAATAGGCGGTTAATAGCATGATATTAGTGTATTACTTAGTGTGTTTAGGAATATATTCAACTAAAATATGAAATATGAAAATGGTACTTGTACAATCTTATTTACCTGTGAAATGAGTGTTTATTTGGGTTGTTGTCGTAAGTAACATTACAATTCAGTACAGAACACGACACCATTATTGATTTATATAGCTTTATGAGCCAAACCGATCAGATCGCAGTCAAAATTACAAAATAATCGTGTGGACGCTTTTCACCAAGATGATAACAGACGATAAATGAAGTCAAACTAGGTTCTGCTGTCATTTTCTTTTAACTCTTTCTCGCACATCGAATAAGCCATAAGAATCGGTTTCTCACCCGCATCATTGTCCGTCTACTTGAGCGTAACGAACTTTTTCTATGTCTATGGGTGTGTCCAAAGTGCTCTAAAGTCTGTCCATCCTTACTTGTCTTATATGGTAAACAATCTTCACCCAACTCTTTATTGAAATAAAAATTAACAACAATTTCATAAAGTTACTAACATATTTTTAAATAACGATTTAAGTTTAAAAGACGTATGACAACTGTCAAAAACTGTTTACTAAATAAGACAAGTAAGGATGAACAGACTTTAACTGCCGGAACACAACAATTTTTAAATTGTTGTTATGGCGTAAGACTTAGGTAAGATGGTGGCTTATTTCCCTAATAAAATAAGCCCTACCACAAACCAAACCGAGTACAGTACTAGGCAGGTATCTTGAAATTTTTCCGACGGAGTGGGGATAAGTTCGCGCATGTGCTCTTGTGAGCGACCAATAGCGCGCGCCCCTCTCCCGCCGCCCGCGCCCCTCACCGCTACGCATACCCAAAATACGCGTTTCGCGCAATCCCCCACCCGATTTCAAGTTATATGCCTCGTACTGTACAAAGTGATTCGGCGTTATGTTTTTAGGTAAACTAATAAATGAAGTTAATATAATTTGCAGATTTTATGTTGTATTTAGTAAGGGTTAATAGGTTAAATAAATCGTATCTCGTTTCTTTCACAGCTCCCTCATCCGCTATTCGCGTTAGACGTGGAGCAAGCGTTGTGCGCGCACGACAAGTATCCGCATCTTCGACTTGAGCTGTTGTGGGATCCAGCGCACAGAGACAGGTATCATTCATTTGTAACTATAAAACTACTTTTTAATTTGAACTTCTGGCTTCGATTGTGTTCTTAATGTTATGTTAATAGATATAGAATTGCACTAGTTTTAATGTTTATTAAGTTTTATTAAGAGTCACTTCAAACAGTGAATATACAAGGTGTTAATGAATGAACCAAAAATGGGCAAACCGTTTCTTCGGACCATCAAACTGGACAACTTTTACAATGGGACCATCTCTGAAATCGCGAAAAAAATCTGCTGTCTCATACAAAAATTAATAACGAAAATATCAAGATGTATGATTTCAGAGTTGGTCCCACAATAAAAGTTGTACAGTTTGATGGTCCGAAGAAACGCTTTTCCCATTTTTATTTCATTCATTAACACGTTATATTTTTTTATTTAAAAAAGCTGCTGTATTTCTTCTTCTTCTGAGACTTCTTAAAACTTTTTCTGAGACGCGAGTTTTATATAGTTAATCACCCACTGAATCGTGCTAACGTGGTCAAGAGTGAATCCATATTTATTTTTTGTATACAGCATCATCCGCGAGGCGGGTGAAGCGTGCGAAGTACACGTGTCGGCGGCACAGGCGGCCCCGCTCACACTGCACGCGTGCCTGCAGCACTACACGCGCGCCGAGCACTTGGCGCAGGAGGACGCCTGGAGGTACGCTCTGTATACAGCATCACCCGCGAGGCGGCCACGTGCGAGGTGCACGTGTCGGCGGCACAGGCGGCCCCGCTCACACTGCACGCGTGCCTGCAGCACTACACGCGCGCCGAGCACTTGGCGCAGGAGGACGCCTGGAGGTACGCTCTGTATACAGCATCACCCGCGAGGCGGCCACGTGCGAGGTGCACGTGTCGGCGGCACAGGCGGCCCCGCTCACACTGCACGCGTGCCTGCAGCACTACACGCGCGCCGAGCACTTGGCGCAGGAGGACGCCTGGAGGTACGCTCTGTATACAGCATCACCCGCGAGGCGGCCACGTGCGAGGTGCACGTGTCGGCGGCACAGGCGGCCCCGCTCACACTGCACGCGTGCCTGCAGCACTACACGCGCGCCGAGCACTTGGCGCAGGAGGACGCCTGGAGGTACGCTCTGTATACAGCATCACCCGCGAGGCGGCCACGTGCGAGGTGCACGTGTCGGCGGCACAGGCGGCCCCGCTCACACTGCACGCGTGCCTGCAGCACTACACGCGCGCCGAGCACTTGGCGCAGGAGGACGCCTGGAGGTACGCTCTGTATACAGCATCACCCGCGAGGCGGCCACGTGCGAGGTGCACGTGTCGGCGGCACAGGCGGCCCCGCTCACACTGCACGCGTGCCTGCAGCACTACACGCGCGCCGAGCACTTGGCGCAGGAGGACGCCTGGAGGTACGCTCTGTATACAGCATCACCCGCGAGGCGGCCACGTGCGAGGTGCACGTGTCGGCGGCACAGGCGGCCCCGCTCACACTGCACGCGTGCCTGCAGCACTACACGCGCGCCGAGCACTTGGCGCAGGAGGACGCCTGGAGGTACGCTCTGTATACAGCATCACCCGCGAGGCGGCCACGTGCGAGGTGCACGTGTGGGCGGCACAGGCGGCCCCGCTCACACTGCACACAAGCAATGTCCAAACTACTACCAACAATTTCAGAATTAACTTCATACTTATAATTTCATTTGTTTCAGATGTCCACAGTGTCAACGGTATATGCCCGTCGTGAAAACATTAGGACTTTGGTCGCTTCCAGATATCTTAGTGATACATTTAAAACGATTCCGACAGTGAGTTATTTATTCACATTTAAAATTTTTCTTGATATTCCTAAACATTTTGGTACTAACTAACACTTCTCTTCTTTTATTTTAGGCAAGCTAAATGTCGCACGAGTACAAAGCTAACAACTATGGTAGAATTCCCTTTAAATGATTTTGATATGACTCCACATCTCGTTAGAAAAAATTCCACCGTAATAGACTCACCAGGACATTCGCGCTCGCCTAGACGAAAACATTCAAAGACACCCACTTGTGTTCCACAAGAAAACATGTACGATCTGTATGCTATTTGTTACCATCATGGTGATGATTTGGAGACCGGACATTACACAGCAGCTTGCAAAAATCCTTACGACGGTCACTGGTATAAATTCGATGATTCGAGAGTCACGCCGGTGGATGACGAAAACGCATATTCCGAACTAGTAAATAACACAGCATACATGTTGTTCTACAAACGTAAAAAACCAAAAGTTACACACTCATGCTCAACCGACGATCACAACGGCCACTGGGCGCTTCGAATGCCGAAGTTTATAAAGCTAAAAACTGAGATTTTGGACGAACTCACCGAAGTCAAAGAAGAGAATGTTGACGACAACAAAATCGAAGTCCAAAATACCGAACATGAATCTGAATCAGACGCTACAGCTCCGACGAGCAGCCCTCTGACCAGGAGTGTCGAAAGTCTACCCGACGATAACATGAATGGAGTGTCAACATTCATAAAAGAAACTGTGACCGTCGTTCATAACACTGCTACTATTGTACAGTCGCCAACGCTCCAGCGGCCATTGATAGTTGAAGTCAATGGCAATAAAACGAACGAAGATCCGAACGATAACGAAATGAGCGCGCCCGCAGAGCCTTACATACATAAAGATGTACACATAAACCCTAAAATGACGCCGGTAGATTCGCGCCGGCCGCGCTCTGTGGACTACCCAGCGCGCTCAAACGCTTCCTCTAGAGACTCGAACCGAAACTACGAAAGTTCGCCGCTCGTAGCGAGCATCAACGGCGTCGAGTACCATCCCACCACCGAAGAACTGATGCTGTCTATGTTCCAAGAGTCGAAGTATATAGTGCCGAGACATGGGAATCATATTACTGGGGAATCTCATAGAGCGGGTAAGTTCAAATGTGAACTTTATTTTTTTAATTAGTTGTATGTCTTGTTTGAAAGATTGTGACTGATATGAGTTGTGTTACCATGGTGATAAGTATGAATTAAAAATGTCTAGTGAGTGCGTAAGCTTGAGAAGTGAATATTATAGTAAGTAAGTAGGATCTCGATGGTGCAGTGGTTTAGCTTAGCTTTTAGGAGGTGAGCAGCTCGATAGCGCAGTGGTTTAGCGCCTGGCCCAGCGATTGCGGAGGTTAAGCAACTTTCGTAAGGGTTGGTCATGGGATGGGTGACCAAAAATTTATTATCTCGAGCTCCTCCTCGGCACGTTAAGCCGTTGGTCCCGGGTGCATTTGCAGTCGTTGACACCCACCAATCCGCATTGGGCTCGCGTGGTGGTTTATGGCCCATCCTTCTTATACACTCATAAGGAAGGCCTACGCCCAGTAGTGGGGAGATAACAAATGGCTCTTTTTATCTCCCCACTACTGGGGTCGTAGAGTAGGATCAACAATAAGTCAACTCAGCAGGTACTGTAAACGTACAGAGGCCGTATTACGAGCTCTTAAAACCTGTCAGGTTTATAAATTGCTGTAGTGACATCTTTTTCTCGCTGTATAACAAATAAAAGAGATAGATAGATAGCCAGTCAGAAAACTGACTGGAAATAAGAGATCATAATACAGCCCCTGGTAGGTTCGAGGGTCCGACGCCGGTGGGGTAAACGATAATCGGCCTCCCCCTGCTCTCAGCTTTCAGGAGATTCGGGGAAATGGGTGGAATGGTTCCGATCAAGGTGACTGATCACCCGTCCGGCTTCGCTGGCGTCCCTCCTAAATAATAATAATAATAAGTAAAGACGTTCTTCATACTAAAGAAATTGACTAACGGTATTAATTTTTTTAAATTTTGTAACTAGTTACTGTGCGTTAACACAGCCATCCGTTTTACAGGACCGTTTTTGTCGGATCTCGTCTTTACTGGACGTAATGTTCACACCGTATTTACAGGACCGTTTTAACGGATCCGACGCTAGCAAACAACAACAAAATTGCATCGGATTGTGTGTTGATTGTGTCCGGAATACTGTATTAATTGTGTGTGAACACGCTCATACAACTACAAACGCCATTGTCGAATAAAAACGTATCCGATAAAACGGATGTGTAAAACGGATCAGTATTTTTACAGTATATACTCTGTTGTGTGTGAACCACTGATATGAAAAAAATTTTTTTTATTTATCTGGACTGGCTGTCTATGATTTGACAGCAAAGTTTTAGTGCCTATTTGAAACGCCACTAGCGTGCGTCTAAAAAACTCATTTTGACGTACAATATGAAAATGGTTGCCGTGATGGTCTCTCCAGACTTCAAACTTTAGTACCGACATGGTACTAAAGTTTGAAGTCTGGAGAGACCATCCTCACGCTATGCTCACGCTACGTCCTACAGCGCCAAAATGGCGGAAATCAAATAGGCACAAAAACAGTTTGACATAAACCTGTCCAGTGTAAATATATGCAGGTCAGTGGTGTGAACGAACACGCTTATACAACCACATACACCATCGCCGAATAAAAAGATATCCGATAAAACGGACCGCGTGTGAACGAACAGGCACTTTAATGAGATTCTGTCAACTAAGAAGGAACTGGCTTCTGGTACACAAGTTTACTTATTTTGGAAGTCAGGGCTATATTTATCTGTAAATTGTGATTGTTGCAATAAATATTTTTTTTTCATTTTCATTCTTTATTCTTAGGCGAGAAATCATCTGTCTGGAAAACTCGAATATCAACGTGAGGACAGCCGGAGACGCACGGACACCCAACGAGTTTATATTCTTCTACTATTTTGTATCCTATCTTAGATCTGCGTAAATGTAGTCGACAGTTCATCTGTTCATTATGAGAAAAATAATTAGCCTAGATGCTTTTAAGAGTGAAAGATTTTTTATATTACTTAAACTCTTTTTTCAACAATTAAGATAGAGCTACGGGAGGCTACATTATCCATTATAAGACATAAAACATGCTAGGTTGATTTAGTAATATGTCTAATGTAAGTTTGTGTAGTTTCCCAATACATAAAGGCCACAGCAGACATGATACTTTTATCATCGGAAGATAGATGCAGCAACCAAAGCCAGACAGGACACGGGACACTTAAATACAATAATCGCGGCAATCAAGTTGCTTCACTTACTACACGTTCCAACGTATGCGGGGTGCCCTCCGGCCGTTTTCGAAGCCAAATTTCGAAACCAGTTTCTAGAAAAGAATTAAAAATCTTTTTTCCAAACTGGTTCTGTTTGGCTGAAGGGCACCCCACCCCGCACACGTTTGAACGCTAGTGACAGCTACTTTTAGCTATCGATTTTTATACCGCGACTGAACGCAGCAAATCGCCAAAATGTTATGCAACATCAATGCATGGTAAGTAGCATGTCTGCTAGGGCACTAAAATATATTTTATTACTTTCATAAAATACGCAACCGTTTAACTATTTATTTTTATTTCTATTTTATGCTTACCAAAGATTGGTTGGACATTATGATACTCAATTTAAAGATGGCAACTGTAGGTAGTTTCTATGAGGAATGGTATATTTGTTTCCCATTACATTATAGAAAATGATCTTGAGAAATTGGTTTTTATTGACTTATTGATAAATACTTTACTTATTTTACAAAGTTATAATAGATATGTTTGTATTGCAAAATATGTATGGACAGTGTAAAATAGTGTTTGTGTAAAATTAGTGTACATAATTATACTATAAGTAATAAAGTCTGTCAAGTAGGTAGCCCTCAAATCAAATATTTGACAGAGTTGCATCGTACTGTAATGTATATTGGTAAACGTTTGTAATACAATAAATTGTAGATATATATTTCACACGTCTTCGAGTATATTGTAGTTAGCAAGCGTAATAATCGAATTTAATTTCATAATAATACCCATTTGTGCCTTGGCTCTAGGGATGTTGTGATTTAAAGAAATAAATTGCTGAATGACGCGTAATTTGTATCATATTTGCTTTCAATATTCAACAAATTATTCTTGTGATATATTAAAGCTTAAGATTTTTTATTGTAATAATTTATTTTATTATCGAAATGGGCTCTGATACTGGTATACATGATCATGTGATTTTGTTATATTTTGTGGATTACTGTATAAATATTGGGCTTTTATATATATTTTGATTTGTTACAGTCGTAAAAATTTTGTACCAATGCAACAAATTCCGTAAAATTGGCCTATAGAAAAGGTGAAATTGGGTTTGAATATTTTGGCATACCTACTGTCCGCCATTTTGTTTTTTTTCAACATAGCGGACACGTATGAAACCTGTTTAAATCGATAGCTAGTACCAATACGAACAAGAATTGTTAACGACATAATCGCCTAAAACGTCACGTTTTCGAGTTGTAAGCTATTAAAGTTGAACTGGTGGCAACACCACTGGTTACATTTGAAGCTAAAATAAAACATGTTCATTGGCTCTAAAATATTGTTTTACGGACATCCAAGTCTGGATTAAGTGTCAAATATGGCCAAAAATAGCACCCTTTCCTTACCTTGTTGACTAATCGCGTCATTTATTTGCGGAGACACGCACACGATAGGTGAGTTATATTATGAGCTGTTTATCTAATTAAAAACCACCTAGCGACCGATTTGATTTGACAGATGAATGTGATACATTGCTACTTCTTTTTGGGTTAAAAAAATATACCAAAGAAAAGTAGCAATGTATGTCAAACGAAACCGGTCGCTAAATAGTTTCTATTAAGATAATCAGGCTGCCGGTAACAGATATTGAAATCTCTCTTAATACCTACTAAAGCCAATTAAAATGTATTTTTTTTAAACTGGTAACCCTTTCCCTACCTCTTGTCTTTTACACTTGCCTAGACCTAGATGACTGTACAACAATAGGTATTTTAAAGCCCTGGGCATACGTTTTATTTTAGCTTTAAATGTACCCAGTGGTATCGCCACCAGTTTAACTTTAATAGCTTACAACTCGAAAACGTGACGTTTTAGGCGATTATGTCGTTTACAATTCTTGTTGGTATTGGTATCAACTATCGATTTACACAGGTTTCATGCGTGTCCGCTATTAAAAAAAAAATTAAAATGACGGAAATTAGGTATGCCACCCTTCATACTAGGATATTCAAACCCATTTGTTACACATAATTATTTAGCAATTTTAACTTCAGTTTGATAACACAATTTTACATTTATGAGAGTAAAGATAAGTGCATAAAGTTAAAAAAGCAATACCGTTGTTAGTAACTACATTCGTTTAGTAACCATTGTAACTTAACTGTAATATTTATTACCCCTTATAATAGCCTGCATAGACGACGGACTTTTTGTCCGCTCAAGTTAGCGCATGATATTTATTACTAATTACGTAAAGTTGAACTCATTAAATCGCGGAAAAAGTTTAACCTTGTTATTTTTAGTAATCGAAGTCATACGCGAAATCGATCTTTCAAAAACGTTCAATTTCAGCGGCTGTAGGGAGCTTCACACATTGAATGCGATGTGGCGCGGGCGGCGTGGTGTATGTCGGATAAAGGCAAATTTTATGTGTCTTAAGGGGCTGTTTCACTGGTTCTGGATCGTGCCTATAAGTGGCTTAATTTAAAAAGGGAACAGCATTTGTATGAAATTATCTGACAGATAAGTTATACCAAGTATAACAAGACCCTCAACTAAGCCGAGGTATACGTATTCTGCTCATCATCAGCACCATTTCTGTTCAAAATTATTGCTGGGAAACGATTTAATTTTTGGTGTTAAAAAGCATTGCATACATTACCACGCAATGTAGCTCGTAAAACTGTATGCGTGTGAGTGTATGCTACACACGCTACATAGCCGTACGTTTTGAAGACATTGTTTGTTATGAAATACTTAAAATTTTGATAATGTTTCTTAAGACAAAAATTAGGAAACAACGAATAAAATAAGATTTCATAAAAAAAAATTTTTTTTTTGTCTTTGACCTTCAATAACTTCGTAGCTATTGGTTTCCCAGGTATAGTCTAAAAGACAAAAATGATCCTGATGATGGGCGGAATGCATGGATTTCGGCTTCGTTGAGGGTCTTGTTACACCCTTTATGAAAATTTATTTGGGACATGTGAAACAGGCCCTAAACTAATAATGGTGACTCGTACCGTTCAAAGTGTGGAGCTCCTAATGCCGGCTACACACGCAGAGGCGCGATCGGCGGCAGGCCAGGGGCCCAAGTCTGCTATTGTTAACGTCATAATTGTATTTAAATTGTGTTTGAGTTGTAATGCTTTTTGACACAGTTCTTGTTTCGTAAACCTAAAACCGATAAACAATTTGAAACAAGATTGTGACTTTAACAATAACAGACTTGGGCTCCTGGCCTATCTTACGTGCATAACATGAAGGATATGGGCCACCCACACCCTACACACATACTTGTATGTATATCCATTCGACATTTTATCGAATTCGAGATTATCTCTAATCACAAATCTGTATTGAAAATGTCACTAAAATCTTTATTGTAACCAATAAACTTATTCTTAGCGATTTTCGACATTACAAGTCGAAAGTCCTTGCAATCTTATTTCTTGACTTTTTCGAGATATCTCGAATTCGACACTATGTCACGCACCCGGGAATCACGCATGCGTGAGTGTGCGCAATTCTATAGTTTCTACTGAGTGTTGAGCATACAGTGATGTACTATGAAAAAATGATAATACTTATTTAACATATTTTATGGGTATTAAATGGATTGCTCTCAGTTTTATAATAAACCTAAACGTCGTTTAGTTACCTGAAAAAACTCACAAATGCTGTTGTTTATACAGATCAGCAATATAAGACGTTTATATTTAAGTTGAAGTTATTGATGATTACATTAACTGGCAATGGCAGGGTGCGTTACAAACATTAGATTTTGGTCATATTTTGATAAAACTTATTTGTGATTTTCTATTGTTTCTTCATGTATTATAAATTATAAAGGATTTTGGCTAAATGTTACGTTTTTAAACTTCACTTCGTTCCTAGCGTGTGTTGCTAAAAACGTAGCAAATCAAAGTAAGTTGGAATATAATAGTGCCTAACGTGCCTTTAATGAAAAAATAGCACCAATAACCGTTAGCTTGTGATCGCAATCTCTTCGCTTATTTTGTATTATTATTTTTGTTGTTTTAATTTAAAGATGTTTATGATAATTTCACCACGTTATGTTAAAATATATGTGTTAATGTACACGAACTATGGTTTTCTTTTCAATTCCTATATAAATTGACGTAATGCCGAATACTTTTCTTAGCAAAATATATATAAGTACAGTGATGGGTACAAACGAGGTTACTTTGAAGCCTGCTTGGTTCCCTACCAGGCAGGGATTGATTGAACTGTGATCTGATGATGGCTGTCCAGGGAGTGAATAAAGAAGATTCAGATCGCTATACAAACCAAACAGTGCAGTTTTCTTCTTCTTATTTTAGTTTGGCAATCTACTCTCCTCTTTAGGGAGTAGTTTTTGCCAGTGTCAAGTGTTGAATAGTTCAGTGGTAGATTGTTTCAGTTTACATGAGAATGCGGGTGCATCGCATTCCAATGCTGCTTGGAGCATTTCACACCAAGTATATCAAGACTGTACTCGGCTTACCGAGAAGTTAGAAGTGTAGTGGTGGCTACCTCGGCAGAACTTATTCTGCCGAGGTAGCCACCACTACAATAAAAGTCATTTTAATTATTTGTAAATAATTAAAATAGACACCACACAAAGGGTAAAAACGGGACCCTATTACTAAGACTCCGCTGTCCGTCTGTCTGTCTGTCTGTCTGTCTATCACCAGGCTGTATCTCATGAACCGTGATAGGTAGACAGTTGAAATTTTCACAGATGATGTATTTCTGTTGCCGCTATAACAACAAATACTAAAAACAGAATAAAAATAATATTTAAGGGGGGCTCCCATACAACAAACGTAATTTTTTTGCCGTTTTTTGGTACGGAACCCTTCGTGCGCAAGTCCGACTCGCACTTGGCCGGTTTTTATAGCTTATACCAGAGATGTCCATACTTTTTCTTAAGAAGAAGAGCTAGCAAAAACTTAAACTAAGAGATCGATATTTTGACCGCTTAACCCACCAAATATTAATCAAGAAATAAAAATAAATTGCATAAGTGCTTGCATTGGATGTAAAGTGTCAAATCTGTTATTAGTTATCCCTTGGCGATTGACCTTAAAATCTTTCGCGATCGACGCGGGCGACTGGTCGATCGCACCTCTGGCTTATACAATATTTTCTAGCCTGTCGTTTAGTTTATTGCTAAAAGTGGCCATTTTTAGCAATAAAACATAATTAAACAAAACGACAGGCTAAAAAAATATTGTTTAAGCGAATTAAAAGTACCAAAAAGAGTCTTAAATATTCAATGGAATTTATACCTACAAAAACTTTTCCAATAGGTAGACACCTAAATCTGGTCCCTCTTGCCATGTGGTCCGACCGCGTTTGTTTTACCGATGTCTTTTTGTTCCTGTTGGTTCGATTAACTAGTCAGACTATTGAAGTGATTAATCTGATTGTGATGAGGCAATTATGTGCAAAAATATAGTGGCAATACCATGGTGTCCATCGTTCTGGCAGCGCCACGGTCTCCGATTTGCGTGAAAAAAATTCACCATGTAGGCCGATTTTTTGCCAGTCGGGAAAAAATAGGTTTGATTTTTTCCCTCCACTGGATCCGAAGATATACGAGGTTTTTTGTGGCGCTGCCAGAACGACGTCGTCCTGGCAGCGCCACGGCTATATCTCATTAATTACAAAAGCTAGAATAAATCTAATTACACACAGATTTTTGGCTTTTTTTTCCATTTCACACAAGCTATCATCCACCCGTGAATGTCAACAGATTCAGGAGTAATCGTGGGTCATTCGTGGCGCTGCCAGAACGACGTCGTTCTGGCAGCGCCACGGCTGAATCTCAGCAATTTGATTTTTTTCCTGGAAACGGTGTGGGTATATATTTAATACCTTCGTCATAAGGCACGGAAAAAAATGAATTTCTACATTTCATCGTGGATTAAGGATTTTATAGGCATCGAGAAATTATAACCTCAAAAAAAATTTTTTTCGCTCTAACGCCTTTAATTGATGTATTAATTAACATTTGCGCATTCCCTTATCTTCCTATAAAGGGAAAAAAATAAACCACCATCGCAGCATTCGCCGTTCCAGAGAAATCATAGGTTTAGATTTGGTTCATACATTAGGCATCGTTCTGGCAGCGCCACACCCAGTGCAGCATGATCCAGTGTACCTGTCGCCAAACTGAGTATGCCAATATTTAGTACCATCATAGCGAACACGGAAAAAAATCTGATAACGTGTATAACATAGCTACTTTCCGAGAAATAAGCCTTTGATTCAATATGCCATACAATTGGTATATTCGAGTAGAAAAGTTTTAAATTGCTTTTTATTTTAGCATTTTAAGTATCCGATCTGGTGCCCAAAACCAGTTTTTATTATACAGGGTGTTTGGTAATAGCTTTATAAAGCTGAATATGGTAGATAGGGACCTTATAGGGGATATTTTGTTTATTAATTTTTGTATGAAACAGCTGATTTTTTTTGCGCGATTTCAGAGTTGGTTCCATATTAAAAGTTGTTCAGTTTGATGGTCTCTATATCTACAATATCCGGCTTTATAAGGCTACCAAACAACAACAAACATGAAAAGTAAAAAATAAAAATGAAAAAGGGCTACAGCTGGCTAGTCAAGCGGGAAAGTGTGAACATAATGAACATAATGCTCGAAGATCTCCGTAGTGCTTCCCGAAGAGTGGGTCTCAAGATGAACATGGATAAGACGAAAATTATGTCAAATGGCCATGTTGTACCCTCTCCAGTTCATGTTGGGAACACTACTCTTGAAGTTGTTGACCACTACGTATACCTAGGACAGGCAGTCCAGTTAGGTAAGTCCAACTTTGAGAAAGAGATCTCTCGTCGAATCCAACTCGGGTGGGCAGCATTCGGGAAGCTTCGAAAAATCTTCGCGTCCGATTTACCTCAGTGTCTCAAGACGAAAGTCTATGAACAGTGTGAGTTGCCAGTGATGACTTACGGCAGTGAAACGTGGTCGCTAACTATGGGTCTCATAAGGAGGCTCAAGGTCAGCCAGCGTGCAATGGAGAGAGCCATGCTCGGCGTTTCCCTGCGTGATCGAATCAGAAACGAGGAGATCCGCAGGAGAACTAAAGTAACCGACATAGCTCGAAGGATTGCTCAGCTGAAGTGGCAATGGGCAGGACACATAGCGAGAAGAACTGATGGCCGTTGGGGCGGAAAGGTTCTGGAATGGCGACCGCGCACCGGACGACGTTCCGTGGGTAGGCCCTCGACAAGGTGGACCGACGATCTGGTGAAGGTCGCGGGAAGCCACTGGATGCGGGCAGCGCGGGACCGATCGTCGTGGAGATTCTTAGGGGAGGCCTATACCTAGCAGTTGGTGTCGTGCGGCTGATATGATGATGATGATGACGAGAGACCATCAAACTGAACAACTTTTACTATGGAACCAACTCTGAAATCGCGAAAAAAAATCAGCTGTTTCATGCAAAAATTAATAAACAAAATATCTATATAATGGTCCCTATCTACCATATTCGGCTTTATAAGGCTGTTGGCGATTATGGAACAATTGCAAATAAAAGAGATGACTTTTATGACAAAACTTTTACTTCGTGGTTCTACAATGGTTTTCAAAAGGGAAGTGAATATGTAAAATATGGCCGCACGGAAATGTCTAAATCAACACAGAGTAGGTAGCTCGGCGCCGACGACGGGGGAAACATGAATCAATGTGATCTGTCATTGGCGTAGACATCCTGGGGGCCCGGTGCAGGAGCAGCAGGACTCACAGGAACTGATGCAGCCGCATCTTCTTCAGGGATGAGCGGGCACACCTTGTTAAGTGCGCGCCTCTCTATGCCTTTGGTTGTGATGAAGTCAGCAACCCTGTTAATGCCATCTTTGCCAGGGTAGAAGCGATGGACTCTCCCAAGTTTCCAGCGCATCGGAGGGAGGTGGTCATCCTTGAAAATCACCAGTGCGCCTTCTTTTAGGGATGTATAGGGTGATTGCCATTTTGTTCTCCGTTGTAGCTCTGAGAGGTACTCGCTTTTCCATCTGGACCAGAAGCTCTCTCTTAGGGTCTCGATCAGCTGATATCGAATGTTCCTCTCGGTGGCAGCAGGGGGCGCTGGTATTGATGTCAGCGGCCGCCCGATCAGGAAGTGCCCTGGGGTGAGAGGAGAAAGATCGCTGGGATTACTGGATAAAGGTGTAAGTGGTCGGGAGTTGAGTACTGCTTCGATTTGAGTGCAGAGTGTACTCAGCTCCTCGAACGTTAAACTAGAATTTCCTATTACACGCCTTAAATGATGCTTTGCGCTTTTTACACCGCTTTCCCATAGACCACCAAATGTGGGAGAATAAGGGGGATTGAAAATGAATTTAATGCCTTCCTCTGCTGCAAAGTTATAAATGGAATTTATGCCTGATTTTAGTTCTCTACTTCTTGCACCAACAAAATTTGTACCGTTATCACAATGAATTCGAGCAGGTTTCCCTCTACGTGAAATGAATCTACGAAGGCATGCAATAAAGGCATTAGTACTCAGATCACTCACAACTTCCAAGTGAATGGCCTTGGTACAGAAGCAAACAAACAAACAAAGATAACATTTAGATATCCTGTTACCACGACCCTTCTTGCTTGAAATTGGGAGCGGACCTGCAAAATCGCATCCACAAATTTGAAATAAGTAGTTTTGAGTGACTCTACTAGACGGTAAGTGGCCCATCAACGGTTCCATAGCTTTAGCTCTAAATCGAACACATCTAACACATTGGCGAGCTATTTTACGTGCTAATGGTCGTCCGCCGATAGGCCAAAAACGGTCTCTGAAGCTGGATAGAAGTAGTTGAGGGCCAGCATGTAGTAAGCGTAAATGCTCGTCTCGCATTAGGATTTTTGTAAAGTGATGTTTTCCATCTAATAACGCAGGATGTTTTTTCTCAAAATTAAAATCTGTATTGTTGAGACGACCATTTAGTCTTAGTACGCCGTCCTCAGCGATGAATGGAGACAACTGTAACAAAGAGGAGGTAAGTTTATTTTTAGTTTTTATTAAGTTAAGCTCTTTACTAAAGGATTCTGTTTGTGCAAATTTAATAAGGTAAGTAAGTGATTGTTCAAGTTCACTTGGGCCTAAGGGACCCGATAATTTATTATTTTTGTTTTTACAATTATGTAGAAATCTATTTACGTAAGCAATTATTCTTATTAATTTTAATGAACAAGAATAGTTTTCAAAATTAATTAAGTTAGACGGATTATCAGTTTCATGTATGACTATGGATTTTAAAACTTTTAATTCAGGCAATGATGTCTTATCTATGTTAGGAGGTGTGGGCCACTGAGTTTCATCGTACTTTAGGAATTCAGGCCCCTCCCACCACAGAGAAGAATTAAGAAGATGACGCGGATCTATGCCTCTTGAAGCCATGTCAGCCGGGTTATGATCGGTGGGTACATGTCTCCAAGAATCTCTAGAAGTTAACTCGTGGATTTCATTAATACGATTGGAAATAAAGTTTTTAAGAATTTTAGGTTGTGTTTTAATCCAACCAAGAGTTATCGTTGAATCTGACCAAAAAATTCTTTTGTCTATAGTACACCGCAGAGCCTCGTCAACTTTATGCACTAGACGGGCACCTAAAAGTGCTGAAGAACATTCTAGACGTGGAATTGTTAGAACAGGTTTTAAAGGTGTTACTCTTGTTTTAGCACAAAAAGTTTAATGGTTATACGACCAAAATTGTCAGTACTGCGTGCATACACGCATGCTGCGTATGCATCCTGCGAGGCGTCCACGAAGCAGTGGAGCTCACAGGCAGCAACAGCAGGACATAGAATGTGTCTCGGTACACTGACTGAAAGCAAAGTAAAGTCTGTTCATCCTTACTTGTCTTATTTAGTAAACAGTTTTTGACAGTTGTCATACGTCTTTTAAACTTAAATCGTTATTTAAAAATATGTTAGTAAGTTTATGAAATTATTGTTAATTTATTAACAATTTATTTAGTAATCTATGTGTGGAAAACCATTTGTTTTATTTTATAAATGATTATTTCAATAAAGAGTTGGGTGAAGATTGTTTACCATATAAGACAAGTAAGGATGGACAGACTTTATATAAATTATCAGATAAATTTGTCCAGACCTTTTTAATGTCAGATGGCACTGGTTCGTCCCAGTTTAATTTTAATTGCCATAACCTCTGTAAAAGAATTTTAAGTGTCACTGTGCAAGGACTGAGCAAACCCAAGGGGTCAAAGACTTTACAAGTATTAGATAAGATGGATCTTTTTGTTACTTTTTCAAGGGTTTGATCTATATTTATTGAAAAGTGTAAAGTGTCAGTTTTAGGTGACCACTGCAAACCCAATACACCGGACTGTTGACTTAAATCGAGAGACTTGGTTATAGTCGGATCTGTAAAGATCTGAGGACAATTACTACGAAATTTATGTAAGGGGAAGCATGCTGATTGAAGAACCTTCGTCACGTTATTAAGTATATAAGTTAAAGTAGGCTCGTCGTCTGCCCCTGTGACAATGTCATCGATATAACAGTCCTTTTTTATGACTTCTGATATTAATGGATCAGGACATTCGAGTGCTAACTGCACAAGACAACGAGTGCTCAAATAAGGGGCACAGGCGGTTCCGTAAGTTAGGGTTTTTAATTCCATAACTTGAAGTGGTCGAGACTCATTATCACGCCACAATATTAACTGTAGATTTCGTTGACTTTGATCGATTAAAATCTGACGATAACATTTTTGTATATCTCCTGTAAAAACGTACTTATGTTGACGGAATCTAATTAAAATATTAAATAAATCATCTTGTACTACAGAACCAATTGACTGTATGTCGTTAAGAGATTTTGATGAAGTACTTTTGGCTGAGCCGTCAAAGACTACTCTTAGTTTGGTGGTTTCACTACTGTCACGCAAAACTGCGTGATGTGGTAAATAATATCCAAAATCAGGCTTAGGGATTTTTGATAAGTGACCAAGTGATTTATATTCATGTATGAATTCACCATATTGTTGTTTAAGGTTAGGATTTTTATTAAGTTTTTGCTCTAAAATATAAAAACGTTTTGCCGCCATTTTGTAAGAATCACCAAGTGATGTTTCAGGCTTTTCTTTTAAAGGCATCATGACGCAAAATCTGCCATTAGGTAGGCGGTAGGTAGTTTCTATGAAATGTTTTTCACAAAACTCCTCATCAACTGACATGGGCAATTTTGAAGGTGGAAGTTCCTCAAGACTCCAAAACTGAGAAAGTTTTTCACTGATTTCAGCTGTGAAATTACAATGAACTGACTTGGAAGGATTTTTACGATTAATGTTTAAGGGGCCGGCTACAATCCAGCCTAATTGAGTTTTTTGTAAGATGGGCATATTAGGACCCAAAGATATTTTTTCAGGACACAAGATATCAAAAAATATTTCGGCGCCTAACAACAAATCAATGTCAGAAGGTTGACAGAAATGAGGGTCGGCCAGCTGAATGTTTTCCGGTAAGTTTAAATGATTTATGTTCACCCACACATTAGGTAATTGACCAGTGATTTGAGGTATGATTAAACAATTTAAATTTGTATTAAAAGAGTTTGACAGAGACGAAATGCTTATGTCAAATCTGTCTGAAATAGGTAACTGAATGTTGTTAATGCCTGAAATAGTTATGAAATCAGGATTACGATTAACTACACCAATTTTAAGTTTCAGGTTTTCCGTCATGAATGAGGATTGGCTGCCGGCATCAAGCAAAGCACGAGCAACGTAGGTATTGTTATTTTCAGGATTGGTGACCTTGACTAAAGCCGTACCAAGAAGCACTTGACTGTAAGATTGCACCGAAAGAGTATGCTGAAGAACAGGAGAGCTGGCTGGAGCCACATGAGGAGACGCACAAGCTAAATTGTTTTCATGTTTATGCATTATGGTATTATGTTTTTTATTACACAATCGACAAGAACCAAGACGACATGTACTCGGTTCATGACCCCTGCGCAAACAGTTCATGCAAAGTTTAAGTTTTATGACTTCACTCATTTTGTTATCATGTGATAAGGATTTAAATTTTTCGCAATCTATAATTCTATGAAATTGGTTGCAGAGGGGACACGAAAATGAAACATTTGCTTTAGAAGAACCAGAAGTAAGAAAGGATTTTGAAAATCTCTGAGGAAATAAACCTTTACTTTCACTCTTTATTTGATTATGTTGAATGTTCGGTTGAAAAGACCCCTTCTCACTTCTGCTTGCCTGCGCCGTTTCCAGTATATCGGCCCTGCCACGGAGAAATTCGATAAATTCACTTAAGAGCGGCAAATCGGATAGATTGTTACGATATTCTTCCCATTTTCCGCTTGTCACAGAGTCTAATTTGGTGGACACCATATAAATAATGAGTGTGTCCCACTGATCTACGGGTTGACCAAGAGTGGTCAACGCTCTCAAGTTTTTAGTTACAACATCAATTAAATATCTAAGCGATTTATGAGATTCCCTAGAAATTGATTCAATTTTGAATAAAGTTTTTAAGTGATTATTAATGAGAACCTTTTTATTATTATATCTCTGACACAAAAGGTCCCATGAAACATGGTAATTTTCAGCGGTAAATTCTATGGACTTTATGACTAAAGCTGCACTCCCTAATAATGAAGAACGTAAATACTGTTCTCTCTTATAACATTGTCTATTGGCAGTAATTTAAATAAAGATTGAGCACTTGAAATGTTTTTATAAAACCGAGTTTCAGTTAATTGCCGTTCCTGAAGTTGCTCATCGAGAACGGGGCACTTGAATTCTATCTTAGTTTGACATCGTTCGAAATCTGAGAACAATGCTTCTATTCTTTCTATTCGTAGATTCAATTCATTTCTTTGTGGTTCTGTTATGTGTTCAATGCTTAATTGCCTCAAGTCGGTAAGGAAATTTTCAAATAAAGTTAGTCGACCGCGAATGGAAGCCCGTTGTTTTATAAGATCTTTAAGCTCGGTATCGGTTTCCTTCGTTTCCTTACTTACACTGCTCTTACCGTCTTCAGACATTATGTAAACCTAAGCACTTGATTACACAAACAGAATAAAATAAAGTAAAAACTACTCAAAAGGCAAAGTGTCAAAACAACAAATGCAATAGTTCACTCGTTAAGTAAAGAAAATGCATCAAACCAGACAGAGGAATGCAGGCAGAAGCGTGCGCCGAGCGCACGAAGGCTGGGAACTGTCACCGAAGACCGCGTGGTCGCGCAAGCAAATGGCGGCTCGCGCGCGCGCAGCAAATGTATTTCACCGGGAACGGACCCTGGGGGCCCGGGTTTCAGCGTCACTAATTTAAAACAATGTATTAGAACCACGAAACTATAACATGAATGTGCTTAAAGGGCTTAGGGGCAATTTTAATTGTTTCACTTTACGAATAATGCAGTAAATGATGTACGATATTTATGAAAAGCTTGGTGTTGTGCTATTTTAAGAAGCACCGTATGAAATGATCGCGTTTGCTTATTAATTTTAAGAAATAAACAAATTCGAATGAAGATAGCTAGGTTAGGTATAACGTTAAGTACCTAAATGCATTAAAATGCTGATGAAAATGTAAAGCTGACGTAAAAATGCGCTTATAACGATGAAATGTAATGCTTAATGCTTAGAATTTGGAAAATCAGGTAAGTACTTAAGTACTCGCGAGCAAAGGTGGCACCCGCCACGTGCTTCGTGCGTGACGAAAAAAAACTGTGAATTAGCGAGACAGCAGCGTAACACTTTTTACAACAAATCGAGCTTGAGATGAGAGGATAGGAAATAAGGAATGACACTCCCCTGATCCTGGTGTAGATTGTTGCGAAGCCACGCCACGCCACGACCCCAAGTCGTGCTGCGTCACCTTGCTGTACCGCTCGTCGTATCTTGATCGCGAATACTTTTGCGAGTTAATTATGATACTTTTGTTCGGGCGCCAGAAATTGTTGGCGATTATGGAACAATTGCAAATAAAAGAGATGACTTTTATGACAAAACTTTTACTTCGTGGTTCTACAATGGTTTTCAAAAGGGAAGTGAATATGTAAAATATGGCCGCACGGAAATGTCTAAATCAACACAGAGTAGGTAGCTCGGCGCCGACGACGGGGGAAACATGAATCAATGTGATCTGTCATTGGCGTAGACAAGGCTATTACCAAACACCCTGTAAAGTAAAAACTGGTTTTGGGCACCGGATCGGATACTTAAATAAAATGCTAAAACAAAAAGCAATTTAAAACTTTTCTACTCGAATGTACCAATTGTATGGCATTTTGAATCAAAGGCTTATTTCTCGGAAAGTAGCTGTGTTATACACGTTATCAGATTTTTTTCCGTGTTCGCTATGGTGGTACTAAATATTGGCATACTCAGTTTGGCGACAGGTGCCCTGGATCATGCTGCACTGGGTGTGGCGCTGCCAGAACGATGCCTAATGTATGAACCAAATCTAAACCTATGATTTCTCTGAAACGGCTAATGCTGCGATGGTGGTTTATTTTTTTCCCTTTATAGGAAGATAAGGGAATGCGCAAATGTTAATTAATACATCAATTAAAGGCGTTAGAGCGAAAAAAATTGTTTTTGAGGTTATAATTTCTCGATGCCTATAAAATCCTTAATCCACGATGAAATGTAGAAATTCATTTTTTTCCGTGCCTTATGACGAAGGTATTAAATATATACCCACACCGTTTCCAGGAAAAAAATCAAATTGCTGAGATTCAGCCGTGGCGCTGCCAGAACGACGTCGTTCTGGCAGCGCCACGAATGACCCACGATTACTCCTGAATCTGTTGACATTCACGGGTGGATGTTAGCTTGTGTGAAATGGAAAAAAAAGCCAAAAATCTGTGTGTAATTAGATTTATCCTAGCTTTTGTAATTAATGAGATATAGCCGTGGCGCTGCCAGGACGACGTCGTTCTGGCAGCGCCACAAAAAACCTCGTATATCTTCGGATCCAGTGGAGGGAAAAAATCAAACCTATTTTTTCCCGACTGGCAAAAAATCGGCCTACATGGTGAATTTTTTTCACGCAAATCGGAGACCGTGGCGCTGCCAGAACGATGGACACAATACCATGAGGTCGAACCCACGCTTGGCATTGTTTTTAGCATGGTTCGCAACGCAATATAGGTGTTGCGCAAATGAACCTCATGGCAGTTAGTTCAATGTGACTGCATTATAGGTTTGTAATTTAACACGGTTAATGGATGCACTACTTAGCAATAAATGTCTATGAAATTGTTAAGAGTTTGTATCTGTTAAAGTTATTTTAACACTATTTCTTTCAACAAGGCAGTTTCATAGAAAAGACATCAACGTCGTCGTCATCTTACTATAGGAACATACTTTCATGAAAATCCTGTGTGCTTTGGAGGATGTTAATATTAAGCTACCTAGCTAGATAGAACAAACTGAAATAATAGTAATATGATCTTTTATTTTTCATTTACTTATTTGCACGCCATTTGCATAATTATGATAGACATGTAACGGTACAGTTTAATTTTAAGACCATTGTTATAACACATGTTTATAGTACAAATTAACAATTTGGTTTGTTTTGATTTACGTATGTTAATACCGGTTTATTGCCTTGTTATTTCTTTTGGGTTTCCTTACTATTGCCGACTTCCTACGAAAAGGATATTTTGAAGATTCGTACAAAAGTGAAATCTTGTGTTACTGCTTCATTTATATCACACGCGTAATTTATACACGCTTGATATAGTCTTGAATACAAATTGTGATGTTTTACGTAATGGTCGGCACAATATTCATGGTAACATCTTATCTGGTTTTAATTAGAAATGACTTGCGAGTACAAACATAAAACATTTTCATAGTTCTATAAATAGGTAATCGGATTCTAAATTAATTTTCTTTTAAAGATCTTTCCCAACTGTCTCACTGTCTGTGTAGGTAAAGATCGAGAGTTTTGCGTTCGATATTATTCCTGTGCAAATTGTTATGCACTGTTGTTCTTATGATTATCAAGTTAAAATCACAGAACCAATTCAGTAGCTTAGGTATATGTAGCTTAGGTATATGTATAGTGTTCGTATAGGTTAATTTTTTTATGAGCGGAGTAGCGGAAGTGACTGATTTATATTTCTTATAGGTGTTTAGGTAAATAGGTAATGTCTGAGTAGGTAACTAACTCAAAATCAGTGTTTAGTTTACTTATATTTCAAGAGTTTTCAATGTGTGTCTCCAACTGTTAGCACATGTTAGGTTATTTAGGTTAGCGATCCTCCGCGCTCTACGAACCTGCACCAATTTTTTTTTGGGTATGATTTTATCAATTACCTAATAATTGCCTTTTCAGTGACCTAATAAATAATATTTGTACCAAAAATAGTAGATCTGTCACCTAAATTGAATCACCAACTAATATTAAAACGCTTACCTAAATATTAATTAAGAATTACTTGGAAATAATATCAATCATCAAATAATTATATAGGTTATAATAATAAACGCTTGCATTGCAATGCTACTATAACAAGATATTCAATTCACAACAAACTGATTCAATTAATTGAATAACATAATAGGAAGTGAAAGTCGGGACTGAATCTTAAACAATATTAGATTTGACGACTAAAACGAGATGTGATCATGTGCCTGCGTGAAAGCCGGGTTACTAGTTACGGTCTTATTTCGAGAGAAATAGCCACGACTTCTATTCCCGATCCCGCCGAGTATTAGCATTTGTACCTAAAGTATACCTTAGGTATTTTTATATAGGTACACGCAGAAATTTTAATCATTTGGTTCCCACAGTGGGGTGGTTCCACTCATAATTACAAGCAACTTTTACAATGGGGCCAACTCTGATATCGCGAAAAAAATCTGTTGTACCATACAAAAGCGCAATTACCTACCTACTAGACCTTAATGTATGGAACAGCAGATTTTTTACACGACTGCCCAAAGCAAAAAGAGTGTATATGTGTTTAGGGTTCATGTATGTTTGTGGGTATGTGAGTTTCTTTATTCCACCATAACTTCTTAATGCATGAACTGATTTGGATAAATGGGGTATCGTTAGAATCCTTACAGCATTCCGAGTGACACTGGCTATATTTTTTTTGAAACAAGTCAATATGGCGTCTGTAGGACGCCATTTTCAAATGTGAAAAAATAATTTTTTTCTTCAATTATTACATTAAGGGCATCAAATGAAAGGCCACAATGAGCACATTTCCAAACTATATAATTTGTCACAAAAAAGTGTGAAATAAAAGAAATAAATTTAAAAAATATTAAAAACACGACTGCCCTGCCAAAAACGAACTAAAAAGATAAATAACCAGAGCAGTCGGGGGACCTCTTTAATTGAAAATTGTTCCACAAAACGGTCCCCCGACTGCAATGACACCTTACCCCCTAGCCAAAGTAACATTTGCAAATTTTCGTTATCGCTTCGCTTTCGAAACATGTATGGGATTGACATAAGGTTTCGTTAACTATTTAATTTTAAAACGTCAAATCCATACATTTTTCGAAACGACGCGATAGCGAAAATTTGTAAATGTGACATTGGCTACAGGCTCTGGTTATTTATCTTTTTAGTTCGTTTTTGGCAGGGCAGTCGTGTTTTTAATATTTTTTAAATTTTTTTTTCGCGATATCAGAGTTGGCCCAAGTTGCTTAAAATTTCACGATGTATAACTAGGAATGTAGCAGTGCTGCCAACTAGTCTGAGCGAAAACGCGCTGTCAACGCTGTAAAATAGCGCCAGATTGCGCTAAAATGGCTTTTTTAAAAAAAGCGCCAGATTTCGCGCTAACCACGAATGGGTTTACTATTTATTTACTCTTTGCAAGAGCGTCGCCCCCCCCCCAGAGGTTAAAAAAAATTAAGTAGGTGAAAGAGAACAATGAGAATTATCTATTAGAATGCTTGGTGTACCATAAAAATACTAATTAAGTATAGAATTTCAATCAAAAATGCAGCAGGCCAGCAGGTAAATACTTAATCTATTAAAATCTAAAAAAGCGCTAGATTTAGCGCTAGGCGCTAAAACGCGCTTCAAGACAAAAAAAGCGCTAGATCTGGCGCGAAACGCGCTAAGTTGGCAGCACTGGAATGTAGTAAGTATCTATTATTTGGTACCTAAAAGCACAGATAACACAATAATTTAGGAGAAGTTTCGTTAGAACCTAAAACAATTTAGTGTTAAGTATTTGTACAAAATTATAATCATTTAAATTGCTTAGATACAGAACCACTAACATGTGAGTTACTAGGTATTACTATTTACTTCGGACCAACTTAAAATTCCAACAGCTTTTTGCTTCAAATTCCTCCTCTCGGCCTTCTATTTGCCTCTTACTAAGTAACTAAGTAAGTACTTAGCTAAGGTAGAGTAGCTAATAATAGCTTTGGTGCCTGAATAAAAGGAATTGCATAATTTGCACTGCATTAAATAAATGGAACAAAAATGGAATATTGATCATAATGTAAACATCATGGACACGTGTCTATTAATCTTATTTTTAGGGTTCCGTACCAAAATGGTAAAAAAGGAACCCTTATGGTGTGACTCAGTCTGTCTGTCTGTCTGTCTGTCTGTCACAGCTGGATATCTCGAGAACTACTAATGGTATCAACTTGAAATTTGGAACATTTGCCCAACTATTTTGCAAATAAGAAAGAAATAAAAAAAATAATATTTTTTTTACAACAGGGACTGAAAAGGGGTCTTAAAAATTTGAAGTGAGGTGACTAGGGCGTGTGGGGTATCATATGAAAGAGCGCTGTTTGCACATTTTAAAACATTTTTTTCTTTTTTCTTAGGCCGCATAGTTTTCGACTTATGATGAGAAATGTAAAAAAAAATACCGTTCCCCCCCCCCTTATCTCCGAAGTTTGCAAAGAGAAAAATCTGAAATAATTCTATGTGATAGTGGTTTACGTAAAGATTACAGGAAAAATAAAACGAGGTCTCAATATAACACACTTTTTTAGAAATTCAAAAAACAAACAAGAATTCTTTAGTTTCACTACCCGTCAACAGATGGCGGTGACCTAAGAATGCTGACTTGCGAATTAAAATAGTTCCACTATCGGTCAAGAGATGGCGCAACCTAATACTACAGTAATAATTGGTGACTGGTTCTTATATAAATTACATACTATTTGCCGTACGAATAAACGAAGAATAAGTTCCTACTTAGTAATATAAACAGTTTGCAATGTGGAGCGGCTGAAACGTTTTTCAGTCACCATAAGCAACTGTGGTTAAGATTTGTAAATTAACTGTCCGCCTGTTCGCCCTTCCACCTGTCTGCCGTTTATCCTACTTTTTTAAAGACTGTACTAAAGTAACATATCCAAAAATATATTTATGATTGTACGGAACCCTCGGTGCGCGAGTCCGACTCGCTCTTGACCGGTTTTTTTTTATATGATTTGTGAAAACTTTACCTATGTTGTCACGTGAAGATCTATGTCCTTTGAAAGAAAGGTAGATTGATAATACAATTGACAATATTTCCCTCTAAAAAGTTATTAAAAGTAGGTAGGTAGAGTAAGTAATAATTTTGAACTTTTAACTCTAAAATGTAGTCGTAAACAATTGGAAGGAAAGGAAGTCAAGTGGCTTCCAATACGCCTGCGCAGTGCGCAGCAATGTAAGGATCCTCTGTTTCCTATTCAAGGTTCTTTACTATCCTTCAATCCGTGACCGTCACTTACATCCGCCTAACACCCCGTGCAGATCCCATTTTAAATCCATTCCTAAGACTGTTTACTTATTCTTCCCGCATTTTAAACGAAATATGCGTTTTTTTTCAAAGACGAAAACTAAAGAATGAAAGCATTATTGATGTTTACTTTCGTTTTAGCAAGCAAAATTTTTAAATTAGTGCCGTATATAGATAGAGACAAAGGTAGGTGATGGGTATATATTGGAATGCCTAATTTTTTTTGTCCTAACTGTCTTTGGCCTGTCCTAATAATTTTTTCGCCGAATGTTCACTTCACTTAATCATTATAGGAATAACCGTCCTTAATCCGTTTTGTTAACTACTTGTGAATTGAAAATTACTAAATTTAATTAAACACTTTTGTATGATTTGATCAACAAAAAAGGCATACATACTTGCGTGCAAGCAAGAGCAGGCGTGCATGCATGCAAGCAAGCATTCAGCATGCAAGCAAGCATGCAGCATGCAAGCAAGCATGCAGCATGCAAGCAAGCATGCAGCATGCAACAAGCATGCAGCATGCAACAAGCATGCAGCATGCAACAAGCATGCAGCATGCAACAAGCATGCAGCATGCAACATGCATGCAAGCATTAGGGAGCTCCGCTCGCTTCGCTCGCTCCGCTGCAAGTGGTCAAAACACTAACCTAACCTAATGGTCTTCGCATTAAAAGTTTTTCTTTACAGCGGGGGGCCCTGCTGCCCCCTGCACCCCCCGGCAAGCATTTTGCAAGCAAGCTTGCAAGAGAGCAAGCATGAATGCATACAAGTGAGCAAGCATGCAAGCAAAAGCATGCATGCATACAATCATGCAGCATGCAACATGCATACAGGCATTATGGAAGTGTTCAAAACACTAACCTAACCTAAAGTAATGGTGATCGCATTAAAAGTTTTTCTTTATAGCGGAGGGCCTCAGGTCAGTTTTTTGACGATTTGTTTCTGCCATTGACTTGTATGCAATACAATATTGTAATGCCAAAAGTTATGTATGCAAGACAATATATTGTGTCAAAAGATATATATGCTAATAAATTTTAGGACAATTAACATTAGTGGTTTTGATAATTAGTGATTTTAACGTTGAGGCGAAACGACAAAAATGCGAAAAGATCTATTAGGCCAAACAATAATTGTACCTAAGGAGTTTAGGCCAAAGAAATACGGCCAAATGAAATTAGGACCAATGACTTTAGGCGAGTCAAGGGACACCCGTAGGTGATACATTACCTGTTTTTTTGAAACGAAGACAGTTCAAGCGGAATTTCAAATTCGCTTGTCAGAGGCATTAAAAGTTTTAGATGTAAAAAAAAAGAATGCGCCTCATGTTTATTTTTTCACTTATTGTGTGTATTGTCAAGGAGTGCATTCTAAACAAAAAAGTAGAAAAATAATTTTGATTGGTAGGAAAAAGAATTAGTATTAATATAATTAATATTTTATATATGTTATATTGTATTTATCACCTACTATTTTACCTTATGTACCGCCTCCGCCTTCAATGATATCTGTTTCCTAAAGGTTGACTGGGAGAGAATGCTTTTAGCATTAAGTTCGCCTTTTGTAACATTTATTTTAAATGTACAATAAAGTTTGTTAAATATAATAAATAAAAAAGATATTAAGAAATGCTCAGATCGTGGTATTCGAAGATTCCATATCCATGTTTAATTTTTCATAGGATGAGGTATTTGTCTAATGTATTGCGTGTCTTATAACGGGTGGCGCAAAAGTAAAGACCCTATTTGGTTCAGCTATAACATTTTTTCTAAATTAGAAAACTAGATTTAGGTTTTTTTAAATGTATATTTGTGCCATTAAATTTCGTACCATTAGGATTTAAAGATGATGTCTTTTAAATGGTGACCTCCAGAGTTGATACACATTTGAGCCCTATTTATGACATTTTGCATAACTTGCCGTAACACTTCCTGCGATATGTTCGTTATTTCTTGACGAATGTTTTCTTTTAGAGCTGCGAGAGTCTGTGGCTTGTTCACATACACCCGAGATTTCAAAAAACCCCAAAGAAAGAAGTCTGGACTGGTCAGTCCTGCCGGACGGTGGGGAAATCGTCGACGAAATTCACGTTGTGTTCTTATCACTGATGAATTATTCCGTAAGAACATTGACACAATTATTCCACGTTCTTGGGGAGTAAAACGGTCCATGTTTATTTTCAGTGTATTTTATATTTGTTCACTACACAATTTTCAACAACAGAATGACAGAAAATGTCATATAAAAAAAATAAAAGTATTTTCTTTAGTGCCAGTACTTTTGCGCCACCCGTTATACCTATATCCCACAGACAATACAACAAGTACTTACGTACCACCTATCCATATGGTAAATATTTTCTTCATGTAGGTATTTGAATGAATTATATGATATTTTTTTCTATATGTGTACGTATATTATATTATACGTATGTAATGTATGTTTTTGTACTTCAAGATACACACAAACAAAGATTTCTATGTGTATAGAAGTCTTTGCACACAAACTGTCTCAATGTTCTTTCCTGTCCCGGGCCAGCTGGAAGATTAATGTTAATATGAAATAAGCTGTGCCCTTGTAGGTACTACTCTTCTATACATTCTTTTTCATGTAAAAAATGTGTGTGTACTTAATAAATAAATAGGTACATTGATCTACACGTGACATTAAAGAATAAAAATATTTTCCTTACTTTCGTCGACGATGACGGATTAGTTTGCCATGATACAATAGAGTTTCCTTTGTTTTTCTCGTACCTATATACTTTGTAGTGGTAAAACTTTCATTAACACACACTTGCGTATATCTATACTTTTGCTATATTAAATAGAGGAAGTGCTTTTTAATTTACTCCATATTTTTTAACCGACTTCAAAAATTTGAAAAAGAGGAGGTTATCTATTCGTCGCGTATATTTTTTTTTATATATATGTACACCGATTACTCGAAGACGGCTGAACCGATTGAAATGATACAAACATTATAACATCAGGTTACTTCCCAAGTTGGTCCCATTTTTTACACGACTGCCCAAAGCAAAAAGAGTGTATATGTGTTCAGGGATGAACCCTATGTTTGTGGGTATGTAAGTTTCTTTATTCCACCATAACTTCTAAATGCCTAAACTGATTTGAGTAAATTGGGTATCGTTAGAATCCTTACAGCATTCCGAGTGACACTGGTTATATTGCGACTGTAGGACGCCATTTAAAGATGTGAAAAAAATTTTTTTTTCTTCATTTATTACAATATGGGCATCAAATGAAAGGCCATAGTGAGCACATTTCGAAACTATATAATTTGTCATTAAATAACAAGGTGTCATTGCAGTCGGGGGACCTCTTTAATAGAAAATTGTTCCACAAAACGGTCCCCCGACTGCAATGACACCTTGTCATTTATCTTTTTAGTTCATTTTTGGCAGGGCAGTCGTGTTTTTAATATTTTTTAAATTTATTTATATTTCTTGAAATTTTGAAATCGGTTCAGTAGTTTTCAAGTAATCTTGAAAATACTGTCGTTTTCGTTACCATTTTATACGAATTCAGACGGATGTTAAACCATTGCTTTTTAGGGTTCCGTACCTCAAAAGGAAAAAACGGAACCCTTATAGGATCACTTTGTTGTCCGTCTGTCTGTCCGTCCGTTCGTCCCTCTGTCTGTCAAGACCCTTTATCTCGCGAACGCGTGGAGGTATCGAGTTGAAATTTAAACTATATACTAAAGTTTACGGTCCCTTGAAGCTGTAAAAAAATCAAACTTCTAAATTAACGTGAAAAAAAGATACTGCCGTTTATGCCGTAAAAAACGCATTTTCGATACTCTCAAAGGAATCAAAATTCATAGGGTACTTCCCGTTGACCTAGAACTATGAAATTTGGCAAGTAATAGCGTCATAAACTACACTTACAGGAAAAAATCTGAAAACTGTACATTTGTAATTAAATCACAAAAAATATAGTCATTAATATACGTAATTTTATCATCGAGTGAAACAACGCGGTCATAGTTTAACTTCTTATTGACTTTTGTGATATTAGCGCCACTAATTATTTTTAAAATATCAATATTTATTATTTTTAATTAATTAGACCCTTTCAAATATGGTACGGAACCGTCGGTGCGCGAGTCCGACTCGCTCTTGACCGGTTTTTTGTTTATGAACCGATTTAGATGTTTTGTTTGAAAGAAACACCTTAAGAATGATACCATATTAATTTCATTGGTATTAGACTTTGTATTATGAAGAAACACAAGGAAACTCCTCAAAATCATATAGGAACTGTACAGTGATTGAAATATTGGTAGGTTTATGACAATCAAAACATGTTAAGTCCCTATCTATTGTCAAGGACGTTCTGGACTAGAGTTGAACTGCGAATGCCCAACGGAACTACTGTGGAAATTGAGTTAGGAGTTACTAGTTTTATACTATTGAAAAATGAGAAACAAACGTTTTATTTTATAAAATCATCGTTTACATACCTACTACAAAAAAGTTTAAAATAAAAAATCTTTTAAAAAAAAGCAAGACCTTCAAAAACCTTAAAAACCAGCTCTATAAAAAGCAAGAGATAATGTTCAAATCGATTTATTAAAACACGTCTATTGAAGTCGGGTGGGGCTTTTAGAATATAAACAATACATTATGAAAAAAAATTACTTCCAACTCCACCCGACTTCAATAGACGTGTTTTAATTTATCGGTTTGAACATTATTTCTTGCTTTTTATTGAGCTGTTTTTTAAGGTTTTTGTAGGAGGTCTTGGTTTTTTTAAAAATAGTTTTTTAATTTTATAAACCTTTCAGTCTTATCAAGAAATACTAGGATTTTTTTGGATCGAATTGGTGAGATTTTCAAATCGAGTTGCACTCCGGGAGTGCCGGCAGAAGTGAAAACTTGGATATTAACGTTGTGCATTTTTGATATTTTTAAATTAGCGGCAAAGGATTAAAATTATTTCTTTCCTATTACTATAAAGTCACACAATTTAATCAGTTTGTAATTAGAGAAAAATTCTAAAGATTTCGCGCCAGTAGCCTTTTTAATTTCTACATGCACGCATTCTACGATATAAACTTATAGTCACAGAGTATAAATAAGTCTATGATTTCACCGAAGAGATCGCTGCTATTAGTTCCATTTCCAAAATTAGCGCATTGCTGGTGACACAAGTGTTTACGTCTTAAAATGACGCGCCGCCATTTTCACCGCGCCCCGTAGAAAGAGAGGGGGATACTTCCGCTGCCAGCTGTCTACTCTCCATCCGTCACATCCGTCTTACGAATTTTCGATCAGGGTCACGTGATTCTTACTGACGCGAGTTTAGCATTTTTTCCCCATTACAAAAACGCGTACAACGCCGCGAAAGAAGTTTTCACTTCAAAAACAAAAGCATTTTTATTTTAACCTATGCAGTCGGATCTAGATGGATTATAGTTTCATAATAATATGAACCGATTCCACCCAAATCAAATGTGCCGTAATTATATTACGGCGGCCATAATAAGTTAAATTGTATTTTCAACGCAGGTAATTTAAATGTATGTAACATATTATAATCTACATTGGAATGAAAAAAATATCGTGCCATATTTCGATCGGCTTTATTGCGAAGGCATAATCAATATTTAATGCTAATCTTGTTTTATTAATTAACAAAATTAATGTTTTTTTGACTTGTGCAAATCCTAACCACGACCTAAAAAAGTCTCTGGTTTTGTGAAATAGTCGCGCTGAAGGCTGGCTGGTTTAATCTAATTCTAGACTTGTTCTATTTGACAGTTGACATTGAGTCTGACTGAACTTTAGTATAAAGCTCTATAGAATAACCTTGCCTTAACCTATTTGAAAAGTGCACTAGACAATGTTAATATCTTACCTGAATCTATATAGTATTACAGTGATAAGGCTGACCTTATTTATAAACATACAATACCTCTCAAAGGATAACAATAAAATAATACAGAAAAACCTATATAGCAGCTAAATTGAAAGAGTAACTAGGTATATATGATGTTGGTACATACACGAAAGTATAGTATTATATTATCTGTGGTATTTACAAACAGCAACACTTAATTATACACATTTTTCTCTTACAAATTGCAGGAAATAGATTCACATTTGACTTTGACAATTATGAACCATAACCAGTGACTGAGTTAACATAACTTAATTTCGTCGGATAAAAGGGCAGTTAGTATATGTTGCTGTTTGTATGTACATACAAAACTATGATATTATCACGATAATATAATAAGGGCGTAAGAAATGTTAATGGTGATCAAGCTTTAAGGCTGGAATACACATGCTACGTAGTAGTACAAAAGCATGCTAGTTTCGAGCAGATGCTACTTAGTAGCATACAATTAGCACGTGTATTCGAAATTTTAGTGTCATCTGCATTTTATTTAAGCATGTGTTTGTAACTTGTTTTGTGCACTAAATAAATCACTTTCTATTCTATTCTATTCTAAATGAGCATGCTTGTGATTAAGCACGCTACTTAATCGCAAGCCGGTCTATTTTTCGTGCTAATTAGCACATGGTGTAGGGTGCGGGTGAGAGGGGGGTGGCTTAAAAGCAAATTTGAACGCGTTCTATGTATGCGAGCATGCTACTAGATTGTTTTGCTACTTGATTTGTTTGAAATGATAAAACTTTAAATTTTATAGTTCTTTACCGAAATTATGAATGTTTGTGGCAAACTTGTGCCCTGTTTATCAAAACTTATAAGTCTTGTACTTTTTAAAAACAACAATTATTTCACATAATTATCCGTTTTTCAAAACACTTTAAATTAAAGACTAAAAAGGTTTTTGTTTATTTAACTAATATGTTTTCACCCTTGTATTAGTGATTTCGTAAATCGAAAAAACTTGTAAAATACTCAATAGCAAAATCATGAGTATTTCTGAGGGAGACATAATTTACATGAACTAGTAAATTTTTTCCTGTAAAGTATACTTGAAGACTTGTAAGTTTTAATAAACAGGGCACTAGTCTTGTGCTATTCCAGTTCCGCACCGAATTTCTTTTCCTTCATCTATGTGTGTTTTTTGTGGCTCATGGGGTCAAAGCCTTGACAAAGGCTTTTTTGATGGCCCTGTAAAGGGCTGTTTAAACAGAGTTTTTACCATTGAGTCGTGGTGGGAGGATCGGCTAATCTGCGTTACCGACTTGCCGTCCGCAGACCATTGCCCAGGGTGCGCTGGACGCATACTTATCATGATGCGCCACTCGGGGAGGCTCCTTCCGTTTGTTCCTTTTCATTAAAAGTTTATTTGTTATATATGTTGAAAGTGATAGATAATATATCTGAATTTAATTCATTTTGCACACGATTCCGCAAAGAAACGTCCATTTTGAATGCTCTAATGAGCATTGTGTATCTCAGACGTGCTAGAAAGAAGTATGCTCGTAATAAGTATGCTTCTTAGGTCTGTGCTTTCATGAGCAAATGTACACACTCGGAGAGCATGCTATAAATGAGCAAACTATCTAGTAGCAAACAAGCGTGCTTTTTTACTAGCATGTGTATTCCAGGCTTTAATCACAACGATTTATCTTACCTATTTCTTAGTCGAAACACGTTTCTATTATAATAACAGGAACATTTCCACTTTCGTGTAGTGAATATCTTGCTAAATGTTTTTGCCTTGTTTGGATGTGTAGGTACGCGGACGGAGTCGTAAGCAAAACCTGGTAAATCAGTATTAGTAGATTCTTGATTAGATATCCGTTACACAACTTATTAAGAAACAAATTAATGTAATGAAAGCGAAGCAGGAAGTATCTATATTACTTCTTTGTAATGAGACATGTAGGTACTCGTAGCTATCATTCAATACGCAAGTTTCGAAACGTCCTTTGCTATATGAGACCTTTATGTAAATCAATATGATCCTAAAACGGTTTCGCTCTGATTCTCTGAATACGAACTGTCGTGGGCTCGGCTCGAATTTCCTATTTCTCTCGGTATATCATGTCATTATAGTAGAATGTGCACAAAAAGATTCGATTGTGTGCCTGGGAACTGTTCACGGGGTATTTAGCGCACGTTAAATAGTAGGTACATTCCGATGCAATGCGTCCGCGCCGTTCCATATCATCGTAGAGGCACAGAATATAATATAAGGGATATTTATAATTGGGAGACTGGAAATAATAAAGGTGACCAAAAAATGGGATACATACTTAAATACTAAACTCGGCAGCGGTTTATTTTGTAGGCGACAAAAAAACCTTAACGGGCCACAAACTGGATAACAAAAAAATGAGCAGCGGGAGATTAATTATTTAAGTTAACAGTGAACATTCTAAATGAGTTATATATTATACCAAATAGGTAACATATCAACATGGTATTTTTACCGACTTCAAAAGGAGGGAGGTACTCAATTCGACCCGTTTTTTTTTTTGTATGTACACCGATTACTCGAAGACGGCTAAACCGATTGAAATGATTCAAACGTTATTACATTAGGTAAACTTTCAAGTTGGTCCCATTTTTTAAAATTTTGTAATCGGTTCAGTACTTTTCAAGTAATCTTGAAAAAAGTACGAAAATAGTATGATTTTGTGTGAACTACCTCGATGATCAGTCGTATAACTTCTTTGTTTATGAACTGAATAAGATAATTATTTTTTTGTCGGAAAAGTCATATCTTAAGTGTAATTCTTTAACCGACTTAAAAAAGGAGGTTCTCAGTTTGACCCGCATGTATGTATGTTTCTCCGCGATTAACTCACGTTTGGCTGAGCCGATTTTTCTACCTAAATAATATACCTACACTACCTAATACAAAAGGTACCTACACTAAAAATAAAAAAATAAAAAATTGTTTAAAAAAACAAAAAACCGACTTCAAAAAACCTACCTCTAAAAAGCAAGAAATAATATTCGTAATAATAAAAACACGTCTATTGAAGTCGCCAAGTCGGGTGGGGCTTTTAGAATAAAAAAAAGGAATTAGTACTCCAGCCCCACCCGACTTCAATAGACTCTTTCATATGATACCCCACATGCCCTAGTAGCCCCACTTCAAATTTTTAAGACCCCTTTTCAGTCCCTGTTGTAAAAAATATATTTATTTTTTTATTTATTTCTTATTTGCAAAATAGTTGGGCTAATGTCATCTTAAACTATTCTAAATTTCAAGTTGATACACTAACGAGATATCCAGCTGTGACAGACAGACAGACTGAGTCACACCATTAGGGGTTCCTCTTTTACCAATTTGGTACGGAACCCTAAAAAGTCAAATTTAAAATGCCGGTCATTCCAACAGAAAAGGGGATAGATCCCAACATGTGGGGGGTTTTGTCGATAAAATTGATCATATTATTATCTGCCTTTAAAATCTCCGACATTGCTAACCAAACATTATTTTACTGTGTTAATAGTCACATTTTTAAAATAAAATATACCTATGCCAAATTTTAAATGTTTTGTGTGTCTTATAAGGTTTTCACCCAAATAGAAATTTGGTCGCCCGTTCTGAATAACTAGTTACTCAACTTGTATTTGAAACTCTGGATTTTCAATATTTGTGGCAGCCCTCAGTCCGTTGTCCATTTAGTATTTCAGTACGCTATATTCAGTAGTTTTGATACCCAAAATGAGCATTTATACTACCCTAATTATAATAGTACGTAGGTAGAGGTACGTAGAGGTAGTATTGCAATTATGTCAAATAGCCGTTCAATTTAGCGTTGATACCGGCCGATAAGAAGTTGTTAATATCTTTTATGGTTTTTGCGATACCGTACTAACTAGTCTTATTTAAAACTTGCATTTCCACCTTTTATTTATGGTGGTTGTACTAGCAAAACGTCGTTATTAGTAGATTTTCATTCTCTATCTCCTCTTTATTTAATGAATATTAAAACAAAGTAAATATACCATAAGAATCTTCAACATTTTGCCTATCGATTCCACGATTAACATTTGTTATAAATATTTTACATAATGCCAAAAATATCATAAATAAAATCGTCTAACACTTTTGTTTTTGTGCATCTCCTGCGTAACTACGAGTCCTATGGAAATCTCGTTACCACTAATCGATAGAGGAGAAAAAATGCTACAAATTCCACGAAAGACATTTTCGAAAAGACAATTAATGGGATTTTCGCGACAATTTTTCAAAAATTCAGATACATTTTTGACAGAGGGTGCCCTCGAGAGGAGCGGGCGGCAGACCGCCACCGGCGCTCGGACGGGGAACACGTATCGCTCATGCTCCCACTGACAGCTACACAGTTCTCTATGTCTCGCTCGTTTGTTTTAGCCTTGCTTTAGCACTGTCAGAATGTTACAATTATGTTTTGAAAATTCATTTCGAACTGAAGGACTATTACAAAAAAGCATCGCGATAAGCGTACGATATTCGTCCAACACCGTGGCACTATCACCTCACTAATAAGGTTCAATATCAAGTAAATTGAACGAGGAATTGCGTCCGACTATCGGTTTCTTTTTTGTTTTGTAATAGGCCCTCTGATGCATTATTTTGCCATAGATATAAAAATTACGCGTAAGGACGGTTAGTATAAAATTAAATTTAATACCTATTGAATACTATATATGAGTCTTCAAATTAAACATTTGTAGGTAATAAATCACACGACTGTGAGTTAATTTATTCCACTATAACTTTTTAAATGCCTGAACTGAACAGATTTGGATGCATGCAGGTAGGGCATAGGTAAGAATGTTTATACCATTCTGCCCCCCCTAGCATGACCAGTGACCACTGAAACGCCATAATATAATAATATCGATTTATTACTTTTAAAGACAAGGGTTTTGACAGTCAAGTGTCGATAAAACGCATCACGCGATCTATAGGCTGTCCCAATGCTTTGCCTCATCCAGGAATCGAACCCACCAAATATATTTTTACGATACCAATCGATAGGGTTTCTCATCAGACCCCCTAGTCAAAGTAATATTTGCAAATCGTTATCGCTTCGCTTTTGAAACTGTATGGGATTGACATAGGGTACGTTCAGATGACAAGCACTTAACGCGCGTTAATTTTTTTCAGATTCGATAATTCGGTATTAACAGCTTCCGTTTCCATATAGGACGATTTTTGGATGAACTGAGCGTACCCTAAAATACGTCTATCTGCGTCAAAAGCGCGCGCTCATCTGAATTCTGAACGGTAACGTAGACAACCATTAATGATCTCAAAGTGCGCATTGACGCGCGGTGACAACAGTCGAGCGCTAGCGCAGCGTTCAACGTGCACTGTATCAAAACTCGCGTTAAGCGCTTGTCATGTGAACCTGCTCTTAAGGTTTAATTAACAATCTAATTTTAAAATCATATGTAAATGTAAGTAAGTAATCGAATTTAAGAATCAAACGAAAAATGTATGGATTATAGTCATAATTCATATATTTTTCGGAGCGAAGTGATAGCGAAAATTTTAATGTGACATTTGGCTACAGGCTCTGGATTATTAGCACGTTTTTAGGGTTCAGTAGCCTAAAGGAAAAAAACGGAACCCTTATAGATTCGTCATGTCTGTCTGTCTGTCTGTCCGTCCGTATGTCACAGCCACTTTATTCCAAAACTAGGATTACACAGTTAAAACTTGGTAGGTACATGTATTTTGTGAACCGCATTACGATGTTTACACAAAAATAAAAGATAAAGGGATTTATATATTTAAGATAATAATCTTAAAAATATAAATCCCTTTATTTTATTAAGATTATTATCCCCATACATGGAACTGAAACTGAAAAAAAAATTTTCATCATATCTATGCGTGCGGGGTGTCTACTGTCTATAGATAGGTCTTTAAAAATGAAATTGAGGTTTCTAAGACTATTTTTCTCAAAGTCAACCGTTTGAATGATATACACTGCCAAAGTGGTAAAATGTGTGTTTAGCCCTCTAACTTTTAAAATGAGAGAGTGAAAAATCTAAAAAAAATGTATGCTGTAGATCTTAATAAACACTTTCAACTAAAATTGGTTTGTTTATATTTATTAGTTTTAGAGATATAACATATTTTCCAAAACCGCAAATATGACTTTGTCATTTACACAAACTCTATGAAAAACAAAGTTATTTTTACATGAAAAATGACGTGGTATTAAATGAGGCATGGAATATGGTAACTACGGAACCCTACTGCGTGTGGCCCGACACGCACTTGGCCGGTTTTGTATGAGGCCTAATCAATCTGAAATGATGGTAAATTGTAAATTGGCAGACACAAAAGCCGGAGGGGGGGGGGGAGGTCACTCTCTAATTTTTATTTTATTTTATTAGCCTGTTTTGTTTAGTACCTACTAACGTCAAAAGCGTTTTCATATTACTGTTGTTTATCCAACTTCATAATTTAAAAAATTGAAATCAGGCCTCAAACTTCGGCAATCGATATAGGTTTTACATTCTATGATATTTTTTTCGTAGTGGTTAGATTATAAAGTACCTATAATTACCAGAAATATTAATCTCCTCTGGTGATAATGTTTATTATTGCGTATACCTATTTTACCAACCAATACCAATATATTACACCATCAGTAAACAAAATGTAGTTGTCAACAAAATTAGTAAATCATTTCAGTAAAATCTCTGTTGTCTGAATAAATGCATTTGAATTGAATTGAAAAAACACGAAAAATGTAGTAAGTAGATAATCAAAATACTTCCTTTCCGAAAAAAAGGATCTTGTAAAATTATTTGGAAAAGGAACTAACATCATCATTTCAATGATGCCATACAATAGTCTGTGCGCGACGCGATCACTATAAATAAACCTTTGAAATAAATTCAAAAAATTCAAAAATCATAAATCATTTATTCAGTCTAGGCTGTTACAAGCACTTGTGAATGTCATAGAAGCTACGCCATCGGTTCGCAAACCCTAAGCGGGAGACCTTGTAACGAGAAGAACCGGCAAGAAACTCGTCAAGGGCTGCTTTTTTCTTCCTGCATATTTCATACAGAGTCGTCAACATTGAAAAATGACCTCCACATTTAAAGTGAGGTCATTTACACAATAATTAACAAAAGTTTACACGCAATAGGTAGGTTGAAGTTAATTACCTACTATATAATGGATAGGTAATTGTGAGAGTAAATAACTTTCAACTAGTTGAGAAAACACTTTGTCTGCTACTCCTAAGTAGGCAATATTTACCAAAAAACACTTGATACAAGATATAAAAAATAATAAAGAAGAAACGTAATTCTTACAATTCAATATGCGTTAAGATTGGTACTCAGAAGCAGACCCATTCCCACTGGCAGCACCCGTTCACGAGCATGACGCATGAACCAGCCATCGTTTCGCTCAACCATATTTGAGGGAACGTAACGACCCGCCTCACACGACACCACCGCAGAAATGTTTAAAGTGAGCATGAAATAAGACGTACCTGGTTACGAGTATAAGTACTATGTAAAATGTTAAAAAATCGGTTGGCACTCCGGGAGTGCCGGCAGAAGTGAAAACTTGAATATTAACGTTGTGCATTTTTGATATTTTGAAATTAGCGGCAAAGGATTAAAATTATTTCTTTCCTGTTACTATACAGTCACACAATTCAATCAGTTTGTAATTAGAGAAAAATTCTAAAGATTTTGCGCCAGTGGCCTTTTTAATTTCTACATGCACGCATTCTACGATTTAAACTAATAGTCACAGAGTATAAATAAGTCTATGATTTCACCGAAGAGATCGCTGCTATTAGTTCCATTTTCAAAATTAGCGCGTTGCTGGTGACACAAGTGTTTACGTCTTAAAATGACGCGCCGCCATTTTCAACGCGCCCCGTAGAAAGAGATTACACTTGAAAGTAGGGGATACTTCCGCCGCCAGCTGTCTACTCTCCATCCGTCACATCCGTCTTACGCATTTTCTATCAGCCACGTGATTCTTACTGACGTGAGTTTAGCATTTTTTCCCCATTACAAAAAGCGTACAACGCCACTAAAGAAGTATTCACTTCGAAAAAAACAGTAAAATAACTAAAACATGAAACAAACTTGACTTCATACATAATTCAATTTTAATATAAATTGCGGCTGATTGATTGAACATTGCTGATTTCTTGTTTTTTTATAAAACACTTTTTTCAATTTACCTACATAAAATTAAAATTTAATATTTTAACAATGCCATGCTGCCGTGTCTCCAACTTTCTATGGTTCGCCCCAAAACGAGCCGACAGAGAGGTCAAGTAGATGTATCTGTCCTTTTCTTCATTAGGGTGACCAAACCGTATGGTTGGCCGGAGACATACATAATACTTTAAACTGTTTAATATAAACTTAAATACCTAGGTAGTTCTTTATTTATAATTAACACTTTTTACCGCGTTTTTATTAGGTTGCTTGCTCTTTTGTTTGTTTGAACACAAATTTTGCAAACGATTTTATACCAAATTCCCGATGAGCTAGAGACTTGAAACTTTGAACACAGGTCAGAAATGGAAGGAAATGCAATATTACAGTGTCATTGAGGTGATCTGATAATGGAGCCGGAAGAACGCCACAGGAACTCTATGATGAATGAAACTATACAACCCCATCGTGTTTGGGCTTATTAGAATTGTCTTGACAAGTACTCTGACGGGAGACGAGGTTCAGGGTCGGATGATGAAGTCTGGATTCCATGGCATAGGAACTCAATATTGAAATCATGCAACCCCATCGAGTTTGGGCTCGTTTGAATCATCTTGACGAGTGCTCTGTTGGGTAATAGTATCCAAGAGTCTGATGATGGAGCCGGAAGAAGGCCACAGGAACTCTGCAATAAAACCTTTCAACCCCATCGAGTTTGGACTCGTTTGAATGGTCTTGACGAGTACTCTGATAGGCGGTGGTATATTTTTAGTTTAGCTCGTTAACTAAAAAAAAGAAAATTTAAAAAAAAATATTTTTTTAAGAACAAATTATTTATCACGTTTTTATTAAGTTGCTTTTTTGTTTTTATTAATTCAACCAATTAAAATCTAGTTTATTCAATTCAATTTAATTTCAAGTGTAAATAATTACGCAACTTTAAAGTTAATTCCAATTTTTAATAAAAATGCAATGTGCGTGAACTTCGGAAAAACAAATAAATGTTGGAAAAACAAGTAAAAGTAGGAAAACATTGTCTAGTGATCTGTAGTTAAAAAAAGATGGAAACGATTTTCGACTTCATTGACGTTTGAAATTCGATTGCTTTTCCCCATAATTATACTTGTACATTTACTTTGCTGTTTCATTAAAAACTGTTATTTTGGTAAAGATGTCAATGAGGTCTAAAATACTTGCACCAATTTCTTTACTTGTGAAATTAATAAAATGGGTGCAAGAGATTTACGACGACACAATGTTAAAAATATAAAAAAAACAAAATGGCGACCAACTATATTGTTCGTGGGCCGATTTTATGAAACTCGATTTTGTTACTATTTTGATCAAAATATAACAAAGAAATGTTAAAAATATAAAAAAATATGGAAGCCAACTCTTTTATTTGTGGGCTGATTTGAATGAAACTCGGTTTTTAGTACTAATTTGACAAGAAAATAATAACACAATATGTATTGAAAAAATTAAAAAAATCTAAGATGGCAGCCAACTTGTTTGTTTTTGGGCCGATTTCGATGAAACTCGGTTTTTGGTAATATTTTGACAAGAAAATAACAACGCAATTTTTAAAATACTAAAAATCTAAGATGGCGGCCAACTTTTTTGTTTTTTTGGGCCGATTTCGATGAAACTCGGTTTTTTGTTACTAATTAGACAAGAAAATAACAACTCAATGTAAACTGAAGGAAAAATCAAAAAAGAAAAATTAAAAATTGCGTTGTTATTTTCTTGTCAAAATAGTTTCAAAAACCGAGTTTCATCTAAATCGGCCCAAAAACAAAAAAGTTGGCCGCCATTTGGATTTTTTAAATTTTCAACATTGCGTTGTTAATGTTGTTATTTTCTTGTCAAAATCGTACCAAAAACCAAGTTTCATCGAAATCGGCCCAAAAACAAAAAAGTTGACCGACATCTTGGATTTTTTAAATTTTCAACATTGCGTTGTTATTTTCTTGTCAAAATCGTACCAAAAACCAAGTTTCATCGAAATCGGCCCAAAAACAAAAAAGTTGACCGACATCTTGGATTTTTTGAATTTTCAACATTGCGTTGTTATTTTCTTGTCAAAACCGTACCAAAAACCAAGTTTCATCGAAATCAGCCCAAAAACAAAAAAGTTGACCGCCATCTTGGATTTTTTAAATTTTCAACATTGCGTTGTTATTTTCTTGTCAAAATCGTACCAAAAACCAAGTTTCATCGAAATCGGCCCAAAAACAAAAAAGTTAGCCGCCATCTTGGATTTTTAGTTTTTTAAAAATTGCGTTGTCATTTTCTTGTCAAAATCGTACCAAAAACCGAGTTTCATCAAAATCGGCCAAAAAAACAAAAAAGTTGGCCGCAATCTTGGATTTTTAGTTTTTTAAAAATTGCGTTGTTATTTTCTTGTCAAAATAGTTTCAAAAACCAAGTTTCATCGAAATCGGCCCAAAAACAAAAAAGTTGGCCGCCGTCTTGGATATTTAGTTTTTAAAAAATTGCGTTGTTATTTTCTTGTCAAAATAGTTCCAAAAACCGAGTTTCATCGAAATCGGCCCAAAAACAAAAAAGATGGCCGCCATCTTGGATTTTTTAAATTTTCAACATTGCGTTGTTATTTTCATGTTGAAATAGTACCAAAAACCGAGTTTCATCGAAATAGGCGCACAAACATGAATTTGATTATTATTATTAATTTTACCGTCTCGCCTGCGACCTCTAGCCATTTCAATAGAACAATTTCGTTTTTTTGGAAATCTGAAATGGTGCTGTATTTATGGTCACACTAGTTTTGTAAAGTAACATTTCCTATAGATTGAAATTCCTAAATTGAAATTCGGCGCCAAGGTCAAAATCGGAGTTGCCAAGATTGACACTTCTATTTATTACCACCTCACCGATGAAGATGATAGCTGATTAGCATTATTTTAGATATTTAATTAAATCAAAAGAGTAAGTTCTGTTTTATATTACAATTATTATGTGTCATTCTAAATTAATATTTAAATAGTATATATTCGACTTCCCATTCCGAATCCTTAATTTTGATACACTACTTGATTGGTAACGTACATATATTTAGTCCTACTATCGTGGTATTATTGTTTAGTAATGGCAATTGTGCGAACGAGACACCGACCTCCACCTGGTGTTGTCTCATTCACACAGTAGTGCCTTCAGTCAATGTCGTCGATAGAATTTCAACTCTATGACCAATGTAATAAAGTTGAATTTCTTTTAAACGATAGGTGAAAATTTTTGTAGAGTACTCACTCCCTATTATAAACCTCCTTGCTCGCGAAGTAATGTAGAGGGTGGCAGGGTGAGGGGAGTCAAATCCTTAGCTGTCACTTCACCAAGAGCCGCGCTTCATTAATGTAAGACTATCTAATCTTAGTAATTTTCGGTACTCATTGTCTAAAAATTTAGTACTTATATAAATATGTAATTATTGTGGTGACTGTTTCGTACCAAAAAAAAATTAATGATAGCGGTCACAACGATTACTGCAATTCTTAAAAAAAATCATGAGAAATATAAAATTATCAGCTTATAACTGTTTTTGTGAAATTATTTAAAGTGCAATTTAAAAAGTCTGAAATTTAATTGGCCTCGTTCTTTTGATTAATGACATTTGTTGCACGCTTATTGCAGAATCGTTAGAATTTAGATGACTAATAAATGACTAATAATAAATAATAACAAGAATAAAAGAATGTATTTGCTAGAATACGGTTACAATGCGGTTTTATGTTTAAACAATCCAACATATTCTATCGAGCAGTTCAATGTGCAAATTATTAGTTATTACAAATGCTTTACAATAATAAGTTATTAATGAATTAATTTGAAATTCAGTCAATACTAAAACAACTTTATGTAACTACTCATATTAACATATTCTTCTCTTCAAGGAATTCTTTAACAGAACAGTATTTTTTCCATTAACAAAACCGGCCAAGTGCGTGTCGGGCCACGCGCCATAGGGTTCCGTAGTTACCTTATACCATACCATATTTAATACCACCTATCATTTTTCGTCTGCAAAAATAACTTTGTTTTTCAGTGTTGGTATGAATGACAAAGTTATATTTGCGGTTTTGGAAAATGTGCTATATCTCAAAAACTAATTACTATATATCTCGTTTAAACCAATTTTGGTTGAAAGTGTTTATCAAAATCTACAGCATATATTTTTTTTTAGATTTTTCACTCTCTCATTTCAAAAGTTAAAGGGGGGGGGGGGGGGTTGGACACATTTTACCACTTTGGCGGTGTATATCTTTCAAACGGTTGCCTTTGAGAAAAAGTTGTCTTAGGAATCTTAATGTCATTTTTAAAGACCTATCTATAAACACCCAACACGTGTTGGTTTGAAGAAAAAATTTTTTTTCAGTTTCAGTTCCATGTATGGGGAGCCCCCCTTAATCTTTTATTTTTCTTATTTTTGTATTAAATTCGTTAAGCGGTTAACAGAATACATCTATCTACCAAGTTTCAACTGTGTAGTCTTAATACTTTCGGAATAAAGTGGCTGTGACATACGGACAGACAGACAGACAGACAGGACAAATCTATAAGGGTTCCGTTTTTTGCCATTTAGGCTACGGAACCCTAAAAAGTAAACAGCTTATTTTTAAATTTATACAATGCCAAACTTGTTATGTCATGTGGCAGTTTATTTTATATGTAACTTTACTGACTGACCGCTAACTAACTCCAAACGCAGAGTGATATACAATAATGAAATGTCAGTCAAAGCATGATTTTTTTCATTTCCAACCTTCAGCTATCTGCAATAGATCAGATGTTTATTTTAATTAAAAATAAAATAAGTTTCCTCTTATATCCAGGATGCAAAGTTACGCAGGTGCCTTCTAAGCATAGCTATACCTTATTATTATTATTTGAGTGTTAAGCCCGCCGGTAACGATCAATTGCGATTGTCAATTTTTCCGTCAATGCCATTGTTGGAGCAATTGACAATCGCTTCAATTGCACGCGTAAACGATCAATTTTTCCGTCAATGGGCGTCAATTGCGGAAAAATTGACAATCGCAATTGATCGTTACCGGTGGGCTTTAGGGGCTACGCAGCTCAAGATGAAGCGTAGTCACTGCGACCTAAAAGATCTATTGTAACATTTGTAACTTGCCAACTAGTTATAGTAACTCGGTCGATTACGTGTCGCCCCAGATGGAGGCTACGCCTGTGGATTAGAGGTCCCACATAAGATGTCAGAGTTTTTATTTTCTCTCTATTTGAAATTTTAAAGTGTTCAAAAAGAAATGTTTTTTTATTTTAAAAGTCTGGATTTTCTCGAATGAGGAAATATTTAGCTCAACGACACATCCATAAGCGGTTCATATTTTTAAAGTGTGTTTTAGTGTAGTTCAGTTCAACTTTTGAAAGTGGAAATAGAAAAAGTGGGAGGAAGTAGACAATTTGAAATATACTCATCTACTTTGTCTAGGGATTATTTTCATAAAAACGAGGTAACTTTGAAGCCTTGGTTTCCTGCCAGGGATGTACTGTGCTGTGATCTGATGATGGCTATCCAGGGAGTGAATGGAGGAGATTTAGATCGCTATCCACACCCAACTGATCTGATCAGCATTCTAAAAGATTATTGGGTCAGAGTTCACAGTTTCAGGATTTCCATACATTTTCATGCTATTTTCGCGGTTTTTTAAACATGTCCTTTAATCTTTTAGAATGCTGGTCAGATCAGTTGGGTTTTTATAGCGATCTAAATCTCCTCCATTCACTCCCTGGATAGCCATCATCAGATCACAGCACAGTACATCCTTGGCAGGAAACCAAGGCTTCAAAGTTACCTCGTTTGTATGAAAATAACATCTGTATCCCTAGACAAAGTTGATGGTTGATGTGTGTAGAAACTACTAATTCAAAATCTATACTAGAAAAGTGCTTCACAAATGAAAATAAGTAAAGAACAAGTGAGCTTCAGTGCAGACAAAAACACTGCAATAATTGACTGTACTGTACAGTAGTTTGTATTATGTTATTATGGTACTATAATTAATGGCGTATGTAAGGCCGCTATTACATTATCATATATTTATCATTTATATATGATTTCATATCTGTCAAATTCTATGATCATAGTTAAATGATGATGTCCTTCATTTTTACATATTACACTTATGATCCACCTATGATCATATAAACAGTGTCATAAATCAAGATGGATAACGATTTAGCTGTGTTTTCCGTTGCTATGAGTGCAATTTTATTAATAGCATTAAAAAGAAGAAAACTGTTAAGAACAAAATAAAAAATAAAAGACGTATTTGGGTTTTGTAAAAACGTATTTCGTTATCCGGAACAAGATTATTGTATAAACACTAATTTTACTTGTAAAGAGTAATTAATATTTTTGTTATTTTAATATTCCAGTCAAAATTCTTGCACTTGGAAGACGCCATTTTTTGAAGTTAGGCACATAGAGGAAAAAATCACTACTGGGGCGACGAATATGATCCTACTTGTACGCTGGCTGTCAAATAGGATCCCATAACTATGATCAAAGACAATATGAATCACATGTAGTTATTAAACCGTCCTATGTTCTTCATATAAAAATGACTCATACATATATGATCATATTTCTATGATAGTCAAATATCACTCTAAGACCCATGTGGTAATAATGGTGTAATTGTTATTGTTTGCACTTTGCAATATGATGAATGGCACACCCTGCTCGTGACTTAAGTCAGTGTGGCTAAGTATGGGCTAGCTAAGGTATGCCTGATTACCTCGAAGCAAACTGTTTAATCGTTACTACCAAATATAGTTTAACTAAGTAGGCAATTATTTCTGTAATAGTTATTATATTTTTCATTCGGCCTGTTATTAAAGCGGTTAAGCATCTGTTGAGGGACGCAGTCATCGGATGGGTGACTAATGATATATATATGTCGCAGGCAAATCGTATGATTCCGCGTTTTACAAACGGCGTCGTTCGTTTACAAACGCTCGCTGGTTTGCGAAATGTCGAAGGCAAATTGTAAATTGCCTTGTCATTATATAAAATGCTATAAACCTTTGATAGAAAATCCAACAACCGTTTACAAAATGCCGCGGCAAATTGAAGTATTTAGTTCTTTTTCTTACTACGCGCGGCGCTGTTAATCAGAACAATAAAAATGGCGTCTAGTAGTGGTTTTGTAACACAGAAAATAATTGAAAGCAGTGCAAATTCTACGAGTCCAGCAGTCCGTGTAATACCTTTAGAAGAATATTATGATATGTTGTTAGAGATATTCATTTAAACTGTGGACATGGTGGTCGAGACAAAATTCAGTACAAACTTAAAGACCGATTTATTATTGTACGAAAAGCAATAGACATTCGTGTCATTATATCCTATCTGCGAATCAAAAACAAACATAGGCAAAAGAAAGGCATTGTAACTAAACCAATTATATCTCGAGATTTTAATAAGCGAGTGTAAGCTTTGTTTTATGATTTTCATCCTACTAAAACAATCAATTGAAATTTTAATAATTGATTGAGTCGTCAATTTGCCTTCGGCATTTTACAAAACAGCGAGCGTTTGTAAACGGACGACGCGGTTTGTAAAACGCGGAATCATACAATTTGCCTGCGACATATACACAGCTTTTCGGTAATTCCGATAGAGCCTTGCCTTTGGTTTCGGCTGCTACATCCGCATTGAGCCCACGTTTAAGCTCCTCCGTACTTCCGATAGCGCCTTCCCTTTGGTTTCAGCTGCTTCATCTGCATTGAGCCCTCGTTTAAGCTCCTCCGTGCTTCCAATAGCGCCTTCCCTTTGGTTTCGGAGGGAACAATGTGTGGAAATTCAGAGGTGCTGTCCTGAAAGTAGATGCTTGGAAAAAGTTAGATCTACTTTCACTGTGAATAAATTTTATTTTAAGTTTTTAAGTTGGCGTTTGGTTAGCAATAGGGAATGCAATCTCGCGAGATCTCGCGAGGGAGGAAATATCAATCTCGCGAAATCTCGCCATTTACTCTCATCTCGCCGAAGACGAATCAAACGAGTCCCAGCATGATGGGATTGTATGGTTTTATTACAGAGTTCCTGTGGCCTTCTTTCTACTTCATCATCAGACCCTGGACACTTTTCTCCCAACAGTACTTGTCAAGACGAATTAAATGAGCCTTTATTAGACGTGGGTTACTGAGTCGCTCAAATGCTGATCACTGATTGCAGAAAAAAAAAATTTAGAGCAGTCCAGTGTGACATTAATTGCTGATTGATTTAGTTATATTTTGCTGTGCCAAAAGTTGCTGACCAACTAACCATTTTGGCTGATCGAATAGATTTTTCTGCTCACCAAAATATGAATATTTTGCTAACCACTTAAACCACACGTAAAGTACCTATGTAGGGTAGGTACACTCCAGCCATCTTAGGAAAAGAATGTTTGTAAACAAAACTTTGCGCGTTTTTGGTAATTATTCCACAAATACGTTAAGTTTCAGTGAATTAAGCTATCAAGGATATTCATTTATTTATCAAATACGCAATAAAAAAGCAGTTTTGAGGTTAAGTATAATAATTAATTTATAATTTATATATTTATTTCATATTAAGTTACAAATATCCTCTTATTTATATTAGATGAAACATAAAAATAGATTTTACAACTATTCAAGAGGTTAACGTTGACAGCCGTACTAGTATGAACTGTGTCACAGCTGTCAGCGTCTCCCACCCGCCCTGGGTCAAGAACTATCTATTACCTTTTACAGAGAGAAAAACCATGAAAATAACAAAAGTAAAAAATAATACAACAAATCGTCATCTGTTACCAGTATTACAAGTAATCACTAATAAAAACCACAAAATGTGTGTGTTTGTATGTATGTATGTGTGTATATGTGTGTATATGTGTGTGTGTATATATGTGTGTGTGTGTGTGTGTGTGTGTGTGTGTGTGTGTGTGTGTGTGTGTGTGTGAGTGTGTGTGTGTGTGTGTGTGTGTGTGTGTGTGTGTGTGTGTGTGTGTGTGTGTGTGTGTCTATTTGTGTTATTAGGTGTGTTACTTAAGTAAAATTTCTTCTGTTTCTTTATAGTTTAGGTTAAGTAACCATTGACGAATTATCTGCTTACATTTATAAGGAGACAGTAATACCATGTTATTAACCTTATTTGCCACGTTATAAATATGGGAACTACAAGCATAGTATTGTCGTTTTGCAACTGCTGTTCTGTGTGACTGTGTTGGACAAACTCCCTTATTCTTGCGCTTTGGCAAACAAGCAAGATTTATATCTTTATGTTTTCTTAAGATTACATTGATAATAAAGAGCTTTCTTACTGTAAGGACTGGACATTCACTGTAAAGTAGATCTGTGCTGTATCTTCTCGGTTTACCAAGCATGACTTTAAGTATAGCCCTTTGTGCACGTTCTAAAGGGAGTATGGGCGGTTTGTTTGTAAACATTCTTTCCGTAAGTTGGCTGCAGTATTAGGTATAGGTACAATTGCTGTATGTCACATACCGTACCCTGGATACCGTAATTGAATAAAAACTGAGACATACAGCAAAGAGAATGTAAAAAAACTAGCGTTTTAACATACAGTATGTCTCATTCTTTATTCAATTACGGTAACCAGGATCTAACTATCTAATCTATTCGAGTTATATTGTTTTAATGCAAGGGGTCGAGTCGAGTCGAGCGACCTTGACATTCCCAATATGGAAAAAAAATCGTGAAATATGTATCACGACCAGCAATCACGCACCTTGACAAGCAATCGACGTAACGCCGAGTCACGGCTGTTAGTGACCACGCCTTCGGGATCAACCACTTTTACTTTCGAGGTGGCGTGCGTAGCGGGGCGGTACGGGCGAATTCAGCGCACGCGCCACTATCCTCAGTAGATATTGCAAGCGTGCGGCTCACTCGCGTCCCGACCCACCGTCCGCGGTCTTAACCACGCGCTATATAATTTACCGGTAGCCGAGATTCGGTGTTGTTCATTAAAGGTACTGAAAGTTTTAAACACTACAAAAATTCAGTTCATAATGGATATTGTGCATGTTGACTGTCAAAACAAACAAGGGATATTGTCAAAGGATGTTGTTTGTTTAACTAACTTGTCGTTTGTATTTGTTTGACTCTGAAGACGCAACTAACTTTGATTTTATCGCAATTTCATGCTTTATAATTTACAAATTACAATAGAATATATATAAGACATAACTAGTGAAAGTCACGGTGGAAACTCCTAATTTCATTTAATATTATTGCCTATATTTTTATTATAAAACGCTTGTTATTAGCAATTCATTACCACATAGAAAAATACCTACGGTTATTTACTTTATAAGTAAGTATAAAAATTATAATAATGGATCCACTGGTTTCAAATCACTTGGTGTATAAACTTACTAATGAATAAAATCAATGCAGTTTAATTTTACTCCTTAAGATAGCGGAAGGTTGGCCACTTTCCCTCGCTCTGTCTCCAACTGTGTAACAAGGTGTGATTCGTGTGTGCACGCATTTGCAAGTGGCACTTAACTTTGACTTTGAGTGAGATTTCCACGTTTAAATGTTTTACAGGGACCTTTTTTAAATAATGTTGACTTATACCTAAGTTATCGTTCCTAATAATTTGCATTAGGTACCTACTAATGTAATGTATGAAGAACTGGCGAATTAAACCTCAAACTTTCGTTGCATAAAAAGTTACTAGTTTTAACTTACTTTTAGATCATTGCTTACGTAGTTTTCTTTTAAGCAGATTCCGATGTCATAATGGATATTTTTGACATTTATTCCGACTAGTCCATACGGAAACGAAAGTTACTTCAAATTATTCCACACACAATTCTCATATCACCGTCCACAAGTAAAAAAACTGTATTAACAGGATTTCTCATAATTGTTTTTTTTATCTCGGTAATTATCTACTATTAATTTGATATCCTATCCTACAACTTCTTACTAAGTATGACATAAAAAGCAAGCGAATAAAATTGCTTTGCATAAATGATTAATTTTTTTCTGTGTAGATTACCGGGGACAAAGGCACAGAAAGACCAGCAAAAACTACAGTAAACTCATTACTGTTTCATTATGGTTAAACTTGTCCGTAACGTATTTATATTTAAAAATTCTGGTAGATACTTATATCTTACGAGACTATATTTCATTCAAAAGGACGTGAAGTATAAAACGCAATGCAATGTAAGTAATTAGATGCTAAATATCATAGCGTATAATGACTTAATGAAATCGACAAGAAATTGACGGCTGAATTGACCCGTCTGTCGTGGTTAGTGATCTAACTGAAATCTCAGTCACGCATTCGAATTCCGTAAATTGCAAATTTTAGTGTGATGAACGTAGGCAAGTTTGCACCCAAGTAATTTTATTTTTCTCCTTATTTTGCGAGAAGCTCGATGCCGCAGTGGGTAAGCGCGTTCTGCGCCCAAAAAATATTATTTTGAGCTCCTCCATTCCGTCCGGACCGTAAAGCACCTTAAATTGTTGGTCCCGGCTGCATTTGCAGTAGTTAACACCTACCAATCCGCATTAGAACAGCGTGGTGAGTTATGGCCCGTCCTTGTGATCCTCAGATGTGTGCTCATTATTTTGGATCCATGGGATCTGCTGGCCGAAAGTTTATGAATTTTCAGAAAATATGGGCAAATTTTCGCTAATCGCGTAAAGTCGTGATTAGAAGATTAAGGACTCCTGACCCCTTGAGAAACTAGTAATGGTGACTATTGTTGGCAAACATTTAAAGTTCGCGGTAATTGAGTAATACCTATCATCCGAGTAAAACAATAGTTCATTGTGTGGTAAATTGTACAGTTAACTGTTAGTAAACAGTCGAACAATGACCAGCCTAGCGTAGGAGGAAGTTTTCATAGATCACCTCACCTGCGAGGTTGTCATTAACAAGACCATAACTATATTCTAATATATCAATATTTAGTTAATAGGAGCAATCTATTATAAACATAAATATTATGATACCGGCTTCGATCATATATAATCTAGATATATCTAGGTTGACTAATGATGTTGGAATGAAACTATGAACAAGGACGGACACAATGGCTATGGAGAGAAAGTAATACTTACTAGCAATTTAAAACCAATAAATTATAATTTATTTATTATCTTTAATACTAACAATATCAGTGAGTAAAAGGACCTCTTAAAAACATGTAGGTACACGATATAAATTATTATTTTCGCGGTTCTATTGTAAAAGTTTCACTTCGATAGTCGAGGCCAACTTTTTTGGCAGATGTGACATTAGTGTTAGGTCATAAAAGTTTTAATTGCATTGGAAAATGCAATTTTATAGCTTTCATTCAAAACATCAATAAAAGACCATAATATTAATTGAAATGAAATGAGATTTTATTTGCAACTAAAACATAGTTTGACAAAAACAGTAGTGATTGTTAGTGGCCGCAGTAGTTGAAAACGGTGTCGCAGACACTAGCGCCCACCTCCAGAGTACACAGATTTTGCTTAAATTAAATAATAGTAAGTTGTAATCGATATATTCTAATAGTGTGTGTGTGTAGAAGGTTTTTAAGTTTCCCATCTTGTCCTGTTACATAATTGTTTTTCAGTTCGAGCCCACGAAGGGGCTAATAAAGTCCTCTGTTTCAGAAAAAGACATGTTAAGGAGCCATTCAGTAATTTTTGTTTTGCATTGCCAAGAGTTAAGTTAGTAACAAATAGGTATCCTTCCTGTTTTAAATTATAATTCATTATGTTGGTACTGTGACATTCCCTCGAGAAGTGATACCAATGAAGATTATTCAATTAATTACAGTCATTATGTTATTTTTTCTCAATCGTAGTAAACAAAGCTAATAAAAATAAACCTTCATCTTCGTTTATGGTGACCAAGACCTACTTTATCATTGCACATTGACGTACTAACCTAGTTTTATGATTTTTGTGTTAGCAATGTTATACGCAAAGATAACAACAAATACTTAATCATAATAAATTACTGACCATTTTACACTCATACTGACCGTTACACAATATTATATCCATTGATGGCTATGATACACTATGCTATTTGTATGTGGTAGTGTTTCATGAAACCTTTACCTGAAGAATAAAGCGAATTTATATTACTCTATACTAGCTACTAATGCTTTTAAGTGCACCACCCTACTTTAATAGGTCATAAAAAAATACTGACGTCACTTTTAATCCACTTTATATTTTTTGTAATGACTATTCTATTGATTTACCACTTTTAACATTTCCTCCAAAATAGACTTTTTCAAAATGGCAGACAGGTAGGTATGCCAGTCTTCATACACAAATATCCGCGAACCTCTTTGTCTGCTTTTTAGTTTTTCGTACTTACATACAAACAAAAAAAAAACTATTCAAAAAGTCAATTACGTACGTATTTGCGGACATTTGGTATAAATAAATTCATTTTACTAAATCAGCTTTGCATGAATTACATTTACTTTCTTCCATATTTACATTCATGTCATTGTTGTAATGAGCAAAGCCGTGAATTTTTTTTTAATATTTATTACTGTTTAAACATTCATATTGATAAAGTTAACTAATACGCAGCATACTTTACTAAAAATATCATTTAAGAGTTTAATTTATTAATTAATCAATTTAATAGATTCCCATTTTAACTTTACCTACCTATTTTCTAAAATTTTCATGGTATTTTTTGTCATGGGATAAGATAGAAATTAATTAAATATATATTCATGGGATGAGTTAACAATTTAAGTCCTCGTGGGATGAGACGTCATGGGATGAATACGGAATAACTCTAATTTTAACTTGGCGACTATCGAGTTAAAGAAACTCAAACCCCTTAAGATTAAGTTTACACCTTTTAGCCAAACAAAAAAAAAATAAGTTAACATCTAGTTGAACCAAAAAGTTTGCGAGCTATGACCCTTTGAGACGTCAAAAGGAGTATATTGTTAAGCCAAATTTTTAGTTAAACCAGGTGTATACATACTCGGGATTATCCGCAGATAATCGTAATCGTCTGTCTGTAGTAGGCTACGCAACGCTCTAAACTGACTTCAGGTCGACTGTAAGTTAGTTTATCATCTTAAAAACTTGAAACTCTTGCACTTTACAGATAACTCCTTAAAGAAATAATTAAAAGTGGGTAGCTTTGCGATTGCCAAAAATTGCAAAACTTCACACAATTACTATAATTGGCTACCACTATAAAAATAAATTATCAGGCGAATATACAGAACTTTTTACATAAAGACTCAATATTTCCAAAGCCTAATGTAGAAGTTGCATGTCTAACAAACTGCAATTAAAATTGCAAAGTTCCGTGTCCTGTGATACGTATATTTAAGTACAATTTCATGCTGCAAAAATTACTAAAACGATCTCGCGTATTGAAAAAAAACTGCAATTAAAATTGCTTCGTTCGTGTCCTGTGAATATACATTGATTACAGTTCATTTTCATGCTGAAAAATTACCGAACGATCTCGGTAAATGATTGTAGTGCGTTTCATCCGGTCTTTACATAAGTGTGGGTAGTCGATGTATATGGTAAGGCATATGAAAAAATCTCACGCGACTTAAAACAGCTCATAATGCAACGATTATTGGTCATCCAATTATGTGTTGTCGACATCGCACCAGCAACGACCGTAGGTTCCGCCTCCTGCAATCGATATTTCCCATACTCTTATGACATTGTTCTACATCGTAATTGTATACCACTACCTATGTGAGAATAATGCAATTTGCAAAGATATCGCATGAGATAATGTTTGTAACAAGAATTTTCCCTTTATTGTTAGAATCGCAAAAGGTACTCGTAGATATAGTATCTATCTTTGACAACCTCCGTGGTCGAGTGGCTTTGTACGCCGGATTTAAAAGTGTCGCTATATCTGAGGTCCCGGGTGATCCCCAGCTGGGTCAATTAAAAAACCGCCCAAGTGCGAGTCGGACTCGCGCACGAAGGGTTCCGTACCAAAAAACGGCAAATAAAATACCTTTGTTGTATGGGAGCCCCCCTTAAATATTTATTTTATTCTGTTTTTAGTATTTTTTGTTATAGCGGCAACAAAAATACATCATCTGTGAAAATTTCAACTGTCTACCTGTTGTCGTTATTAACTTCAAGCAAAAAACGGCAAAAAAACATGTTTGTTGTATGGGAGCCCCCCTAAAATATTAATTTTATTCTGTTTTTAGTATTTGTTGTTATAGCAGCAACAGAAATACATCATCTGTGAAAATTTCAACTTTCTAGCTATCACGGTTCATGAGATATAGCATGGTGCAGACAGACGGACAGCGGAGTCTTAGTAATAGGGTCCCGTTTTTACCCTTTGGGCACGGAACCCTGAAAATGAACTTTTCTATATTGTCTGGTCTTGGTGTTTGTGATACCAGTGTTGTCTCTGATTTCCATTACAAGTGCTTTGGAATCGGAGTAATGTATGTAATATTGTCAAGTATTTATATATTTATCATTTATTTATAAAACTAGAGTTTTCACACCTGAAAGACAAAGATAGAAAAATAAGAAAAAAATATACGAAAGAAAATAGTGTAACGAATGCATAACGTATTTGTAATGGAGCTGTATGATTGATTAATAACTTTGCTAATTTGAAATAGATTCGAGCCAAAAAAAACTTGATTGAATGTGGATTTCTGCGTTGCATTATTAGACCGTGAATTACGTACACAGCACAGATAATATAATACTATACGTACACAGTATGCACTCTACATAGATTTCAACAATTATATACTATAGACAATTATAGGTTTTCAATTATAGACTATTTAAGAGTTTCATTCAATTTGTACATGCAATTGCTAAAATTGAATAATATAATCAATTAACATTAATAGTTATTTAGAAGAACATTAAACAGTCGTAAATAAACGTGCGTGATAAATGACTATAAAAGATCTTAGCTTATTTTAACATACAATACTAAGCTATTTGTTACATGGTCGTAAATGAGACAGGTCCAATATTGTAACACAATAGGCCGTTGATGATAAAATCTTTTTGTTACTCACACAGTAAAATGTAGTAGAGTTTGTTAATTAGGTGTTAGAACAAGGCGTATACTTGTCTATATTGTGCTGACAAATTGCTTTAAACATCATATTTTACATTTTTGGTTGTACACAAATTGAGAGGTATTGGCAAATTATGATTGATTACTGTTGTATGTTTAATGTTTAACAACTCCTATACAGGGTTATTTGTAAAACACCAACAACCTCGCAGGAGTAGATTACTAACATCATAAACAACAACATTTGTTCTACGACTTTTCCGAAATCAGACAAAAAATATCCACTTTTCATACAAAACTCGATCAGCTTTTCGACCATTTGTATGCAATGTTGATTATTTTTTGTCTGTTTTCGGAAATGTCGTGGAACAAATGTTGTTGTTTATGATGTTGGTAATCTACTCCTGCGAGGTTGTTGATGTTTTAGTACAAATTACCCTGTATAAGCGTAAGTACAGATAATAAAAACAGATAAAAATAAAATGCATAAAAAACAGAAGATTTATATTATTGGACATTGAATATGAAACACGTAGTACTAAAGTTCGTTTATATAAACCTGAAATTCTGAAGTTATAGAACAGTATACAGGATTACAGGGTGTTAATTAATTTACCAAAAATGGGAAAATCATTTCTTCGGACCATCAAATTGAACAGCTTTTTCTATGGGGTCAACTCCATTTTTTTAAAGATTTTTTAATTCATTTTTTTCATTTTGGATTACCAAACTATTAAGATTTAAGGTATGATTCCGATGTCTGCAGCACTGCTGCGCGACACTGCTGCGCGACACTGCTGCGCGACACTGCTGCGCAGCACTGCTGCCGAGCTCGGAATGTAGTCTCATATAAACCTATAGAGAATGTATGGGGACCAGTGGTGTTGCGGCAGCAGTGTCGCGCAGCAGTGTTGCGCAGCAGTGTCGCGACGCTTCTCCGCTCACATCAAATTGAGCCTTTCAAACGTAACATTAGGGTTCAATTTGGAGCACACAGCACTGCTGCGCCGACACTGCCGACATCGGAATCATACCTTTATAAAGCCAAATATGGTAGATAAGGTACGATGAATGCAATTCCGGAAAATTATGATAAACACTGAAATTACCACTTTAAAAAATATATATGATAAATTGCATAGTGGCAACCCTAGACCGAAATTGTGTTTTGCTTTTGCCCATTAATGGGATTGATTATCGAATACAATAGTCTATTTGCGTCTAGGATGTTATAATGCATTTTTCCATACAAATAAAGAAACAAAAATTCTCAGCCAAGTGGTGGTTTTCAGGGTTTATAATAATTTTCCGGGGTTGTATGCGTAGTACCCTCTCTATCATATTCAACTTTATAAGGCCATTACGAAACACCCTGTATAATAGTGGTTATAGTTACTAGCGGAAGTAGTCACCGCGAATGTATTGCATTAACACATGTTATAGATTCATTTTTTTTTATTAATAATAGTCTATATTATTTTGATTTATGCATTCTCATAAATTTATAATTATCTACTTTAAAAGTGGGATTAACCAGTTCATTTGTATATTGACTTTGGAAAGCTTTATTCACTTTGTGCATAATAAAAAACAATTCCAATATCCGATTCACATTGTTACTTTCCTTGAAGTCTTTACACTGTCATCACGGTTATTTAGCCAAATATACACTTTCAATTAAACCGTGGTGTCCCAAATCAAATTAGCGTTATAACCGCATCGTGTCCCAAATCAAATATGCGTTATAAATAACTAGCGACCCGCCCTGGCGTCGCTTCGGTGTAGTGTGGAATTTGACACCATGTAGTATACAAATAAACCTTCCTCTTAAATCACTCTATCTATTAATAAAACCGGCCAAGTGCGAGTTGGACTCGCGCACGAAGGGTTCCGTACTAAAAACGGCAAAAAGATCACGTTTGTTGTATGGACGCTGTCCTTAAAGATTAATTTTATTCTGTTTTTAGTATTTGTTATTATAGCAACAACAAAAATACATCATCTGTGAAAATTTCAACTGTCTACCTGTTGTCTTTATTAATATCGAGCAAAAAACGGCAAATAAATCACGTTTGTTGTATGGGAGCCCCCCTTAAATATTTATTTTATTATATTTTTAGTATTTGTTGTTATAGCGGCAATAGAAATACATCATCTGTGAAACTTTTTAGCTATCACGGTTCGTGAGATACAGCCTGGTGACCGACAGACAGACAGCGGAGTCTTAGAAATAGGGTTCCGTTTTTACCCTTTGGGTACGGATAACCCTAAAAAGCATCAAAATCCGTTGCGTAGTTTTAAAGGTATAAGCATACATAGGGCCAGACAGCGGTAAGCGACTTGTTATTGTACTATGTAGTGATATGAAGTACAGAATACATAATAGTACTAATACTATACTTCTACAAGTAGCACACATTATACTTAACTATATATTTAATGTAAGTATACGTGGCAGGGCAGGACCAGAAATGTATATTTAGGTAAACACTGTGCCTCATGTGCAAAGGGCCTAACAGTATCGAGACACACTAGCATAAAGGTCGGCAATTTTTGCAGTACATTTAACTGGTTTCTCCGGCATTGTCGACCTTGCCGGACACCGCGAGTGATAATCAGGCGTCAAGTTATGAAACGCTATAGTTACGTAACCGCGCATGGAGATGTACATTTCTTGTGAACCGGTTTTACGTTAACGTAGGTTAGTACTCGTATCAGCGAAATTAACTATCGCTCGGTAAACTCGAATTGAGTTTAATTGACTTTCCATAATCGTTATTAATTAGATTATGTAACACACTTTTGATTTTCTGTTCATATCTAAATTGGCGTGTGTTTGTTACCTATTACTTTTGAATTAGGAAGTCAAATAATTTACATTTTCGACTATTTATCACTACTATTTAAAGTAAAGGTTTAGCGCTAAATACCGAAAAAATTAATGACTGATAATGTTATTTACGGAAATATTTTTTCTTCAATATGCTTAACCTTGAGAGTTCGGTCACCCGAATCGAGACATTTTGGTGACAAGAACAACCAGTAAAATAAAAATCTGTTTTTAAGAGCCATTGTACCTTCACCCGGACGCAATGACTTAATAAACAATATCAAAAGGATCAGTAATACGGTTATGAACTTCTTAGTTATGGATAATGCTGAAAGGACTCTATATAGAATTAGATAGAGTATACCTATTTTACTCTATATAGCTATAGTTACACAATTAAATAAAAAAAAAACCCGTAAAATTAATTAGGTTCTTTTTAGTGTCTTATCTTTGGGTTCTTTTCTATATATTAAAGGGAAATTAGATGTTCAGTCTTGCATCAGTCCATTCCATCAGTCTGGTACGATCTTCAGTCTAGAAAAATTCAAAGCCTATACAAACTGATGAAATGGACTGATGCCAGACTGATCATGTTTTACTCCTCTAAGCGTGGTTGTTTTCTGTCTTTGGAAAACTTCTAGTTTCACTATTTTTAACCGACTTCAAAAAAAGGAGGAGGTTCTCAAGTCGTCGGTATTTTTTTTTTTTATTTTTTTTTTATGTATGTTTTACCATAACTTCGTCAGTTGTAAACCGATTTATACAATTCTTTTTTTATCTTAAAGAACATAGTTTGTGTGTGGTCCCATAAAAAAATTACAGAGATCTGGCAGGTAGTTTTTTCATAATCCTGAAAAATGACAATTATTTAGCTTGCCATCTCACATGTTTTTACGGATTTTCGAACATAACATCTTTGTTTATGTACCGATTTAGATGATTCTTTTTTTGTTTAAAAGGGTATACTTCAAGAATGGTCACATTTTAATTGCATCGGTATTGGATTTTGAACTTCGAAGATACACAAGGGAACTCCTCAAATTCAAATAGTATATGTAAAGTGATTTGGATTTTGGTAGGTTTATGACAATCCAAAACAAACCAAACCATGGTCTGCAATGCAAGGTTCTGGACTAGACTTGGACTACGAAGACACAATGGAACTCCTCAAAAACAAACAGCGTAAATTGGGAATTTGAGTTGTGGGCATTTTACCATTGAAAATATTTTATAAAGTTAAAAAATATTTACATGCTTACATACCTGCCACTAAAAAGTTGAAAATAAAAAACTTTTTTAACAAAAAAGGAAAACCTCCTTCAAAAAACATGAAACAAAAACAGCTTCAAAATTAAATCCCTCTAAAAAAGCGAGAAATAATATTCAAATCATTAGTTACGCATAACATTATAAATAAAACACGTCTAATGAAGTCGGGTGGGGCTTTCAGAAATATAAAAAAAAATACTTGTCTTCCAGCCCCACCCGACTTCAATAGACGTGTTTTATTTATAATGTTATGCGTAACTAATGATTTGAATATTATTTCTCGCTTTTTTAGAGGTATTTAATTTTGAAGCTGTTTTTGTTTCAGGTTTTTTGAAGGAGGTTTTCCTTTTTTGTTAAAAAAGTTTTCTAATGTTCAAAACTAAATATTACCGATTACCTACCTAAATAATAAAATGTAATAACTATAAATACTATAAGTATAAGTAGGTACTGCTATTTGTTTTCTCGCAGTCAATGGTAAAAAGTAGAGTACACAACTAGTGAAAAAAAAAAATCATCTCGGTCCTTTGTATGCCTCGTTTCGCTCAGGATTCTACTTTTGATTGAACTCTAGAATCCTTCGCTGCTCTCGGGATCCAACTTAGTCCCACGAACTAAATTCCCTTTTTTTCACTTGTTGTATAATCTACTATTATCTTCAGCTGATCTTTTTCATAATACTTTTAATTATTTGCACTTACATCTAAGTATTTTATATAATTTCAAACTGAGTTATCAAGTTTCGAGTGAGTTTGAATTTGCAACGCAACTTGATATATTGTCAATCAAAAAGTCACAAAAAAATTGACGACTGTACTCAATAATCTGCTGTGTAACAAATACTTCATGTAATTTCAAGTCTACAAGGAACCATTTTTTCTTTTATTTAAGACCTTGAGACGTTCGTATTATTAGTAATACCTATCTAATTTTACTAGATGAAAGGTTATATTATGCATTAGCTTAAATTAGCGAGCATTAGTCGGCGTAGGTTGTAAATTCTGGAATGATTATGACCGTTTGTTGTAGCGTTGGATAAAACTAGGGCTGCCATCTCTAAAACCTGTCGCCCAGGACCGGAAGCGTAAAAACACCGGACTTTGGAGCCTTGACCCCGGACATTTGATATTTTTTTGTATTAACTTTTAGCTTGGTTAAAAAATACACTTTACTCAATACTTGACTGAAAAAAACTTGAATTTAAGCTTTTTTTCGCGTTAAATAGTGTGTTTTACTAGTTATGATGTAGAGCCGGGGTGTCCAACACAATTTTGTGAAGAGCCAGGGTCCAGGTTTTAAACCTGGACCTTGGCTGAGATTTAGTAGTTTTGCAACCGTAGTGGACCAAAATAAATGCCCAAACAGCCAGGGGTGGCCCGAAAAAAAAAATAGCCGCGCAGCGCGAATTTTGGTCAGTTGCATTCACTTACCTTGTAATCTGGCTTGTTTTGTTTATAGCAAAAAAAATGGCCGCGCAGCGCTATTTATTGCGGGGTGCGCGCGCGGTGCTTATTTATATTTAAAGTGAGGCGAATGAATATAGTACTTTATTGAGCGGAGTTTAATCCAAAACCCGGACTTTAATTAAAGTCCGGGTTTTACCCGGACTATAATCAAAACCCCGCCCGGACGCTCCCCGGACGCCCTCCAAACTAGGACAAATCCGGAGAAACCCGGACGGATGGCAGCCCTAGATAAAACTGTGTGCATGTGCAATAACCGAATAATAAACCTTATCTTACAGTTCAACCTAGTTCACGATTTTAACATTTAAGGCATGACTTGTTTTAGTTAAATGTGGCTCGGCATTTTAAAGTTTTAGTTTTTTAGATTAGACTTATGCGATATGCTTAAGACTTCGTTTCATGTTTGATATAAAAATCGATGGTATTCAATTCTACTGAATAATAAACGACTGTAAAACATAAAATAAGTTTCAGTTTAGTTTTAAGTTCTATAAGTTGCAGTTTTTTATGTGTCACAAAAATTACTGAAACATAAATTGTATTTCAAGATTGTCATACATTGAATTAGTTTTTGTGTTCGTCGAACCAAGAGCTTTTGTTCAACAGGCTAACTTCCCTAAGTAGGTGAATGCTGACCGACCTTGAGTCATACCTACGTATATGCAAAGCGTAATAAGGACAATCCGATTACTTCAATTATAAAGTAAGCTGCAGGATGCCATTGATCGGTTTGGTTAATAGAGCATAATATCTGCCTGAAGACAGTAAACCGTTATTATAGAATAAAGCACTTGTACTAAGTATTAGTTAGGGCGTTCTAAAAGTATTTCAAAACTATACAGCTAAAATTTTGTTCAAGATTTTCATCAAGATTGTTTCTTTTAATAATTCTTAAAAGAACATCTATCTAAAGGAAGTTGGAAAAAAAACTCGCTTTATAAACTATCATTTTTATTAAAGTGTTTTCTTTTGGAAATGTACAGTACTTACTTACCTCCATTAAGTTACGGTATTTAAAAGAATGGTCGCACAGAATTAAAATAATTTTTTTTTGGTCGGTCATAATAAAACATTAAATATACCTACTCATCTAAATTTTCTTCAATATTATACCTAAAATATAGTTAAAATACAATAAAAATATAGTATTACGGTTCCTATATTAAAATGTCGTCTGTCAAGTCAAGCGCAGTTTCCCTCATCACTCTTTCTAACAATGAAATGACAACAATCAAGAATTTGAAATAACTCAACATGACAACATGAGTGGCGTACAGACACATGAATTGCAAGAATATTGCTGGAAATGGATTCTGGATTGTACTATTCCAAATCTAAATGGATTAGGTACTTATCTATACTCCAGCCGACTTACGTCAAAAGTACTTTTTTATTGCATGTTTTATGAATGAGTGAATATCATTGATAGCTTGCCTATGTTGTCCAAGTTGTATTTAAGGTGTTAATTCACTGAAACTTAACGTACTTGTGGAATAATTGCGTAAAATGCGCAAAGTACAGTCATTCTTTTCGTAAGATGGCTGGATATTTTGAAGTGGAATCTACTAACTATAGAAGTAAAATTAAATTAAATAATAACAATTATTCTAAGATAATAACATGAAACAGAGTGCTGTTGAATTATGACAACTTGAGCAATTCGTTTAGGTAAATGTAGTAAATAATGTTTTCACTTCTCATGCTCGTAAAGTTCGTCTTTATGTTGGGTATAGGCTGCATAAAATCGCTTTTTATGCTCTAGTGCATAAAGTAAAATCTTCGTCTAAGTCTCAGACTTTAAGACAAAGGTCGTCAGGTAAACAGCCACACACGCAATTTAACTTCGTTAAATTAACTTGTTATTTTATTGTTGCTTCATTTTTTGTTGTGTTACTTAATACTTTTTTATTTTTGAAAATGGGTATCAATTTTATTGAAAGACCATGATTAAAAACAATTTCAATTTTTGGATATGGGTATCAAATGAAAGGCCTTGATGAGCAATGAGCACATTCCAAAATTATATTTTTTTAATAAAAAAAAATGAGTTTTTTTTTCAATTTTTAATATGGGTATCAAATGAAAGGCCTTGATGAGCACATGTCACAAAAAAATAAGAAAAAACATTTTTTTTCAATTTTTTAATATGGGTATCAAATGAAAGGCCTTGATGAGCACATTCCAAAAATATATATTTTGTCACAAAAAATTAAGAAAAAAAATTTTTTTTTTCAATATTTGAATATGGGTATCAAATGAAAGGTCTTGGTGAGCACATTCCAAAAATATAGAATTTGCCACAAAAATTTAAGATTTTTTTTTTTGGATTTTTACATTATTGTTGTTTAATTTCCTCACAATCGAAGTGAAAAGCAGAGTGTATAACTCGTACATAAAACCCATTTTATGCACTTGTTGTACAATCTACTATTGGTAACTCTGAACACAGGTTGATAGGTAACTAAGTATTGATTTTGTTTTTGTGGTTTTCGTTACTGTTTCTAACCTAATTAATAATTACGTTGTGTTTTACACAACATTGTGGTGTATGCATTTAAATTACTAAATATTTATCTGTTATTGTGTAAATACCTTTAAAGCATTTAATAATTTATTTGAATAGCGCACCAAAAATAAATTGCAAATATTTATACAGATATTAACGCGTTTGTTATTTAGAGCTGGTCTAAAGTTATAGCAGAGCCTCAGAACCATTGCAAAATAGAACATTATAATAATGGTTGTGTTCTGTGTATGCAATGTATTAATAGCAGTTATGGTTGAAATACTTATGTTTAAACGATAGCACAGCATAATATTAGTTTTTTTCATATACGCTGTGACGATAGTGTCTATTGCAAACGTTCCGATTTATTAGCTTTGTCATGTATTTCATACTTTGTGCAATCTAAGACTTTGTGTTGTTAAACAATTTATGAAGTAATGACATGAATATCTTTGATCTGAAAAAAATATGAAACGGCTAAATCGAGTAAAAAGTTTTTCTTTTATTAATTTCTGAATTCCGCTGTGCTATTGTATTAATAAATGTAATTGTATGTAATAAAAGAGCTTAAGTACAGATACTAAAGCGAATCTATTAAACGTGTTTTGATGTTTCGATTGGGTTCCTATTTGATTTTAGCGAATCTATTAAACGTGTTTTGATGTTTCGATTGGGTTCCTATTTGATTTTAGCGAATCTATTAAACGTGTTTTGATGTTTCGATTGGGTTTAATCGTTCCTATTTGGTTTTAGCGTTTCCAAGGTTTAACGGATACTAAAGCGATTATATTAGGGGTCTATGTATTAAATTGCCTTTTTTACCGACTTCAAAAGGAGGGAGGTACTCAATTCGACCAGTTTTTTTTTTAGTTTTTTGTATGTACACCGATTACTCGAAGACGGCTGGACCGATTGAAATGATTAAAACGTTATTACATTAGGTAAACTCCCAAGTTGGTCTCATTTTTTAAAATTTTGAAATCGGTTCAGTACTTTTCAAGTAATCTTGAAAAAAGCACGAAAATAGTATGATTTTGTGTGAACTACCTCGATGATCAGTCGTATAACTACTTTGTTTATGAACTGAATAAGATAATTATTTTTTTATTGGAAAAGGGATATCTTAAGTGTAGTTCTTTAACCGACTTAAAAAAAGAGGTTCTCAGTTTGACCCGCATGTATGTATGTTTCTCCGCGATTAACTCGCGTTTGGCTGAGCCGATTTTAATTTCTACCTAAATAATATACCTACACTAAAAATAAAAAAATAAAAAATTGTTTAAAAAAACAAAAAACCGACTTCAAAAAACCTACCTCTAAAAAGCAAGAAATAATATTCGTAATAATAAAACACGTCTATTGAAGTCGGGTGGGGCTTTTAGAATAAAAAAAAAAGGAATTTGTACTCCAGCCCCACCCGACTTCAATAGACGTGTTTTATTATTACGAATATTATTTCTTGCTTTTTAGAGGTAGGTTTTTTGAAGTCGGTTTTTTGTTTTTTTAAACAATTTTTGTATGAACAATTTAAAAGAATTTGCATTTTCCATACTAACATTGTCTTAATTTATTTAACAACCAGTGTTTAGTGGGCCGTTATGATTATAATTCGAATTAATCACAAGTAATCGAAGCATCTTTAACATCAAAGAAGATATCAGAGCCTCCGCGTGTGAGAAAAAATCGGCAAAGTATTATTAAAAGTGTTTTGATGTTTTAACTGTTTTTTTTATAGATTTTTGCTTATCCCGACTTTTCGGGTTGTTTGCAGCAGCCGAAGTTACTAACGAGTTTTTGTTTTGTCTACAGAAATGGGGACGCGGGCTCTGATAGTCTGCGCGTGTATATCGATAGCTAGCGCCACCCTGGAGGTGGTGAACCAATGGAACCTCCTGCAGTTCGACTTCCCCCCGGACCCCGTACTCCTGGAGAAGTTCCAGCCTGAGAACACGGTGCCCACCGGTCTGGAGATCGGATGGGATAAGCTTTATTTAGGGATTCCTCGCCTAAGAGCTGGAGTACCAGCCACTTTAGCGTGGGTCCCTCGTAGTCTACCGCCAGGCGTCAGCCCTGTGTTACAGGTAATTTTGTTGTATGAGTGATATAATTTATGCATCGAAAAAGACTTATCGGACGCACTAATTTAACTAGGTAATGTTCTAGTTGCATGTCGATAGCGCATGCAATTTTTTTTTGCACGAATACAGTTGTATGTAATGGTATTATTATTATTACAAGCTATGATAAAAAAATAATGCGTCTGATTTGACTTCGTTAGCCCACCAGTCAAATTCAATATCACTGTAGTAACGTGGGTGCTGCTACCTCTTGATAAATATTATTCACAAAAAAACTCAAAAGCTTAGTCGAACTAACCTCTAATTAGAACCTGCAGAGTGAGTTGTTTCTAGCATAAAAATTTTTTTTGATTATTTGTTGCGGTATCTGACTATGGTGGGTCCCATGTGTCCATTGATATTCGTGACCACTAAAATACCTCTTTGGCTTAGACAATAAACAAATCCATAACGAGTGCTAATCTAATAACGAACAATAACCTTAACAATAACCCCCTTACTAATAAAGATTGTATAGCAGCTGCATAGTTACACAGTGTTTTGTCACTTTCTTTTTAATGTCAAATTCAAATAGTTTGACAAAGAGTAACCATTGTGTAACTATACATCTGCTATTCAATCTTTATTAGTAAGGGGGTAAGTGTATAAAGTGTTTTCTAGTCGCTTATTGCTTGAAAAATGTGGCCATTCGAACAATCATAAGGCCGTATACGGAAAGAAAGCCGGCAGCCTACTGGCGCTTATTTCGCTATACTAAAATTGACCTTATCCTGGCGTATTATATTATATTATTATTACCGGTGCTTATCGGCGCCGATAAGCGCCGCCGCCGGTCCATTTTAGTATAGCGAAATAAGCGCCGGTAAGGCTGTCGGCTTTCTTTCTGTATACGGTCTAAGTCCGATACTGAGGCTTGGCTTGGTTACGAAGTTTGAAGGAATTCGGAACGCTCCTAAAGCTCCGAGTGCTAAACTGTTATGCCGTTACTGACTAAAATACCTAAGTTCTTTTATGGCTATATCCTTGAAAGGTGGGAGTTTTATTCTTTCTATAGGACGCAATTAATGCAGTAGTAGTTCGCGCAAATTAGTTATGAATAAATTGGCATTGATATAATTAAATGTTGGCATTCAAATTATAGACTGGACTGGATTTAATTCCGGTCTTGTAGAGTTAGATTTTGGGACTTGTCAAGTTCCTCGATCAGTTTTACCATTTTGGATTCTTGTGTTTTTATGTTTTCGTAAAAATAGTATTCAAGAAAAATAAAGAACCTCGCACGAGACGATCTTTTTGCGTTTCTCGCCAATTGACATTAAGTGGAACATCGGGTGCTCGTAATGGTGGTTGAGACACACTAACACTACCTTACATTGTTGCTTAATCTCTTGTAATACCAGATCGAATCACAGCACGAGACGATTACAATAAAAGAAGGGTAGGTACTGTTATTTGGAATAAGGCTCAAACTCAATGAAATTCCTTTGTTTAAGAGTTCAAGGGTCCATAATAGGAAAACATGGTTTGCGCGGGCTATATTTTTATATAGTAAACGTAAAGTTGTAGCCACAAAAAAAAACATACGACAAGCTAAAGAGATTATCTAGTTGCTACAAGTATGAATTTGCGTATAAACCTCACAGATGATTGTAAAAAAATATCAGAAGATTGCAGTTGCTCCAATATTTTTTTTTCAAGAAAGATAATTGTGCTAAAGATAATGATAAAAAAACAACGAAAAACATTGAAAAAGTGCAGAAGTGAGGTTATTTTCCATACTCTTTACACGTAAAGAAAAAGACAGTGACAAATGATTTTGCATAACCGAGCCTTAAGCGTAAAACAAAAGCAGTATACTCTATTAAATATATTAATTGCCCGACGGTTTTGCAAAATAACGAATGTTTTGTACTGCAGATAAATTCTTACAATTCTTGTATAACAACTAGTAAATGATACCATTATGAATTTGGTGTCATTAAGTGCGTGCAACCGATAATTTCATTACAATGCAAACATTACCAGAAAATCGCTAAGGAATAACAGAAAAACAAAATGAATTGTGATTTATTAAAGAAAATATACCGAAAACAAACTGACGGTTTATTTTCAGAAATTCCAAAAAATATGTTTATATTTCAAAAAATAGATTGATAGTAAATTGATTACAAAGAAGCATTTTGTATGTATCATTAGCTATCCTAATAGTGCACAATGCAATTTAGACAAAAACTATTATTTGCATCATTCTCTCACACAATTGGGATGATGACTAATAAATAAAGGAACGAAATACTAATAAAAATCGTAAACATATTACACTTTTAGAGTAGCTTGTATACCTCTTGGTTTTATATTTTGCGTATTATTTGTTTTATGACCCTTCAAAGTTGGGTGGACAAGTCCATTTAAAAAGTATGGAATTTATTAAAATAAATAATACCTTTAATTAGTCCGTATATTGTATAGCAAATTTGTCACAGAAACCATTTTGATAAGCACAATATTTAATATAGCTGACGAACAAATTTCCTACGCGTTGCATACAAAGTGAATACAAACTACCCAAGCGTGACGTCATAATTGAGTAGCCGTTATTATGGAACGTTTTTTTGTTTGCATTTCAAACTGTGATATTTCGGGCAGTTTTCATGCTAGCGAAATAATTCTTTTACCAATTTAATTTCTATTTATTGAGAGGTAATTTATGTAACATAAAATAAAAAAATAGTCATCATGCCAATTATTGAATTAAATTTTGTCAGTTGTAAAACTGTATTTACAAGTCATAGCTAAAATGAAAGAAAAAACTAATTTAAGTATTATTAGTAAAGTAGGTAGCTAGGCTATTGTTAGTAAAGTAGGTAGCTGTGGTGGTGTCTGTAAGGTATTGCATACACGGTATCAACACACGACTTGGAAAGCGTGAAGGGCAGACGCAGACCGTTAGAACTGCCAACCTTGAGCGACGCATTCCAATACAATACACGAGGGTAAATAATTGTGATTGATTACTTGGTATTGAGTTATGCGCATATTTCTTCCCTTGGGACAAAACATAAAAACAATCGCGATAAGCGGCGATGTTCGTCCCATTCCGCGTTACTAATTAACTCACGAATAAGGTTTTATCAAGTAAATTGAACGACAAATTGGGTCCGAACATAGCAGTACATACCCAAAATTTATAGAGGGTGCTAAAAAGCAATTTCTATCAGTTGAATGAAAATGATTTGACTTTATTTTGTGAAGTTTTGAAGGAGGAGAGATTTCAGTGATGTTGATGACATTTTGATTATTTTACATGTATGAATCTAGCGAATAAAATGTATGATTCAAGTTTTTTAACTAAAATAGATTTTGATTAAATTAATTTAATAACGTTTGAGCAGACGAGTAACTGAAAAGTAAACGATATCTTAACGATAAATACTTTATTTTAAAACAACGACTCTTCGTAATTTAACAAATGCTAATAATGCGAGTAGTAAATTATTTTAACGCTCAATAAACTTAATGTTCGGTAATATAATCAGATCTTAAAATATTATTATATTAAAGAAAATATAGTTTAAATTGTTTCAGTCTCGTTGCCCTCGTTGATTATTTATTATAAAGTGAAATCAAAATTTGTTTGGAGACTTCTTGTGATTATGTTAGAAATTAATTAATTATATAACCAATTATATTTTTTTAAGGAACCAGCATTAAAATCGTCATCGTTAGTTTATTATTCTAGTACTGTTATGTTAAATTTGGTATTTTAATTTTAATTCGTTGTGATTACTGCAGTTTTTTAGGGTCCCGTAGTCAATTCGACAAAGACCCTATGGTTTCGCTAGGTCTGGCTGTCTGTCCTAGCTCTGAGGCCCTTATAGTACTAGTAAGCTGTGATTTGGGATGAATGTGTACATTAATAACGCCTAAAAAGTGGCAAAATAAAAGTGGTAAATTTCAAAATTTTCCCTTACATGTAAAATGGGTGTAGGATGAGTTTTTTTAGGGTCCCACCGGAACCGAAACCGAACTTTCGACCCTAGTTCCAGTTTCAGCCGAAACCGAAGCCGAAACTTATTGTCACAAGAATAATAACACCTAGAAGCCGTGTCCGCGTATGCAAAGTGAGGCAACTTATACCAAGCCAGAATGGCTTAGTTTTCAAATTTATATCCTATATACGTTAACTAATCGTAACTGAAACCCAATAATATAGTAATTAGTCTCATAAATGTGGGAAAATTGAAACTGTTTTGTACTTAATCGGTATAATTAGGTAATAATGTAGAATAACAATCTGAAAACGGAGCCATTTTGGCTGTTTTAGTTGCCTCACTTTTAACAGTGCGCTTTGTAGAGAACTATCGTTCTAGGTGTTATTATTCTAAGTTGTCACATTATGTGTTTTTAACACACATGGTTTGTGGTAGGGTTTGTTTCAAGCCCGCTAGTGGTGGACGGATAATTAGAAACACTGGTCGATTTCCATACAAACGAGGTAACTTTGAAGCCTTGGTTCGCCGCCAGGGATTGATCGAACTGTGATCAGATGATGACTATCCAGGGAGTGTATGGAGGAGATCCACTATCCACACCCAACTGACCTGATCAGCATTCTAAGAGCTGTTTGGATAAGTTTAAACAACTATCTGGATCTCCTTTATTAATTCCCTGGATAGCAATCATTAGATCACAGCTCGGTCAATCCCTGGCGGACGGAGAACCCCGCTTTTTTAATTTTAAATGCAAAATTTTTCCTATATCAGGTAGAAGGTTGTTTTTGGATACTTTCGTGAAAAAATTTAGGACAGTTAATACTATGCGCGGCAAATAAGAGTAGTGTCGACAACTTTGCGGCTCTGAACAATTTTGCACGGTCAGCAAAAAATCAATGATCGTTTGCCATGCCGATCAATACCAGCAAAACTAAAAGTACCGAATATTTTTTATATGTTTTGTTTCTTTTTTGCTCACCTATATATTATGATGTTATGTTATCAAGATTGCCGTTTGGCAATACTATTCTTTTTTGGGGCGCATAGTTCATATTAATTAAGTTTAACGATCAACTCTTTTAAATTTATTTATGACGGAAAAGTTTTCGTAGGTAAAAAATCATTGATAAGTTCGGTGATATACTTACCTATACTTAGTTATAGTCTTTAGTTGTGTATAACGAGGAATAAATATAAGTTTATATTCTTATGGGTACTTACTTAATTCTGTGCTTATGGTATGAATATAAATAAGGTAACTACGGAACCCTCTAATAATAAAAAAAAATTAGGTACCCTTATACTGGCGCGCAGCCCGACACATACTTACAATACACACATTTTCGATGTCTACGTGATTGTTGAACAAAAACAAAGGATGTTTTGTCCTTTCTGGTGTCCTCTAAATATTTGTAAAAATATAAAATACATAATTCATTAAAAATTAAACTTTCAAAATGGACATAACTATTTACAGTGGTATTTTCGTTCCCATGGTTTGGTTTGAGTGAATGTGAATCACAAAGTATGAATGAAACATGATTAGTATTTGTCTTTGTCTTAGCTCGTTTGTATGCAGTGGCATGAAAAATGCAGTTTTCGATTTTAAATCCATGTATGTGAACGGAATGAAAAATAGAATAGCTTATGTTTAACGGATTTAAAATTTTAATATTATAAATACCTTATTGAAATGAAGTGGATTATTCCGTATTCATCCCATGACAGTATGAAGTGCCATAGGGACTGCGGTATTTTATAACCTGATATAAGTGTATCGATCATATAATTAAAGTATTTACAGTACTTATTTAATTTGTAACTATATTATTCTGAACTTTAGTAAATACGTCTATCAACTTTGCGATATTTGTCCAGCCAGAAATATTATCAGAATCTGACACAAACATGTGTTGAGACTCGGAAAAGAGAGAACTTATCAATGCTGCTTAATATGCAGTTTTCCAATCGATAATTAATCGTTTGATAAACGGAACACAAGATTAGATTAAGCGCCGTTTAAAGAAAATGTTACCATTGACAGTATCTCGTTTCCACGCTGTGCATGGCAATTTATTTATCATTTATCATTAGCCAATTATGATTAATTATAGGTAGTACACGCTTCGTTTGTATTCTAGGCATGGTGGACTGGATTAAATGATTGATGAATTGATTATAAACTAAAGCTATGTCCAGTTGATGACATATTTAGTTAGTAGAACGTAATTATACTTTATGCCAAAGCAAAGAGACAGGAACTACTTAACTACTTTATTTGATTTGTAGTTTTAACCTTGCCTTAATTTTATTCGACAAGACCTTTTATTAAAGCTACTAATGGAGTTTAGTGATTCGTTGTAGATTTTCCACTTTTTGCCCTAAAACGGTGGATTGAAAAGCAAAATTCTTAATATCCATAGATTGCCTCATTCGGTGGAGCGTTATCGGTAGATCCTAGTGGATTAAGTGCAATTAATTTAGTTACTTAATCTAAGGAATTTTAATTTAATTCACGTATTAATCTATATAAGTACAACAAGATGATAAGCCTTCGAATACAGAGTGGCCAGTATTGTGTGCTAGCTACTGCAACTACAAAACAAAAAGGTTATTTATTAAAAACAATAAGATAATATCCCAGTTATTAAGAAAATATTGGGTCTATGGTTGAACTCTGTCAATACAGCAAGGTCCTACGCACCTCTTAAAATTGAGTTTTTTCTATGTGCCATAAAGTCTATAGTCCATTTGTGTACCTTGTTCACAAAAGTGTTCAAAAATGTACCGAACGACATTTTAAAAATGTAGCAAAAATTTTTTCTCACTCAAATCAAATTGCATCAAAATGCAATCCATTTTAACATTTCGCTACCCCTTCACCCCCAAGGTTGACGAAAAAATTTGTCATGGTAGGCATCGTTTTAAAAGTTCTTACATAATCTCTTTGCAGGCGTACCCCGACTGGTCGTGGCATAGCGCAGGCCGCGGCGACATCAATTGCACCGGCCTCATCTCCGTGTACCGCATCCGCGCGGACCGGTGCAACCGGCTGTGGGTGCTCGACGCAGGCGTCATCACCAGCATCGACGACTTCCGGCGCGTGTGCCCGCCGAAGATACTTATCTTTGATATGGCGACTGATCGGCTGGTTGGTACCTATGGATTTTAACACATTTACTGAGCAATGCCTGATGCAGTTAGAGTTTTTGATTGCAAGACATTTACTTCCGATTCCGACTCGTGTGTCCAAGATATTAAACTGATTCTTTAATTTAATATGGCGACCGTTTAGTTAAGAAAACATATTACATGGCGACTGATCACTGGTATGGATTTTCAATACATTTACAGGGCTATGCCAGTGCCAGATACAATACAAGTTAGAGCTTTAGTTATCCAGTTTAATACTTTCCATCTTTGACAGAAACTAATAGCCTGGCATTAAATATTTTTAAAACATTAAGACGGTTAATATCTGATTGTGTTTTACACCAATATCTCGACTGTGGTGTTAGTAACGTTTTTACAATGTTTATTTGCGTAGTAGGCCTCAGTTTTTATAAACAATTACCTTTGTTTAACACAAAAAAGAAACAACAACAAGAAACATTACGTTTTTGTAATTTACATAGCATTGTTTACATAGCAATTTTTTCTTGTATGTGTTAAACAAGCAGTGTAGAAATAGAAATATAAGTTGTTGTTTATTAGTAGCTTGATTTATGAGTCTCTATAATACTCAACGTAACTTTTTGCTAGCAGTCAGGTCACACCTCATTCGTGTGTGATCTGTGCCACAGATTTTTCCATGCTCACTTGTTTCTGGAAAGTTTGATTATATCACTACAATGCTTACGCTGTATAGGCTGGTATTTCGACATCCTTAAGACCGAAAACTCTTTCTTCAACGTCGTTCAAGACTGCGGCGATCTTGACGGTATCACGGCCAAGCCTTATTTCCGTGACGCCACATTACCACAATGGTTCATTCAGATATGCGATTTGATTACGATCACACTTTATCGCTGCTGTAAGTTTCATAATCTCTAACACGAGTAAGGTTAATGAGAAATTAATTGTAACTCGTGGTTAGCGAGGCTTGTGATAAATCATTTGTTATGATTAGGAATAAAACGAGTAAGAAGTGCTTCACTTCTACTTTTGCAAACGTAAAAGAAAATGACAACGAACATAAGTATAAGCTTGTAATACAAGCTTAACATAATTAATGCAAAAAAATTAAGTCATTAGCCCAATAGCAATGTTCAATTTTCCATTATGATTTATTAATTGCCAATATCATAATAATAAAGTCGTAAATGCTTGAATGAAACATAATAGTAGTTAAGAAAACATTTTAAGCACCAGAAAGCCTAATCATTGTACTTTCTTTAACTTTGGATTTTCGTAGAGTCAGCCAAGCGTTTGTGATTTAGGTATTGCAGTTATTATAATAATAAATTACGTTAGATAGAGACCACAATTATTGTTAACTTATATATACTTGGTTAATTCCACCTCATCTCATCTATAAGGAAGGCGACTTAATCCATAATTATCATAATCCATAATTATTGTCTTTTCTACAAGGAATAAAAAATACTACAGACATTTTACAATAACAAATCTTGACAAATTATTAAGGCGCACGTTTGAATTGCCGTAGGTAATTGAAATAGATTAAAAACGAATGTTTCCTTTACAATATTGTAAACTGCACCTAACTCTGTTAGGCATTTAAAGTACGGGTAATATTTTCTTAAAGGCCATATCGATTGAAAGGCAGTCAAAGCACGCAATAAATTGTTCAGATTGAGTGATTTTAACATTAAAGATAATGTTCGTAGGTAATCAAGTTTAATAAGCAAGAACCTTAAAAATAGCTCTACATTTTATAAAACTACTTATAGAGAATCAGAAAAACACATTTTTGAGACGGTACATTAAGGGCAGGTACCTTAACCGTTATAGTTACAGGAAAACGTTCCAAGGAGACCATCCATAACTTTTTAAGATATTATGAACTGCATTCACAGATGTAGGGAAAAAATTACGGTTAGCAAAAAAAAATGCTAAAATACCAAAAAAAATTTTTTTATGCCAATCGATCCTATTTCATGTGGGGATCAAAATACTCTATGGGAACATTTAAGGTTTGAGTACTATATAGAAACGACAGAAATCGCCAAAAACTTTTCCTAAACATTTTGTACTGAAAAACGAGAAATCAACTCGTAATTTTTTTTTGTATAACATATTTGCTCGTAAAGGCTCTCTTATTACACCAATTTCAATATCGTATTGTATCTCATTACGAACTTGTGCGGTAATGTAAAGTAAAACGCACGGTTTCCTTGATAAACCGTGCGTTTTACTTTACATTACCGCACGGTTTATCAAGATACTTCGTCTAAAACGAACGGTACTTTTTAAATCTTAGCAAAGAGTTTTATGTCAGAAAAAGAGGTCAACATTTTATGGATAAAATTAACTTTGGGAGATAGATTATAATAAATAAACATAAAATTATTCAATTTAATTAATTTTGACAATAAATTACAACCATTTATCTGTAACAAAAACACAAAAATATGAATTTACTTTATTAGTAATACTGGCTGTTTTTATGCCTTTGCCTTAAAAAAAGCGCTGATGCGCGCGCATTGCTAATTTAATTTTTTTTTGCTGTATTGTTTTTATTTGAAAATGTCGTCAAGTAGTGCTGAATTTATTAATTCAACACCGCCAGAAGTCTCAGAGGCAGCGAAAAAGGCTACTCTAAGCCTCTTGCCCGAAAAATTGACCGATAAGATACTTACAAGCGTATCAAAATTTAATCATATGGAAAACAAGCAAAGGTGCAAAGTCAGAGTTTTATTTATTTCCTCGCAAATATGTTATAAAACGTCGTATGACATACGTGCGCTTTGATAATTACAGCCTCTGCTTTCTTGTAGCCCTCGCCTACGGCTCGGGCTAGCAATATCGCCTCGGCTGTAATTTTCAACGTACCGCACTTATATCATAATGTACTATTATTGCCAAATGATCCTATTTTTACTGTGATCAAAATGCTCTTTAAGGCCAATTGAAATTTGAATATAGAAACTACAACAAGTCACAACACCGGCTTCACACGCAGGCACAATCTTCTACAACATTAGATCTAAAAAAAGATTAGAAATTGATCACAGTAAGAAATAGGATCGTTTGGCAATAAAAAAAAATTGGAGTTTATTTATCGTTTTTCAGTACAAAATGTATGGAAAAAGTTTTTGGCGATTTCTGTCGTTTCTAGTACTCATACCTTAAATGGTCCCATGGAGTATTTTGATCCCCACACAAAATAGGATCGATTGGCATAAAAAAATATTTTTTTTTGGTATTTTAGCATTTTTTTGCTAACCGTATTTTTTTTTCTAAAATCTGTGAATGCAGCTCATAATATCTTAAAAAGTTATGGATGGTCCCCTAGGAACGTTTTCCTGTAACTATAACGGTTAAGGTACCTGCCCTTAATGTACCGTCTCAAAAATCCACCTGTATAATGTGGAACCAAATTATGTAACAATACTGAAACAGGTGATAGTGTTGCTTAAACTGAACAACTTTCTCCAAGGAACATAGTTCGAAAAACGTAAAAAATAAATAATTAATACTCCCATACAAAATGTATTGGTCAGCTGACCGACTTACTATGGACAGGCGAAATAAATTAATTAATTTTTCGACCTATGTTCCTTAAGAGGGCTCTACACTCGCGCCGCGAACCGCGGCCGCGAATCACGGGCGCGGTTTGCGCATGAAAACGGTGCGAAAAATATAGCCCTCCAGACTCGCGCGTAAACCGCGGCCACGAATCACGGCAACATCAGTTCGGCACATAAGTTCTTTGACGCGGACCTAAAAACCGCCACCGGACGGGGAACGCCGCGAAGCGCGAACGCGAAGCCGCGAAACCCTCCACACTCGCGGTTCGCGGCCTTCGCGGGCTTTCGCGGCGCGATTGTGGAGCCTTCTTTAGGAGAAAGTTGATCAGTTTAAACAATTATATAGCCATATAGTTAATAGTATAGTAAATCTCACGTGAAAAATCTACAGTGAGTCAGAAAATATTTAAAAAAGTTTACTAAAACTCGATGGGAATAATCGAAGTCAGAATCTTGACACACGGCGACATCGAGACGACGACCTTGATAATGATATAAATAAGTATTGAAAACTTCATTTAACTTAAAAGTCAACTTAAAATTATTTATTAAATGATATCGTGTGTAAATTTAAAATCTAAAATGGGTCTAAAGTTCCCTGCCCTTATAGTGAAAGGCAACAGTCCTACAGCATCTATAAATTGTTTACTTGAGAGCTAACTAAACTAAGCGGCTTTTCAACAGGAACCGGATTACAGCTAGGTTGACTATTTAGAAAGGACACTGTTGCGTTATTGTCTTATCTATAAAACGTTCCAACAAATGTCTTGCTTGTTTGACTGAAGGTAAATATTAAGAAATCACCATCGCAAGACACTCGACAGTGTCAAAAATAAGATTATAGACGTCGATAATGAATATCAGAATAATTTCTAGACCAAATGCTGACGATGTCTAAACGCAACGACCTAGTATAATTAGATTGATTTAAATGTCGAACTGATTTCATAATGGCTGGTCTATAGATCCTAGCATGTTTTAAAGCTATCAAAAGTTTTGTCACGAAATTATCATTTAATTAATCTCAGCTTTTTGTGATGTTTTTATCATCTGTGATGAAAAATAATTTATACCTATGTACATACTGCTTTATTTTACTATTGTCCACTACTTGACTATATAAAATATGAAGAGATTTTATATAAACTCCGAATCTGTTAGTTTTGCAATAATAGTAGAGGGATGTTGAAATTAAATACAACACACTTTTTTTCTCGTAAATGTGAAAAACAAGCAGAATTTAAAAAGTGTGTTTGAACTATTCAACCTTCAAACATTTTTAAAAATTACTTCGCGTCCTTCTTTGCGTTTTGCATTGTTATCGCCAAGAATTTTACACTGATCATGGGACGCACGCAAATACTATCAAATCGTATGATAGTTGTTTGTTCAAGTACTCACGCAGATCGCTCGAGGTCGTTTTCTATTATGTGAAAGGGTGTGGTTGGTTAGTTCACAATCGTAGCATTGTCAAGTCTAAATATGTTTGATTGTGGCGAGCCTAATTATTGGGTGCCGCCGAGAGAACTTTGGTAAAAAATAAAGGTACATTTAGTGCACTTAGATATTTTATAGTTTTTAAGTGGGTAACCTAATTGTTAGGTGTCGCCGAAAGAACTTTGGTAAAAAAATTATGGTAGATACACTATGTATGGTAGTGCACTTACATATTTTATAGATTTTAAGTGATTTTGACGATCTCCGTGCTAGAGTGGCTTTGTACACTAGTTTTCAGGGTGTCACCGTCTTTGATTTTCATAGCACATAATGTTGCTTTAGGTACTCGGTGCACTGAATGTGATGTTGTTAAGAAAGTTATACAAATAAATGTACGCTTTTATCATAATCAAAAGCATACCTTTAAGTGCAAAGGCAAAAGCTCCCGCTAAGTATTTGGATTTGTATTTACAGAATCTTTAAAACTGTCCGTTTATTTTTTTACAAAAGATAGGTACCTATTTCCATTTCAACTTTTAGACACAAACATCTATTTGATATCTCATAAAAGATATTCGAGTGTGTAAAAAAGGGACCGCGTATAAAGAACTTTCTTAGAAGTTAATGATAAATTAAAGCACGCAAAATGTGCATTTTTCAGAATTTGTATCATTTGCGAGTTAAAATCTATATTTGGTATAATTTCACAGGTCTCAAAAATGTAGCGTGCCATTTGCAAATTCTAATTTGCATGTCTGGATTTTTTATAAGAACTACTTAGGTTCAGATAATTTTTGTCGTGACTGATTGATTCAAATTATTTCCGTGACATGTATTTCCGTGTAATAAGTGATACCTATATGACCTCGAACAAAAAACTTGTTAGCGACAAAGCTGAAAGACTTCGCCATACACTAGTTTTCTTTTACTGCAATTTAATTAACTGTTTTACTTGAGGTACGATCCTTACCGTTGCCAAAAAGTATACAAAAATAATCATTTGTTCTTGCCACTACCTGAGTTGATCGGAATTAGTATTACGAAAATAATGAACATTCAAAATATATTGAAAATACGTATTTCCTGCTTTAACATATTGATGATAAACTTTGTTAATTGTATTTCAATAAATTAATTTATTTTGATTTTTTAACCAAATAAAATCATATCAAAGTGTAATTTGTAATTATTTTGAACGATTGAACAAGTTGTTACTGTTTTGAATTTTAAAGCATTACTAATAGGTAATGTATTACCAATAGGAACCTAATCGTAACATAGCTACGATTATTGATATGCATAGTAATGAAATTGTAACAAGAAATACACTCTCATTTTAAACAATGGGTAAACCATGTGGATAAAGCGCAAACAAATTTAGTTACACGCAATACTTTTTAGGGTACCGTACCCAAAGGGTAAAAACGGGACCCTATTACTAAGACTCCGCTGTCCGTCTGTCTGTCTGTCTGTCTGTCCGTCTGTCTGTCTGTCTGTCACCAGGCTGTATCTCATGAACCGTGATAGCTAGAAAGTTGAAATTTTCACAGATGATGTATTTCTATTGCCGCTATAACAACAAATACTAAAAATATAATAAAATCAATATTTAAGGGGGGCTCCCATACAACAAACGTGATTTTTTTTGCCGTTTTTTGCTCGTTTTTAATAAACGATTAGGTACTACTCAGTTGAGCGTAATGCGTATTGCGTACTATTTTTTGCTCATCGGTTTTTGTATCGTTTAACGCTATGATACAATGTAGTTAGATACGGGTCTTACATGAGTTATAAATAATTGAATGTTTCCATATTAAGATTTGCATGAATATTAGTAGTTCCGGATTTTTCGCAAGGAAATTTTAGCAAACGAAATAAGATTTCGCCGCGGAACTTGCACCACAAAATATTCGTAGAGATTTTTTTTATGCACAACGGGATAGTTGTTGGCCTTCACCTCACCTGATGTTAAGTGACGATAAGGCCGAAGGTGGAAGCACACTACACCCGGAATCCTCATCACTGAGGATTCCGGGTCTAGTCTATCTTATACTTTTTTTTTATTGTTGTTATGGCGTCAGACTAGGTAAGATGGTGGTAGCTAGCCAGGCGGACTTGAAATAAGCCCTACCACCAACCAAACAGAGTAAAAATTGTACCCCCTCTGGCAATTAAACCCGGGGCCCTTGCGTCTTCCACGGGTAGGCGAACCACTAGACCACAGAGGCGGTTATTATTAGATATGATAATAATGTAGAGAAAGAGATGTAGGCCTCAGATGTTTATGTTGTGTTCTTTTGTTTATTAAAGGTGAGAAGTGTGTACTTTCCTCGGGAGCTGCTGCGGCCCGCATCCCTGCTCACCAACTTAGTGCTGGACGACACTCGGGCGCACAGCTCGCGCCTGTCCGCCACTTGCGACAATATGTTCGCCTACATCACTGACACGGTGGCTCCAGGTAATAACTCTAGTCGATATCGATAGATTTTTGGATAGATGGGATGATTTGTAAATCCTACAAAATGCGCCACACGTTTTTAGGTTTAAAACTTCTGTATAGGGTTTTAAATCTTTACGGGAGAAATTATTTTATACTTTTTAGTCCGTTTTGAAATCATGTTATTTATAATATTTTATTATAAATAACATGATTTCAAAACGGATATAATATTTTACGAATATTTTATTATAAATAACAGTAAATTATTATTTTTTGTTTTTAGTAAATGAGACAAAACTAAAAATACTCAATCTCCTATCAGAGTACTTGTCGAGACGAATCAAACGGACCCAAATTCGATGTGGTATTATTCAAAAATTTTTTTTTTGTTCTGTGGTATTATTATAAAGTTCCTGTGGCCTTCTTCCAATTCCATTTTTTTTGGATTATAAGTTTTGCTTAGATTATTATGGTCGAATTTAGACGTCTTTGGGCGAAAACTAATAATAATTCTGCTGAATACTTACTAACCTCCCAATTTAGTGCGTCCGCTGCGTTAAGCGGGATCTCCCGCCGCGCGCGGGTACACGGCGCGGGAATCTGGGTCCCCCCAGACCTACCGGTTTCGTTTCTTTGCTTTGCTGTTCTACTTGCTGTTTAGACCGCCGGCCAACCAGGGTCATTTTCAATCTATCGCATATTTGGACCAGACCAAATTGGCAAGATAGCCATTAGCTTGGTGTTATCAAATATCATCGTCTGGGTTGCGAAGTAGGAAGCTTCTGGGAGATATGTCACCCTGAACATGGTCTCCGATTACTAAAAATAAATCGATCGCATATATATAAATAGTGAACAGGATTGTGGGTGTCATCATTACCTATCTGAACTATTTTTTTGTGTTTTCATAACGATCGTTTTAGGAACAAAGCTCACAAGAACATTCTTATATGTGAAATGTACTTAGATTGAAAATATACGATAGATTGAAAATGAGCCTCTTGGCCGGCGGTCCATTGCCGAACAGCAAAGCAAAGAACGGAAACTGGTAGGTCTGGGGGGACCCTATAGCTGGTTTTCTGACGGACAGATGCATATGTAGTGCATGAGGAAGCTCTAATCTATGTCGCCCCGCGCCATGATCCCGGACGCACTTATCAGTATAATATCTGTTTATGTGGGACTTCTTATATAGACAATAGGTAAGTACTTATGTATCGATATGTGAAAATCTTCACACGATCAGCGCGATTTTTTCTTTTGAGATCGATACTGTGGAAAAAACACAACCCTTTCGTAAAAATACGATTTACCTTTTGGTAAAAATCACAATGTATACTCTTCATACTGCATTCTTTTACAGCAAAATTAATCCTATGATGTAAAAACCGTACTAAGTAATTGATCAGATACATACAATAACCGACAACACGTTTACTCAATAACACATAATGCTTGCGTGCATAATAATTACTGTTGCATATTTAGGGATGCCAACAAAATTATACGCTAAAAATAATAGGTATACATAGCAGCCCATTGGGTTGCAAATTGTAAAGTCTGTCTATCCTTACTAGTCTTATATCTTTGTTGAAATAATCATTTATAAAATACAACAAATGGTTTTCCACAGATAGATTACGAAATAAATTGTTAATAAATTAAAAACAATTTTATAAAGATACTAACATATTTTTAAATAACGATTTAAGTATAAAAGACGTATGATAACGACAACTGTTAAAAACTGTTTACTAAATGAGACAAGTAGGATGGACTATATGGACCTATAAGGATGGACATACTTTAGTAGTTTAAGTTTAATTTGACGGTATTGTATAATATAATCTGCTGAAAGAACAAAAAAATAGATTTTTTGGTGCGTATATTTAATTTTAAAAGTGATGTTTTGTTCGGTTACTTGTAGAGCTGTAAACTAAGATCAATTCAAGAAACACAGCATTTTTGATATATTAGTATTATTAGTACAAGCTTGGTTATTTAACTACTGTTAGCACCCTTGTTGTGTATTTGTTGTAAAGCTAACTACTCATAGTTCCGTGTTTCCTAACCGTGCCATGCACTATGGATCGAATTCTAACTGCATTCAATATTAAATAAATGGGTGAATCTTACTTGCATATTTGATTTTTATTTTGTTGTGTGACAAATGTGTTACGCAATAGCACAGAATACATAATAGAATAGTTTTCTGGCATCTGCCGTCCTACTCAAATGGCTAACATTCAATACGTTAGAACGCTACTCTTACTAGGTTAGGTATTAAAGTTTAAATATGAGCAATAGACAATTAAATCACATGTCGCAAACTTATGTAAATCCCAGACTTTGAAGTATTGTATGAAATTGAGGCTTACTGCACGCGATTTTATAGTTTACTGCTTATTTTAAAGCTTTAATAGTATAGCATTCAAATGCATAGAATGTTGGCCATTTGAGTAGGGAGGCATGAGTTGTTACTTAAAAATGAGTACACAATAAAACATTGGTTAGTGGCGATTAATATATTAATGAGATCTTTGTCGATCTATTGTTTAATTTCTGTAAACAAAATTGCTTCTTTGCTTCTTTTTTCAAGAACAAGCATCATCAATCTTTTGTATTATTAAGTATCAATTGTTTTTAAAGTTATAATCAGTCATACAGTATTATGTAGGCTACATTCTCCAAAAATTACGCAACTTACAACCGGCAACACATAAACAAAAATCTAATTAAATTGACAAACTGGTAAACCAGTTCTCCCAAAGGAGAAATTGCGATATTGCGTAATACCGTTTCCGTGTCTTATATGCTACGGGTAATGGATATAAACACTTTATATTCTAGGCAAACTGTTTTTAGGCTTTAATCATTTGTCTTATTTTACGGCTCACCGCCTCAGTACTCATTCACTGAGGCCTCGTAAATCAAACTGAATTATTGTTAATTAGGTAGGCATAACTAATCGTTACTTACCTACTTACCGGATAATAAGTGTTTTATTATCTAATGAGGTGTAGGCATGGTATATGTATTTTGAAACCTTATAAATGCTGACTCATAACTGGGAAATACTAGAAAAAATCGACTCACCCGTAGCAGCTCAGACGGGATGCTACGGGTGAGTCGATTATTTCTAGTATTTTTTTCTATTAAATTAATTATCTTAATATAAAAATAGCATTGTAAATGCCCAACAACCTAGAATTTCAATAATCATAATTGGAAATTAAGTGTGAAGTATGGACGAAAATGCATTAATTAGCATCATATACGAATTAAATGCACAGCTGTAAAAAATAAAGTTTATTTTCAGATGAAACAAAACTATAAAATATATAATCTGACTGAAGTCTTTTAGTATCTGTCGATAAAATACATTTTTTATATTATTTAACATTTAAGTTAACATTTCGAAGATGATGTTCTAATGTTATCTGATTTTCTGATCCCGCCGTGTATACCCCATACACGGCGCGGGAATATAAATTGCTGGTTTTCTGACGGACAGATGCTTGCAGTGCATGAGTAAGCTCTTATCTATGTCGCCCCGTGCTCCGGGATCCCGCTTAACGCAGCGGACGCACTAATATATTTAGTTACTTAAGTTATGCAGAGCGTTGTCACCTGGCACAGGCAATCACAAGCCTAAAAGGAGGCTCTGTTAAATAAAAAATGATGTTAGTCATGCCACAGCTTTACCATCTTAGACTTAAACTGTGGTCATGCTAAGGCTCCACTGCGTTAACGTTAAATTTTTGATTTTTGATATTTCTGACATTTAAGACAAGTAGGTAGGTAGAGATTTGATTCTGAAAAAAGTAACATGAACACTAGATAAGCTTATAAATACAACCATAACCTTTGATTATTCAGTTTGGTTTTTAACTTCCCATTTTTCGGCAACTAGTCTAAAATGAAATAATCAATATAATCAACCTAATATCTACATATTCAATTTCTACGTTTCAGGAATCATAGTGTACGACGGTCGGCGCGACAACGCGTGGCGAGTGACGCACGCGTCTATGTACCCCGACCCGGACCTGGGCGAGTACGACATCGGCGGCGAGAAGTTCACCCTCATGGACGGCGTGGTGGGACTCGCCCACTCGCCCACGCAAGGCCTTCTCTACTACCAACCTTTGGCTACCGACAGGTAACTATCCCACTTTGGTTAGTTAGTTCTCCCTTTCATTTTTTCAATTCCCGCTCATCAGCATAAGTTTGGTGGGGCTCGCCCACTCGCCTACGCAAGGCCTTCTCTACTACTAGCCTTTGGTTACCGAAAGGTAACTGTCCCACTTTGGTTGGTCCGTTCTCCCTTAGTTTTTTTTAATTTCCGCTCATGAACGTAGGCCTGGTGGTGCTCTCTCACGCACCTACGCAAGGCGTGTGGCAAGTGGTGGGGCTCGCCCACTCGCCTACGCAAGGCCTTCTCTACTACTAGCTTTTGGCTACCGAAAGGTATCTGTCCCACTTTCGTTGGTCCGTTCTTCCTTAGTTTTTTTTAATATCCGTTCATGAACGTAGGCCTGGTGGTGCTCTCCCACGCACCTACGCAAGGCGTGTGGCAAGTGGTGGGGCTCGCCCACTCGCCCACGCAAGGCCTTCTCTACTACCAACCTTTGACTACCGAAAGGTAACTATCCCACTTTGGTTGGTCCGTTCTACCTATGATTTTTTCAATTCCCGCTCTAGAACGGCGGTGTGGTGGGGCTCGCCCATTCGCTTACAAAGGAGGCCTTTTGTCACTACCAACCTTTGGCTACCGACAGGCACTTAACCATCCCAGTTTGATTGGTTCGTTCTCCCGTTGGTCATGGTGGAGTTCGCCCACTCGCCTACGCAAGGCCTCCTCACTACCAACAGTACCAACCTTTGACTACCGACAGGCATGGCTGATGATGACAGAATAGGCGCCCAAGTGTGCTATAGTTAACAATAGCACACTGGGCGCCTATTCTCTCATCATCAACCGAAACACAATTGAAACACGATTATGACGTTAACGTCATAATCATATTTCAATTGCGTTTCGGTTTTGGGTTTAGGAAACAAGAACTGCGTCAAAAAGTATTACAACTCAAACACAATTGAAACACGATTATGACGTTAACATTAGCAGTTTTGGGCCCCTGATGATATGTATGGAAATATTATTTCCAGGGTATTCAGTGTATCGACCGCAGTGCTCGCAGCCGGGCCGCCGGCCGAGGGCACCGACCTGCCCGTGAACCTGGTGGGGCGCAAGTCCTCGCAGGGCCTCGGGATCGCCGTCGACCCGCGCGACGACACCATTATCTTCAGCCCGATCACGGAGACCGCTATAGCTGCTTGGAACCCTATTACTAACTCGCATAAGTAAGTACTTTTTCTCTTATCAATAAATTATATATAGACAAAAATAATGATAGTAGTAGAAAGTAGTAACTTGATTGATATTGTATGTAAATCAAAAGAAAAGTATTTATTTCTTCAAGATACTTTCTTTTCAGAGCTTAAAAAAATATATTTTGAGACCTATTGTTTAAAGCTATATGCATCTGCATTTCAACGAAATTAGCGTTTTTCCAATGAAGTTATCTAAAGAATGAAAGCATTACTATTGATGTAAACTTTAGTTTTAGGAAGCAAAATTCTTAAATTAGTGCCGTATAGAGAGAAAAACATAATAAATTGTCAGGTATTTTAAAATGAAGACAATCTGTTAAAGTGGAAATTTAAATTTGCTTGTCCGAGGTATTTTTCAAAAACGTTTCAGCTGTATCAAATAAGAATACGACTCATATTTATTTTTTCACTAATTGTTTGTATTGTCAAGGAGTTCCCTATAGAGAGAAAATTAAAAAATAATGTTTTAACACAGAGAAATAAAATATTAAAAAACGCTCAAATTGGTGAACGCGTGACGTGTAATTGAATTAAATAATAGGTATTAGGTACTTATAGCGAAAATGACACTCTATACTGGAAGCGTGTAAACGGCCACTGGAAAGGCACCAAAACTACTAAAGCGCTCGCATTCGAAACTACTCGCACGCTACTAAGCACTCTACTAAATACTAAGATAATGTAAACCAGCCTTAAGGTTAAAATCGCTTGCACGCCGAGTTTTGTTGCAACTGGTTAAGCGGCGGTGTTGCCTATAGACCGTGTTGTTGTGCACAGGTTGTGGCTATTATTATTATTTGAGTGTTAGGGGTTATGCAGCTTAAGATGAAGCTGTAGTCACTGCGACCTAAAATATCTATTGTAACTCGCCACCTATTTATAGTAACTCTTTGAGCCCAACGGCTTCCAGGAAGTCTAGAATCTTCCTGGTTTTAAGAGTTTTTATTTCCTCCGGGTCGATTATGTGTCGTCCCAAATGGATGCTACGCCTGTGGATTAGAGGTCCACAGTCACATAGTGAGGTGCTTGGGTGTTTCCTGTTCCTCATTACAACATCTGCAGACGTCAGTATCACTCAATTTCATATGAAACAGGTGTCTGTTTAGTTTGCAGTGTCCAGTTAAGGCTCTAACAGTCGCGCTGACGTTCAGTCTAATGAGTTGTATTATATAAGCTTGTGTAAGAGGTTGTGGATAACTTTAAACCGACAACTATTCATCATGAATGCGACATACAGTACTCTATGTAGAGTAGAGGATGCCTGGGCGCAGAGGAAACAGCCGCCCACATGATCCTGGAGTGCGTGGGTTTGGCCACACAACGAGCAGAACTCCTCACAGAGGTGAGGTCGCTCCTAGAAGCCTGTGAACGCCCCAGGAGGCTTCTGGAAGGAGCTGGGATGGCTTGACTAGCCATAACGATGCTATGTTTACGCATAACGGACCAAGTGGGAGTCTAAATGCGGAGAAAAGAGCCCATCACCAATACCAATATCAATGTGCACAGGTTGCTAGCCATCGACCCTGAGAAGCTGCAGTTCTGCGCGGAGGTGCGGTGGGCGGAGCGCGACAACGGCGCCATCTGGGCGCTCTCCACGCGCTTCCACAAGTTCTTCCGCCGCGCCGTCTCCAAGCACGAGGTTCGTGAACACTCATCTTTGAAATCTTATCTATTTCTAATTTCATGGTACACCTAGTAATTGTACACCTACACATGATACACCTAAGAACGACCAATGCTAACCTAACAAATTAGCCTCTACTCACTGTAATAGTCCTTAAGCCCGCGACAATATTGTCTACGTCATATGATATCACGATGAAATGCATGGCACACGGTCGGAAAAGTTGTGCTGAGCGAGGATCAGAAGATTATCGCGAATAAAATTGGCCGGAAGTTTAAGAAAATCCTTCACTTCTGGTCATAATTTTAAGTTTATAATAGGTCTTTACCTATGAAATTGCCGTATTGCAGTACAGACTTTTTCAAACAAAAAAAAGTTTTGATTGGCTATGAATTCTAAATTCAAATTAATTTTGTTTTAAAAATATGACATTCTATTTACAAAATCAGTCTTTTGTTTATTGATTAGCGTTGTATTTTCATTACATTTCAACATTTTTCCTCATAATGGATACTTTGAAATTTCGTGTAATTATGGAATACTAGCGGCCGCCCGCGACTTCGTCTGCGTGGAAATATTTTTTGCTATCCCTCGGGAATAATATATTTTTTTTCGGGATGAAATGTATCCTATGTCCTTCTCTGTACCCCTAAGAACGTATATGCAAAATTTCATGATGATCGGTTCAGTAGTTAAGACGTGAAGGCGTAACAAACAAACAAACAAACAAACAAACGGACTTTCGCATTTATAATATTAGTATTATGGAATATGAGTTCCGTCGTGGCACCAACGCGGCACAAACGACACGTAACATCAACGACGTTTACGGAGAGAACTGTACAAACGAACGTACAGCCCGTTATTGGTTTGCTCGGTTCCGTTCTGGGAATTTTGACTTGAAAAATGAACCTCGTGGTCGTCCGGAAACTTTGGTCAACAATGATGAATTAAAGGCGATTGTGGAAGCAGATGAATCGCAATCTACAGCTGAGCTGGCAACAGCTTTTGATGTTAGCATCAAAACAATATTGGTCCATTTGCGACAGATTGGCAAGATAAAAAAGCTTGATAGATGGGTGCCCCACGAACTTAACGATCGCCAGCGCAACATACGCGTCGAGACTTGCCTTGCGCTGCTTAACAGGCACAGAAATGAAGGAATTTTGAAGCGAATTGTTACGTGCGACGAAAAATGGATTCTTTTTGACAATCGAAAGCGCTCAGCAAGTTGGGTAGATCCTGGTTCGGTACCAAAGCAATGTGCAAAACGAAAAATGACCCCTAGAAAGGTGATGGTCACAGTTTGGTGGTCTAGTGCTGGTGTGATTCATCATAGCTTTATACAAAACGGCGAGAGCATTACTGCAGATGTGTACATTGAAGAACTGACCACAATGATGGCGAAACTCGCACGTCTGCAACCAGCTTTGGTCAATCGGTCGTCTCCACTGCTACTTCACGACAACGCGTGACCCCATACTGCACAACAGACCGTCTCTAAGCTGCATGAGTTGGGTTTGGAAGCTCTCCCTCATCCGCCATACTCACCAGATCTTGCGCCTACCGACTATTACTTTTTCCAAAATTTGGACAACTTTTTAGCGGGAAAAAAAATCAATTCCCGAGAGGCAGTACAAAACGCCTTTGAAGAGTTTGTTGTCTCCCGTCCAGCTGATTTTTTCAAGAAGGGCATCCATAAACTGCCACAGCGTTGGCAAAGATGCATTGATTGCAGGGGTGATTACTTTGAATAAAAGAAATAAATAAGTTCGAAAAAAAAAATACTTTAACTTTTTTCAAACAAAACGGCAATTTCATAGGTAAAGACCTAATATTTACGTCATGTGACATCAGTACGAGACCCGTGGCATCATTTAGTTTTCAATTGTGGAGAGAGTAAACATACTTAAGTCTGTCAGTTCTGAAATGGTCAGAATACGTTAAACTTAAAATTTTAGTTTTTTAATCATTTCAGAACTGACAGACTTAAGTATGTTTACTCTCTCTATAATTGAAAACTAAATGATGCCACAGGTCTCGTACTGATGTCACATGACGTAAATATAACCTTAAAATTATGACCAGAAGTGAAGGATTTTCTTAAACTTCCGGCCAATTTTATTCGCGATAATCTTCTGATCCTCGCTCAGCACAACTTTTCCGACCGTGTGCCATGCATTTCATCGTGATATCATATTACGTATGCAATATTGTCGCGGGCTTACGGACTATAAAAAAATATCACTTTTTACGTAAATATTAATCGTCTGTTACTCCCCGTTACTCAGCCGCCATTTTACATTTTATAATTTACATGCGTGTAGTGATTCTTATGATGGGGAATTACATGTACGTACGTAATATTTTTAGCGAAACAGTCACACCGATAAGGAATTGCACACGCGGCTCTAATTAAAGAAAATAATTAATAATTACTTTCTGTTAAAATTCCCGTTTTACCGTTTTGATTGATGGGTCAAATACAAACATTGGCAAAGATGCAGGGGTTATCTTTAACAATAAACTATACGTATAAAATGTATATTGTTACTTTCCACAGATCAACGTGCGAATAGTCCGCATACCCGAGAGTGGTTATGTCTCGCTGCAGCCGCACGTGTTGCGCCGCGCCGCGCGACGCACCAACGCCACTGTCTATTGACGCCCGACAAAACATCCATCACACAAAGTCGCGCGACATTTTGCTAACAGCGACCGCGACAAATCGCACGCCATGCTACGCTACAACACCTGACTAATTGGTTACCACTTGGTTCCTAATTTGATTAGCGTGATCGTTGTTTCCACTGCAATATTTGGTTAGAGAGGTAGAGGCCCTTCTATGAACTCATAATGGGGGGATGGTGCTACTGTCCGCGCCACTAAAGAAGCCCCACGGATTTTTGATGGAACTAAAATATTCGATGTCTATTACTATTTGAATCAGAGAATCAGAGTATTTATTTGCACAATATTGTGTACATTACATTGAGATTGATAACAATGTTTCTAATCTAAAGTATCAAATCAACAATATTCTGCGTTTAGTCTGTAGGCATGCAAATGTTAGTAACAGCTATCTATAGACTATTATTACTTTACTACTAAGTATTACTATTTTAAAACATCAATTATAATTACAAAACACAGTTGAATACACTTCTATTCATCCTTCTTTCATGGCGTGGACTCTAGATGTTGTTTTTAGCGGCGTCCTAATTTCTCAAATGAAATCACACTGCCTCATCATAGTCCCTGTTAGGCTTACATAGGAAGATGACTGCTTGCAGGAAAGTTCCCTTTTCCGTATTTAAAATGGTGGCTCACGCAGCCATGACTTGTGTTAGTTTAAGGATAGAGTATTTATTATGTGAGTCGCTTCGCCAAAACACACGCTTGAATCAAAAACTAAAATTACTTACGTGTGATAAGATAAGACAATTCGTAAAAGAATGTGTTACACGGATAGAGTGTTTATTGTCATAGATATTACTAAATTTTTACTTAATGCTTAATTTAATACTGTTGCACTTATGGTATCGATATAAAAAAGCATGCAAAATAAGCAATCTGGTAAAAAACAACAAAAATAAAGTGTTTCCAAGAGTTGTTGCTCGTGTTTGATGGACCTGCCTTTCTATTGTTTAACTTCAAAATCTATCGCAATCGCTTTCAGGATGTAATCCATTGAAGTTTCTTTTTGGCACAAATAAAAACTTACCAAAGAAATGCAACAATGTGTCACATCCATCTGTCAAACGAAAGCGAATGCGATAGATTTTTAAAATTAGACAATTAGCCCCCTGATTGCAATTCTAACACATAATTATTAGTATATAACGTAAATAGCTGTTTGATTTCATAAAAGGTCCCTGAACTCCTACTTACGTGATTATTTTGTTTGTACTACACAACCGAGCTAATTCCAATGCAATGTCTAAAACTATTTGCTAAGTTTAACTTTTCAACATCATCTTAATTATCAATCAAGTTGTCTTACAAGTAAATTAAAAAATTATATCATGCTAAAAATATTAAAGACAACATTCTGCTTGAAACAACTTTGTCTGGCGTGTAAACCTGTAAGTTGACAATTTTACTTTAAAACAAACAATTTATTCTTAGTAAACAATAAATATCAAGTCGTCCCTGAACCAGAAAATACCAATATAATATTCCTGAACAGGGATTTTGTCTAAGTGCAAAATTGACTTAGGCATTACAAGTTATAAGTATTCTATTCGTTATAACGAGAGATTGGGTCTATTCACAATCAAAAAGTTAAGTTTGTAGCTTTTAATTGATAGATGATTTGGCAGGTTGTGATATGAAAAAATACTGACGTCCATTATACAAGTACACTGGACAGGCGAACGTCATCTGTCATTTGTTCCGATTTGAAAATCGCCATATTGGCGCTGAGAGCAGTAGATTCTACTTTGACAGTAGTGAGTGTACTTGGAACTAATTAGTTCCAAGTACACTCACTACTGCCATAGTATAGAATCTACAGCTGTCAGCGCCAATATGGCGATTTTCAAATCGGCACAAAAATTGCTGTCATTTCATAACATTAGCCTGTCCAGCGTACTTTGTATAATGGACGTCAGTCATCTGTCAAGCAAGTAAGCTAATAAGAACTTAATTTTACATTGTGAAACAGACCCTTTACGGCTTAGTTCAAAATTAATTTATTTGAATGACGATAATTTTATATTTTATTCCGTTTTTTTTAAATCAGAAGTTAACTAGTGCCTAATCGTAGTTGGTAAAACACCTACAAGTTGTAGGTAACCAATCTTGATGTTTCGCATAAAAAAGAATTTAGATTTAACAGTTTTTTTTTCAAATCATTTTAGATAATTTTGACGTTTATTGGCTTTGAAATAAACAAAATACATTTTAATTTTGACTTCTAATGTCTCTTGTTAAAACGAATATACCTATACGGTTAAATTGTGATCCTGTAAGTGTGATAAGATAAGTAACATTATACTGAATTAAGTTACCAATAAAGTTACCAATTTTGAGGATTGTGTTGTATGTACATTTAAAAAAAGTTCAATCTACTGTGATTAAAATTAAATCTAAGTAAACCTTAAATTCCAAAATCTAAATTACCTACACAATTAGCTCCTAGTCCTTTAACATTTCAAATCTTGTCGCTGTTAAACCTATTTTTACTATTTTGTATTTTTACCTTACGTACTTATAAGAAGAATTTAGTGGTAAATCTGTACATATAGGTATTTTAAAATATCTTTTACGAATATACTTTAGTATACCAAACTTTTAGTTCTTGTTTTCTGTTTAATTTCATTTATGTCAGATGAACTTACAGTTTTTACCATTTATTTAGCGTTAATAAGTACCTACTAGTTTGAAGTTCTAATTTTATAATGGAATACTTAATGAAGAACTTATCAAGGGATATTATACAACGTGTTACAAAATAACCCCTAATGCCGAATATGGTAGATAGGGGCCATCAAATTGAACAACTTTTACTATGCGACATACTCTGAAATCGCGAAAAAAAATCAGCTGTTTCTTACATTTTGAAATTTAGTTATAAATTTTTGCTGATTTTTTTTCGCCATTTCATAGTTGGTCCCATAGTAAAAGTTGTTCAGTTTGATGTAAAACCTTGTATACAGGGTTGGCAAAAAACGGTTGTTGAAGGGAAAGCACCCTAATTATTTATGATAGCAAATTTACCGAAAGGGAACATTCATTTACCACCCTTTAAATTAATAAATACTATTCTGAGAAAATTGTAGTTGCCATAATAAAATTGTAATTCTGTTTTTATATTAGGTATACCTACTGTTATGATTATAATTGGAGTGGACAGCAATATTTTGGTTGAAATACCAATATAAAGTACTTAATAAGAATAAGGGTACCAACCACCAAGACATGATAATCTATTGGGTCGTTACCAACATAATGAGAAGTTCTTGGACCCAGTGATTCTTATCTTAACAAAAACAAATCAAAATCACTTTGTATTAAATTATTTACTTCATACATTATTTATAACTTACCGCCATCTGTGGCTGTTTATGTCTTCTTTTATTCATTCATAAGAAAATATGTAAATTATTTTTATAAATTGTTAAAAGAGCGAATTAAAAGTGCCAGATATTGGAAAATTGTTTACGCATTATAATATTTTTTGAACGCTAATTTTGATACCAATCAGTAATTAGCTTACTAGTAGCTTGTATAGTATAAAATATCTTTATTTATACCATAATTAAGCTTATTTATAATTCTACAATGTGGTAGAGATTTACATGAAAGAACCGAATATTTACAGCAGCTGTAAAAATTGGACTGAATGGAGTTTTGTATCTTTGTAATTTTAATAAATAACACAAATCACTATTTTGGTTTTATTTACGATGATAGGTATTCATTTTGTAATTTTATCCATCTCATAAATTGTACCGGATAGTACTAACTATGCTTTATACAGGGTTATTTGTAAAACACCAACAACCTCACAGGAGTAGATTACCAACATCATAAACAACAACGTTTGTTCTACGACTTTTATCATAACTCAGTACATTCACCAAAAATTATTTTTCAAGTTTTTATTGTACTGTTCGACACTTTTTACGTCTATGGATGGCGGTGGGGCTGGCTGGCGGCGCGGGTGGGTCGCACACTAGGCGCTCTGCGCTGCGCGTAGAGTTATGAACATACGAACGGTAAAATAAAATGATTTTTTTTTGTATGAAAGTAAAATCTAACGAATTATCTAAAGTCGTAGAACATATGTTGTTGTTTATGATGTTGGTAATCCAGTCCTGCGAGGTTGTTGGTGTTTTACAAATAACCCTGTATAAAGCATAGTTAGTACTATCCGGTACAATTTATGAGATGGATAAAATTACTTAATTAAATAAAATAAACGTTTACTCATGTGTTTCTACCCTCCTATCCTAACAATGAATGAATGAATCAATTCAGATTTTTATATGTAATAGATTTACCTATCCTATCTATCTAAGGCGTAAAATACACAGAAGAGAAGCGGCGGAGATAAGGCGGCGATACGATGCAGACGCGAGACAATGCGACATGAAATACACATAAGCGACGCGGCTCGGATACGGCGGCGATACGGTGCAGATGTGAGACGGTCGGCAAAGGAAATACGCGCTGATTTTGTTCCAAAAACATGTCCTCTTAAATAATTTTATTGTTACGAATTTGCAAAGCTACATTGTATTTTATACAGTGATGTATTATTAGTTGTTTCTAGAATACCTACTTCAAAATAATGTCTTCAAAAATAATAAAGAATAAAGTAGCGAGTTTTGAGAGTTTTATGCGTACTGTACTAAGCGACGTGCTCTTCGTATATACGGCGGCGGGGCGGCGCATCGCGTCCGATGAGCGACGTGGCGCAGATATCGCTGCCGTATCGTATAGACTAGTCAAAAAAGCCGTTTTGAGTTTAGAAGCAAATCATATCAGTTTTTGGTAACCAATTTTTATACTTCTTAAGGGTATGGGAAGGGGAGCTGTGACATAGCAATGATGGCGGCCACTTTTTGATTCAGCGGGGTCGAATTAGTCAGAAAACATCAGTTCCCAAAAAGTAATATGATTTGCTTCTAGAACTTCACTTTTCTTCCATTGTTGACTGGTCTATATCTGCGTCGTATCCGCACCTTAGGCGTAAAATACACAGAAGAGATGCGGCGGAGATAAGGCGCAGATACGGCGGCGATGCCGGCGATACGTGTATTTGATTGGCCGAAAGCATCCGAAAGTCTCACATCTGCACCGTATCGCCGCCGTATCCGCGCCGCGTCGCTTCTGTGTATTTCACGCCTTACGTCGCTTCTATGTATTTCACGCCTAACGTGATATAAGTAATAATTAGTTCTCATCGTACCTCTCTACGAGTAAAATTATTTATAAGTATGAACCCATGTCAAATTGAATATCTGCCCCCTAGCTAGGCACGGTCAACAACGAAAGTTGTTTAGCACTTTAATACCCTTTCATAGCAATTTTTTTGATAAATGTTTCAAACTGTAAGATTCTGTAAAAAAAAGTTGCTATGACAAAATACTAAAGTGTTAAGTGATTTTCTTTGCTGACCGTACTTAATCTATTCTGTGGCTAGACTATGCAAATTGCTGTCGCTTCGTTTTCGAAAAGGATTTGACGTTTTAAAAAACCGGCCAAGTGCATGTCTGGCCACGCGCAGTAGGGTTCCGTAGTTACCAAATACCGTACCTAATTTAATATCACTATCATTTTTCATCTGCAAAAATAACTTCGTTTTTTACAGTGTTTGTATAAATGACAAAGTTATATTTGCGGTTTTTGAAAAAGTGCTATATCTCCAAAACTACTAAATATATCTTGTTCAAACCAATTTTATTGAAAGAGTTTATTTAGATCTATAGCATATATTATTTTTAGAATTTTCACGTTCTTATTATAAAAGTTAGAGTGGAGGGACACACATTTGGCACTTTGGAAGTCTGTATCTTTCAAACGGATGACATTGAGAAAAAATAGATTTAGGAACCTCAATGTCATCTTTGAAGACATATCTATGGAGACGCACCCGCACGTACCTATAGGTTCGATGAAATTTTTTTCAGTTTCAGTGCCATGTATGGGTGTGATGCTCCGGGGCGGGACCACCTTAAGCTAGGTAAATTTAATAAGCAAGAAAAAAATGTATATAAAATGTATAAAATTGTATACTCAATAAAAAAAAATGTATATCTATAGTTTAGTTGTAAACATTATATCAATGTGGGTCCGCTGGAGAGCATACTCCCCAGCGGGACCACCACGATAATTCCGTTCCTGAAGGCTTTTCAAATTCGTTTATGACACCAAAAAAATGTATATTAAATGTATACAAATCTACTATAGTCAATTTGATATTTAGTTAAGTCTATACAAATTTACGACTACTTTTAAATTTCCTTTCGGAACATTAGAGAAGCATGAGCGTCAAAATGGCGGGTGTATCATGGCGAATTGAACTGTCTCAAATACCAAAAAATGTACCTAAAATGTACTATTTAGTACCTGGAATAAAAAAAAGTGTACCTAAATTAGAAACATTATACATAAAATATAACTACATAATAAAAGTACCTTAAAAGTACCTCAAGGAAAAAAAACACATGCTCGATTACTTAAATAGTTTCCGAGAAATCAAACAATTGTTTTTTTTGTGAACGACAAGATGGCGGGATCCCTTATGGTTTTGGAAGTATTTCATGGCTAGAATTAAGTGCTTTTCATATTTTGGTATTTGGTGAGGAGCTCGGTGGCGCAGTGGTTTAGCGCCTGGCCCAGCGATTGCGTAGATTAAGCAACATTCGCAAGGGTTGGTCATGGGATGGGTGACCAAAAATTTATTATCTCGAGCTCCTCCGTGCTTCGGAAGGCACGTTAAGCCGTTGGTCCCGGCTGCATTTGCAGTTGTTAACATCCACCAATCCGCATTGGGCCCGCGTGGTAGGTTATGGCCCGTCCTACTTATCCACCTATAAGGAAGGCCTGTGCCTCAGCAGTGTCCCCACTGCTAAAATGGCTGATGGACATATTTTGGTAACTACTCTATTCGTTTGGGACTATTTGGTACCATTCATACTATTATAATAATAATAATATAATAATTCATTTATTCACAACCCAATATTGATGATGTTACAATATGCTTACATGTTAGGCTTAAATTTAGTTTTGGGTTTATCTTTGAATCCAAGGAGATGAGTCCCTGACATCGAAACTAGTAAAAACTGTATTTCCAATGTCAGTGAATCCTCGACATTTTTGACTTAATTATATTTTTTGTATACATATTTATGTAAGTGGAACAACGGGATTATGAATGCAAATTTAAGCAAATTTAAACAATTTTTTAAAAGAGAAAAATATACATGGTCATTTCCAGCATAGACGAAACCCGAAAACTGTTAGTTCAGAATCAGTAATAGAATCGATTGAAACATTATATAATATATCTCTCGCGCACAACTGTTTCGGCCCCCGTCCATACAAAGAAACTGGAATGACAAAAGAAAAAAATAATACAAATTTTATATTATGTTTGTGTGTGTGTGTGTGTGTGTGTGTGTGTGTGTGTGTGTGTGTGTGTGTGTGTGTGTGTGTGTATTTGTGTGTGTGTGTGTGTGTATTTGTGTATGTGTGTGTGTGTGTGTGTGTGTGTGAGTGAGTGTGTGTGTTTGATTGAGTGGGTAGAGTATTGATTGTTTTACGGATCTATTATAAGGAGATTTTCAGTATCTAGATATGACATATTCAGTAGGTAAGATGTGATTTTCTTTTTAACCTCGAATCTATTAAGAGTATAGATGTGTGAAATATGCATCTCATTATATAACCTTGAAGAGAGGGCTGCATACTGACGTTTTGCCCAAACTGTTCGGCATTTTACTGTAGGACATACGTGGGTTGAAGCCCGTCGACGAGTGAGGATACTCACATCGAGGGGGAGAGAGGCGTGTCTTCGCAATATACTTCGGAGAATGTATAGTTGCCGGACTGTTAGGACCTGGCATTCCATGTACAGCAAATTTGTTGAGTATCGAATATGTTTGTGAGTCATTATCTTTAAGATAGTTCTTTGCGCCCGCTCTAAGTTCAGCATCACAGTACTGCCAGCTCCTCCCCAGACCGGAATGCAATAAGACAAGACGGATTGGCATAAAGCAAGATATATAGTTTTAACTGTTGCTTTGTCGACCAAGTGCCTTATTGTTTTAAATATATAAATAAGTTTACGCACTCTACTATTTAAAGCTTCTATGTGTGGACGCCATTTTAAGTTGGAATCAATAATGACCCCAAGGTATTTTACACTATAAACAATGTTAAGAGGGTGGCAGCCACATGTTGATGGGGAAGCACAGGTATGTACGACGATATTGGAATCATCGGATGGTGGTGAGGAGGCAGGGGAAATGAAGAAGGGAAGTATTTGAGTCTTACTTAAATTCAGGGTGAGGAGATTTTTTGAGAGCCAGTTCATCACAATTCCAAGAGCGTTTTGAGTGTGTAGCCTAGCACTTCTCCAGTCATTACCATATACCAGAAGAGCGGTGTCATCTGCGTAGGCAAATACACTACAGTCAGGTATTTTGAGTTTGCATAGGTCGTTTACATACAGCTGGAACAGAGTTGGCCCCAGTATGCTGCCTTGAGGGACGCCGTAGTCGATAGACTCTATGTCACTAATGTATGACCCAATTTTAACGCACTGTTCCCTGTGCAGAAGATAACTCCGAAAAACGCTAAGCTCCCGACCACGAACACCATGGCACTCCATCTTGTTGATCAAGATGGGTATTGAAACTGTATCGAAGGCCTTGGAAAGATCGAGAAAGACGCCGAAACATTTCTTTTTACTGTCAAGATTATCTACCACCTCACTTGTGATGTTAGTGACTGCATCTTCAGTGGAGATTCCAGATCTAAAACCGAATTGATTTTTCGCTATCAAGTTAAATTTTTCTAAGAATTTGAAAAGAGCATTATTTAGTATCCTTTCCAAGACCTTCGAAAGAACGGGCAGGACCGATATCGGTCTATAATTAGCAACATCTCCTTTGTCACCCTGCTTAAAAATGGGACTGACAAGTGCTCTCTTCAGTACCTTAGGGAAGACACCAGACGTAATTGAAAGATTACACATATGTGTAATTGGCGGTATCAAAGCATTTCGGGATGCTTTCACCACGGCAGGTGAGATTTTATCCCACCCTGGAGAGCAATCGTCACGAAGACCACAGATAATGCGTTCTACCTCTTCAGGGTCGATCTCGGTTAGCACTAGAGAGCTCACCGGTTCAGCGGCTGCCGAAGGGAAAGTTGCTTGTGGGGGAATAATTTTAGCAGCCAAATTTCTCGCTATACTGACAAAATATTTATTTACTGATTTATTTATTGAGCTACATGGGGATCGGTGTACTTACCTAGGAGTTCATGTGGAGGTTCTACGTTGTGAGTGGAGTTAGTTACTTTTTTTACCATATTCCACATAGCTTTGGGGTTATTTTTTGCCTTATCAAATTCTGCTCTTTGATATTCTCGCTTTAGTTTATGGAGGAGATTATTCAAAAAGTTGCGGTACCTTTTATAAGTAACCTTGATTATATGATTTTCCGGATCATGGCGTAGCTTTTTATGAATTTTATCCCGGTTTCGCATGCATCGGAGCAATCCCGGGGTGATCCATGGTTTCAGAATATTTTTTCTACGAGTTGCCACAACCGTTTTAGTATGAGCGTTTATAGTGTTGGTAATGATGGTTACTAGTCTCTCAGCTGCTAGTTCTGCATCAAGGGTGCACATAACAGAAGAGAAGTCAGCATCGTTCAGAGCACTTTTAATGGATGCATAGTCTATCCTAAGAATTGTCCTGAGTGGTTTCTTGTTTATATGCGAACCACTTTCAAGACATAGCATAATTGGAGAGTGGTCGGTTATTGTAGCGTCGAAAACCAGAACCTTAGCAGGAAGGTTTGTCTTTAGAAGTACATGGTCTAAGCAGTTATTCAAACGTGTAGGATACGTATGTGCTGGTAGCAGACCAAGGGCCGCGATGGAGTGTAGGTATTGATCAGAAAATCTATCAGAGTTATTGATCTTTATATCAATGTTCATGTCACCCAATATAGAAATGTTTTTAAATGTATTGAGGCTGATTACAAGGTTATTTAAACTAGATATAAAATTATCTATATTAGTATACGATGGGGATCGGTAGATACCAATAAGCGCATACTTATCATTGATAGAACAAACCAAACAGTTACCTTCCTCGAATCTGGGTTCCCACACAACAATATTTAAGCCTATTTTTGCATATATCACAACTCCGTCATTCTGTAATCGGTTATTATAGGTATGAAATGAATTGTATCCATCAAGCTGAGGTATTTTGTTATAGTTCTTAAGCCAACACTCGCTTAAAATTAGGATATCAAGGTCGAATTTCATGGTACTAAGTAAAGCTGTGAAATGGTCAACATTTTTGTTTATACTTCTGATATTCATATGAATGATTTTAAGATACTTATCCGGATTACCTAATATTTGTAGACATTGACCAGGTTGACATGTGAGAGATTTAGCAATATTATATGAGTCTAGTTCATTTGTTACAGTATCTAAATCAAGCATTGTAAAGACTTATACTCCTTTTTATTTGCGATTTGGGATCGACTTAAATTTAATTTATTAGGCATTTTAATTTCAAAGGCAATATAGTGGTTGTATGTATTAATAAGTAACAAAAAACTAAAATGTAATTCTGACTGCCAAAAGTCATCAGAGATTATATGTGGAAAGCTGCTATAGGAATATATTGTATACTTGCTGTTACCAATTCCCTCTAGTATGTGAAGATTATGTATAATTGTGTGAGATGGGTGAGTGTTTGTGTGTGTGACGTGTTTGTGTGTTTCATGTGAGCATGTTTGTTGTTTTTTTTTAAATATAGTATGACATTCCTGTATTAAACAAGTCCAAGATAATTTACTATTTCTAATTAAATGTAGCACGGAAACAGTACCTGACAGCACAGAAAGGTTGTAGGATAGTCATTGTCCACTCTTGAGGTCACGTAAGCACTGTTCTGTTTTGATATGAATCTGGTTTGTACCCTGTTCCTTCCGGAGGAACACTTTGGAATTCGAAGTCCAGCAAAAGTTATACCCATTCTTCTTGGCGTAGGTGCGGGCTTCATAGAAAAGCTTCTTCGTTGACGCTGACAGGTGTTCATCAATATAGATGGGGGTTCTAACCGATGTAAGTCCGATAAGTTGAGTATTTAGTTTGTTTTCTGGTTTGCGAGACTTATTGAATTTACGTACTGAGGTAAGGAAGTCATATTTCGTCTGCACCTTATTGAATTCGACTACAATACTTCTGTTTGTTCCGGGCTTACCAGGTCCCCTGTAAATATCTCGCAGGTCTTCCGGCTGAAGGCTTATGTTCAATGCATTACCTATGTTACACAAAATTTTTGTGAGATCGGCAGTATTCTCCTTATCGCTTTGAGGGATATTGCGAAGATCAATAGCAGCAGAGCGGGACATCCGTTGTAGCTCTTGGATTTTTGTCTCGAGCGATAAAATGTAATCTTGGTTTTCCTTTTTGTCCTTTTCTAAATTTTTTATTCTTGTTCGCATGTCTTCAAATTGTTTGTTAATGAACTCTAGAGATTTTTCAAGTTCTTGGTTAGACTTTTGAATGTTGCTGCACTTCATCTTTACTTCTCCTACCTCGGATACAAGTTTTTTTAGCACCGAGTCCTGGTCAGATTTCCATGATGTAAGGACAGAGTCTTGTTCGGATTTCCAGGATATGAGTAAAGCTTTCATTTCATTTTTGAATTCTGAAAATTGATCATTTTCTTTCGGAGATTCGGTGCGCAAACGCTTGTTACGTCCGCATACAAAAGAATTATCTATCTCCTGTCCTATTTTTGACGGGATATCGGGTTCTGACTGAACCTGAGAACCACAAGTGGAGCTTGAGAGTGTTGAAAGACGTTGAAGCGGCATACTATGTAACAAAAGTGCACTTTGAAACACGAAAACACTGCCACCGGCTTTGTTATTATCGCCCGGCCGCGGTAGAATCACAAAACGCACGATAAATAAAGTTGTCTTGTCCAGTTGACACGGGGCGTAGTCGAGTTTGTACGGTAACGGGGGTCTAGCAATGTGGTCGATAATAGTAAAGGTCGACTAGTTGACCAGCGCACGAGACACCGACGCGCACGTTATCGGCCGTAAGGCAGGGGTCTATATCACTGGTTCTAGTGAGAACTCACGCGTGGATACGTCTAGCGCAGTCGGCTTTGCACCGAGGAATTCCTATTAGGTACTATGTATTTATTATAATTTATTTGGTGCCATTTAACGAGATTTATTTGTTGCTATTTAGCACCATTCGTTTGTTACTATTTAATTTAGTACCATTCATTAGGTACTATTTAGTACAATTTATTTGGTACCATATAGTACCATTCCTTTATTACTATTTAGAACCATTCATTTCTTTCGATAGATTTAGTACAAATTATTTGGTACCATATAGTAATATGGTACCAAATTAATTAATTACAAATGCATGGTACTCCATGCATTTGTAATTAATAATAACCATTCATTAGGTACTATTTAGTATAATTAATTTGGTACCATATAGTATAATTTATTTTGTACCATATAGTAATATTCGTTTGTTACTATTAAGTATTATTCATTAGGTACTATTAAGTTTGAATTCTTTGGTACCATATTGTATCATTCGTTTGTTACTATTTAGTACCACTCATTAGGTACTATTTAGTGAAAAGCATTTGGTATCATATAGTACAATTTATTTGGTACCATATAGTCCTATTCGTTTGTTACTATTCAGTACCATTAAATGGTAATAAATTTTATTAGGTACTATTAAGTATCATCATATAGTACCTTTTTTGTTACTATTTAGTACCATTCATTAGGTACTAATATCTGGGCGACCGAGCTTTGCTCGGTTATTACTATTTATTGTAATATGGTGGTGTTTAGGTTATAATCTATATTAAATACTTTTTTTTAAACTTGACTAAAACAATAAAAATAAATATATAAACTTGAACATAAAAAAACATAAGTAAGTCACCGAGCGGGATTCGAAGATTCGGACCAGTAACACTCGTTTCTTGCCGTCCGCGACTTAACCCGCTGGACCAAACGGACAGTGGCTGACAGGACGAAATTAGCAACCATATTCTGCGTCGAAAGAAAAACGCATGAAAACTCGAAAACACGCGTTCTCCCAAACATAACTTTAATCTAGATCGATTGTTTACCCTCGAAAACCCTCATAATACCAAATTTCAGCGAAATCGTTAGAGCCGTTTCCGAGATCACAGTAATTAATTTATATACATACAATATTGCTAGTTTAAAGGTATAAGATTTAGTACAACTTATTTGGTACTGTAGCGCTCGTGCGCTTCTACAAATGAAAACGATTCTTTGGACTGGAAAACTGTTATTTATTCAAGAGAATATGTAGTTTACAAGTTTTAATTGATCTCGGCCCTAAGCCGGTTCGTAACAGACTATGTCAAGATATGACGTTGTAATCCTTCTTTTTAAATTTACTATTCGTTTCAGTAATTGAAATAAAATAAATAAATAAATAAATTTAAAAAATTGTAAATAAGTTAATTGTGCTTAATAGTGTCTAATGAATGGTACTAGATAGTAACAAACAAATGTTACTATAATAATATGATACCAAATGATTTTCATAAATAGTGCCTACTGAATGGTACTTAATAGTAAAAATCAAATGGTACTTTATGATATGATACCAAATGATTTTCACTAAATAATACCAAATGAATGGTACTAAATAGTTACAAACGAATTGTCATACATGGTACCAAATAATTTGTAATAAATAGTACCTTATAAATGGTAGTGAATAGTAAAAAAACGATATGGTACAAAATAAATTGTACAATATGATACCAAATGATTTTCACTAAATAGTACCTAATGAATGGTACTAAGGTACTGAATAGTTATAAATGCATGGTACTATATGGTACCAAATAATTTGTACTTAATAGTACCTAATGAATAATACTAAATAGTTACAAACGAATGGTACAATATGGTACCAAATAGTACTTAATTAATGGTACTAAATAGTAACAAATGAATGGTTTTATATGGTACAAAATAAATTGTATTATATAGTACCAAATAAAATGTACTAAATAGTACTTAATGATTAGTACTAAATAGTTACAAATGCATGGTACTATGTGGTACCAAATAATTTGTACTAAATGTAACTTTAGTAATTAATCGTTCTAAATAGTAACAAACGAATGGTACCATATGGTATCAAATTAATGGTACTTAATAGTAACAAACGCGCAAACGAAAGGTTTTATATGGTACCAAATAAATTGTATTATATGAAACTAAACAAATTGTAATAAATAGTACCTTATAAATGGTGCTAAATAGTTAAAAATGCAAGTTACTATATGGTACCAAATAAAATGACTATAGAGTACCAATTTGTACTAAATGCACCTAAACTAATGAATGGTTCTAAATAGTAACAAACGAATGGTACTGTTTGGTACCAAATAAATTGTACAAAATAGTACCTAATTAATGGTACTAAAAAGTAACAAACGAATAGTACTAAATAGCAACAAACGAATCCCATTATATGGTACTAAATAAATTATAATAAATACATAGTACCTAACGAATGGTATGGTACCAAATAAATCCAAACGAATAGTACTTAATAGTTGTTACTAAAATATTAATGGCTCTAAATTCTAGCCATGAAATACTTCAAAACCATAAGGGAGCCCGCCATCTTGTCGTTCACAAAAAAAACTGTTGTTTGATTTCTCAGAAACTACTTATAAGCCCAGTAAAATTCTACATTTAAAATGCAAAACGCGATGTAAGTTTGCATTTTTGTTATGTTATTTGGACCCCCTAAGGGAGTGTGGACCCATGTTTTGCAAGCAAAAAAAAGTTGTGCTAGCTGCGTTATACATGAAAAACTGCATTTTTTTTTCAGTTTTTGTAGTTTGATTCAAAAACTGTGGGCTTTTGACATTAGCTGCTGATTTCATTTTGAAAATGCATTAAATTTCAAACTTTCAAAGCTAACCCACAGCTCTGTATGTCTAATAGTTTTTGAGATATGATGCTTGAAACATTGACACTCACCGGCACATCTAACCACCCACATCGTTATTTTCATTCAATTTCACGAGTACATTGACCTCCTTTCGGGTTGATACCCCCTATTTGTTACATGTTGTATAACGCAGCTAGCACAACTTTTTTTTTTGCTTGCAAAACATAGTTCCACTCTCTCCTAACTCCTAAGGGGTCCAAATAACATACCATAAATGCAGCTATACATCGCATTTTGCGTTTTTAGGAAAAATATTTGTAAGATTTTACTGGCCTATTAAGTAATCGAGCATGTGTTTTTTTTTGCCTTGAGGTACTTTTTAGGTACATTTTTTGGATATAGTTATATTTTATGTATAATTGTTAAACATTGATTTATTAAAGAACACCCGCCATATTGACGTCGTTATGGCGAGTGTACCTTTAATTTCGATATAACTTTTGCTAATTTAGGTACAATTTTTTTTATTCAAGGTACATTTTTTGGTATTTTAGACAGTTCAATTCGCCATGATAATTTTGACGCTCATGCTTCTCTAATGTTCCGAAAGGAAATTTAAAAGTAGTCATAAATTGGTATAGACTTAACAAAATATCAAATTGACTATAGTAGATTTGTATACATTTAATATACATTTTTTTGGTGTCATAAACGAATTTGAAAAGCCTTCAGTAACGGAATTATCGTGGTGGTCCCGCTGGGGAGTATGCTCTCCAGCGGACCCACATTGATATAATGTTTACAACGAAACTATAGATATACATTTTTTTTAATTGAGTATACAATTTTATACATTTTATATACATTTTTTTCTTGCTTATTAAATTTACCTAGCTTAAGGTGGTCCCGCCCCGGAGCATCACACATGTATGGGGGGGAGGCCCCCTTAACCTTTTATTTTTTATTTTTGTGTAAAAATCATAAAGCAGTTCACAGAATACGTCTAGGTACTTACTTAGTTTCAACTGTGTGATCCTAATAGTTTCGGAATAAAGTGGCTGTGACATACGGTCGGACGGACAGACAGACATGACGAATCTACAAGGGTTCCGTTTTTTGCCATTAGGCTACGGAAACCTAAAAAGTATGATAAGCGGCAGGTAAGCGAAAACTTATGACATAAAGCGAAGATTCGCAATATATGCTGAGTTTGTCCTGAGGCTGTGTTAAAATAGTAGACACATTCATAGATAGCTAGCGGCCGCCCGCGACTTCGTCTGCGTGGAAAGGTTTTTTGGGTAAGGCCGACTAACTTTGCCGATTTCGTATGATTGACAATGTCCGCAAGTTTAAATAAATAAATAAAAAAATGGTAACGATTTTTATGAACTAATTATTGTCATAATTAAATCACATTTTCACTCTAAAAATAAAAAATAAATAAAGTTAGTACAATGTATTTACTCAGTTAAATTAATATATTTTTAAAACACTGCGTTCTGGTTCCATACAAAATTTGAGTGTCTCCATAAGACCTTGCATCGGATATTGTTGATTCATTTGGGTTCTAAGTCAAAAATACACAAAGTATTGTGTTTTCATAATAGTGTAACGTATAAATATAGGAAAAGTATTATGATTTAGTAATTTTTATTATATTTTATAATTAATTCACTGCAAATAAAATGTGTCTCCATATATTTTCGTCCGTTATATTTTTCATCCGTTACCGTTTTCGGCAGATTTCACTTAAAAAACTGGCAATATTTACTTTTTTTTAAGAAGCGCCAACACTGCTTTGGTTGACATTTATGTTATCAGCTCTATTTCACCATTTTGTTTGAAGAAAAGTGTTGAACGACTTTGTGTTCGCAGCGTGTCAAACTAATAATTTCGTCAAAAATGCTGTTTTTCGTTAAAATAAGTGAATGTTCCATTAAAATTTTCTTTAAAAAGTGTTGCTAATGGTTAGTTACAGAGGATTTGTGCAAGAAATTAGGTAAAATACAAAAGAATTAAAAGTGAGGTTAGATTAAACATGTAGCATGGGCGCCCGTTACCGTCTGTAACTCGAATCCGTTACTATCCATAACCTAAAGCTTAGTTTATATCAAGGTTTTCTAATTTAATTCGGAAAATATAAAAATGACATTAATATTGTACCTCGCCGCTACAATACTGTTATAAACGTGAAATAAAAAAATCTTCGGTAAATTAGCTTTCTTTGAATAGTTACTTATTTTAGATATTATAGAATATAGGTATATACGTTTTTATTTTATATTTAAATAAATTTTTGATTTTATACTATAAGATGCAGCACTATTTTTGTTAATTTGAATGTTTAAAAGACTATTTAAAGCGATAATAAAAATAAATTGGTTGATATTTTTATATTGCAATTTTGTTTGATCTTTTAATAGTATGTGAACTAGACTTTACAATTTTGTCGCGTAACCGTCCGTTACTGACCGTAACCGTCCGTAACCGCGTTAGCGGCAAAGTTTCTCGGCCTTACCCTTTTGCTATCCCTCGGGAACAATACTTTTTTCGGGATAAAAGGTCCTTCTCTGTACCCCTGACAACGTGTATGCAAAATTTCATGATGATCGGTTCAGTAGTTAAGACGTGAAGGCGTAACAAACAAACAAACAAACGGACTTTCGCATTTATAATATTAGTAAGGATGTGTAGTGTAGTTGTGTATGTAGTTAAATTTTGAATAGTTAACGAAACGAATGCCCATTATTCAAGTTCAGATGAACAATAAATCAATCCATGTAAAAAAGTAATTCATTATGTACGGTACGGAGCACTCTTTACGCAACTAACAGATCGTATTTTATTCTTAAACATTGCTTCATAATTATGTAGTCATCATAATAGGAAATATAACATTAGTTCTAGATGTCGTGCTGTTTCGTATTTCGTAACGTAAAGCAGAGCGTCAAACACCAGTTTTACTCAAAAGGTCATCAAGTCACATCTCGAACTAGCGACTATATTAGTTCCGCTTAATATCCCAAGAACACTTAATACAATATTACTTGCTTACCTACTTGTTGCAAGTTTTCTTTCCCACGTGTTAATGAATCACTAAAAAATCTCACAAAATAAATATTTGCGGCAAAATGAAAAAACTTTAAACAATTGTTTGGTTATGCTTGATTTGGCAATATTTACGTACTTAGAACTAAATACACTATCTGGTAAGGGGAATTTCGCAGTCCCATCTGACTCATCGTATCTGAATGCACGATTGCCCATTATTCTAAAACGCATCGCATTATTATCAGTTGATCACCGATAAATTGAAGGATTACCCTCAGAAAAAAAATGGGTTGCTCGTGACAGCTGATGCCATTAACCCACATTTGCAATGTGGGGAAATACAACTACGCACTTGCAATAAACAGTCGAGAAAATATTACCTTTCTTTCTAGGGCATAGGATTTTAATCTAAGGTACTCAATGCTGGTATTTAAAAGGTACCTTCAAAATCCAAATCAGATCCAAAAAAGAACTGAAAAATCGAGTTTCTTTAATTGGGGGTGTGTCGGGTAGAACTATTTTTTTTACAATTTCTCCTTGCTATGAATATAACTGTAATATAGAGTTAATGAGGGTCCCCACCCTACTAGGAGGGTATATAAAAAATTACCTTTAAGGGAAATTAGTCACAGCTTAGCTACGCTTCTAAAGTCACGTTTCGTGCACAATGTATTTTAACATTTTTAACCAATGTATATGATTGCGTCCATCTATTTCTCACGTTTGCTGTTATATCCGGCCATTGTTTAACCTAGAACTAATCCCTCCACGGTCATCATGGGTAAACCCCACAATATCTGGCTTTATTTGCTCATCTCTCTGCGGTTACAATGATACTATGTGTTCGATGGTTTTAAAACGGAGGATCATTCATTGCGAGTACATGTATATTTAACAGTATAGATAGATGTAGAGTTACCTAAATACATCACTACATAATATAAAGCAGGGGTCTCCAAACTACGGCCCGAGGGCCAGCTCCGGCCCGCGAGCACCAACAATCCGGTCCAAGAAAAAGGACCGGATCGTACCGTCATACTGTAGAAACAGTATGTTGGTACGATGAGCTAGCTAGGTTCTGGCCCTTAAGTCTTCGTGGAGGAGTTAGTCTGACCCTTAGGCTAAAAAGTTTGGCGACCCATGATATAAAGCAAAGTCGCTTCCCGCTGTCTGATGCTTAGATCTTTAAAACTACGCAACGAATTTTGATGCGGTTTTTTTGATAGATAGAGTGATTCAAGAATACTATTTTTTCGGGATGAAAAGTACCATGTCCTTCTCTGTACTCCTGATAACGTGTATGCAAAATTTCATGATGATCGGTTCAATAGTTAAGATGTGAAGGCGTAACAAACAAACGGGCTTTCGCATTCATAATATTAGTAAGGAATGTATAATACATGGTGTCAAATTCCACATTACACCGAAGCGAAGCGAGGGCGGCAGGCTGATTATCTAATTAAAAACCATCTAGCGACCGGTCTCATTTGACAGATGAATGTGATACATTGCTACTTCGATTTGGGGTAAAAATCATACCAAAGAAAAGTAGCAATATATCACATTCATCTGTGAATTGAAACCGGTCGTTAGGTTATTTTTAATTAGATAATAAGCTTGCGGGTCGCTAGTACCTAATATAAATCTCACTCTCGGAATCAATTCAACTCTCCTATTCCTTATCTGTGCTTGCTGACCGTTTACTTATTCTTTACCCGGCAAGTGGGTATCATACATGACTTTTCAGCGATCAAGACAGAAGACATTTCCTTTCATCTGCCTAGCATTTATCTTCAAACCTTTCCTTTTTCTATTTAATTATTACTGTATATTTTACTTGTATATTTATACATAAATGTATAAGCTTTCCTAGAATAGATTACTATTTTAGTAATAAAGCAGCATTTTTGGGTTTTTAGTCTGTTACTTTGTGTGTAGGTATTGCACAAGTGTTTGTTATTCACCGAAAGAGCACGAAGCGCGAGCGAAGCGTCTATGTTTCAGCTTGGGCAATGATTCTTTCGTATGTCTGTCCAGCTGTTCTTTATTTATTTAACGGTGATTAAGAAAATTTTAGGAAAATCTTTTCTTGAGATGCAGAAACTACAAAACGAGGCTATATAATATAATTATATTGGTTACCTACTTTTAGATATTATAATTAGCTTCTTGTGAATTAAATCACGGAATTTAAAGATATACAGAATCTAAGTTTTTCATGTTAAATAATATAGGTATAGTGATGTGTAATATCAACTGACTCGTATAAATAATCAGTTATGGATAAGCAAGTAAAATAATTTATTAAAAATAATTTAATATATTTTCTCAATGTGGAACGTGGAATGTGGAATATTACAATTTCCATAGTACCTAATTTTTTTAGTTTATGTAACAACCGCTATTTTTCCTATACTTTTAAGTACAAATGTTATAATAGAACACTTAACTAACTAATATGACATGTATTAAACAAATCTCGGCTACGTTACAATAGGGAATTACACCATTTTTTGAAAACTGTTTTAAATTAATCCTGAGGTCGAAATAAGCCAGCAGAATTTTTAATTTAATTTTATAAAACCATTAAATGCCCTAAAACACGTTTTTAATTTATGATTTTGAATTTTCGCGCGGAAACACTAGCCGCCATGCTGTTTAGGCTCGTGACGTCACTCCGTTAGTAAACAAACAATAGTGCGAAAGACCAAGTATAAAGTAACAAGAATTAATGACTTATAAAATGTAAATCTTTGGTGTCTTGTGCCTGAATCCAATAATACAAGTGTAAAAACGCCACAAAATTGTGGATTCAAGTGCCAAGTGATAATAAAATGAGAAACACTAAACTGGCAAGAGAGATAATACTATCCAAAATCATTGTCCCCAAAAACTAGACTATTTTAGAATGTATTTCTGTGAAGACCACTTTGATGTAAGTACCTATGCGCTAGAAATGGTAAATTAACTATGGATTAAAAAAAATAAAACTTCATGTTAGTATTACAAAACAATCGTCATATTTTGTGACCTATGTATTTATAGGTTATGTTTTGCTATATTGTGATTTGAAAATTTCATAAATACTTATTATATTCTATATTTTAGCTAAAAAAAATTATGTGAAGAATTATACACAGTATAAGGTAGTGGGTTCTGCTTAACTCAGATGAAACCAAACTGCGTACCATCCAGATTTGATTGCCAAGCTATAGGAAACACAAGTCCACAGAGTCCACTCCAAGTGAACATCCTTTATTGAAAAGCAAAGAATGTCTACAAAACAATTAAGGAGACTGAAGAGACCATACAAAATGAAAATTATGGTAAATCAAAGTACCATCTTGTAATCAAGGTAATTTATTTTTAGTATTTTATGCAGTTGTAATAAATTATGAACATTATCACTAGGCTAGGACTGATATTATACTAATCATATTGTACTATTATTTCTAGATTTTTTGACACCTGAAATTAAGAAGTGTGATGATAGAGCGGTCCAAGTAGTACTAAGCTGAAGTGCGGCAGGCGGCAGACGAAACAAATAGCCAGTTTTGTAGAGTGTCAGTCGAATATTGAGAGAGTTTGCCATGTTTTAAAGATGCGTTCAGTGATCTGGTGACTTATTTTAAGTAGAAATTGTGTTTCTTTTTGTTGATATTTTTAAATGTGTGTGTGTGTGTACGCCTGCAAAGTTAGAAACTAGTGATACCTCTATTTGTAGTTAACAAGATCCGTTTTTGTAACCTTGTTTCTATGCACAATAAAGCACTTACTTACTCACCTGCCTCGCTTGGCCTAGAACAGCTATCTACACACACATTATAGTCAAAATATCAAAACATTGATTTTATAAAATGTAGTTATTATGAATACAGCGGTCAAATAAATATATCAAAAAAATATTATGTACAGTTTTTTTTTTATTTCCATTGCGCACTGTATGAAAGATGATGTTGGTGAACACATAGCCGAGTTGATTTAAAGAATGTAATAGATGTGTATTTATCTCATGTGCATGAGTGCAAAATATGTGAAAAAGTACCTACATAATATGCACTATCTATACTATACATAAGGTAGGGTACGGTAGGATACTCAGAAGCAAAACTCATTTCTTTGATCTGTGGTAGGATAGGAGTAGAGTAGGTAGGCTTAAATTATAAAAAAACAGTTATTTTTATAACATGAAAAGTGTATTTTCAGTAGTTTACAAACTTTAAAGTTGGAAAAATAGTCCTGTGCTTTTTTTTCACTAGACGGACACTTAATTTCAAAAGTAGGGTTGTTATTAATTTGTAAATGTTAATGCCACAGAAATAATATATAGACTGCATTTTCCTATCTTCATTCCATTTTCTTTTCCACTGTTTTCCTGACTTCCTCCAGTTTCTTACCTCTTGATATTGCTGAAGTTCCTGGAATTTTTGCACAAAAATCATAGCGACCCTCTGGTCGCATCTGGTACCATCCACTGTTTTACACTGGCTCACTAGCATTTCGAGGCTGTGATTCTGCCATAATTTTAGTTAATGCCACAAACAAAAGCCACTTTTACTGTTGATCTCTAGTTTTAATTTCTAGGAATGATATGGTTTTTTGATTGAAAAGATGGGAGATCTTACTTATAAAACATCAGTCTTCATCATTATTTTAATTATTAGTTGATACAGCGCTAAAGTTGACTTTCTCCGTCCTCCCAGGACCTAACAAAAAAAAAAATAGGTTATGTTAGATTGTTATAGATAACACAGGGTATTATCGTGTTGTATTGTTATTGTGCTTAATGTTAGACAAAACTTGATATATGCTAAGTACTTACATTGCTGTTTTAACATTTCTCAACTCTGCAGAACCGAAATCGGGATTGGATTGGACGCAAAAAATTTCGCCACCATGAATGAATGTATCCTTGGTAGATTTGTACTTTCTGCTTTAACAAAACTGTATTTCATGATGCTATTTAATAAAATAAAGGATAATAGTCCACAGATGTAGTAATCACTTATAAGATTTCAAAATAAATCGATGAAAATCTAATTTGTTTATTATCACAATCACAGAGAGAAGAGAGTTGTCATGTTTGTTTACTATCGGAGTGACGTCACATCGTAATCCAATATGGCGAAGGGCGTTTTTAACATTTGATGAATAGATTAAAAAAGACGATTTTTAAAATTGAATTATAAAATTTATATTGCATTTTTATGAATAAATATCGACGTTTCTCGTTTACTATTTATGAAATCTATCTTAAATATGCATTTTTATAGTTTATCTTACATGGTGTAAAATAGCCTATTAATATAATCGGCAATTTCATAACTAAACCCCATATAAATTAGGAAGTAACGTGCGTTTAACAGTTAGTAGGTATCAGTCATCAGCACCCTTAGCACGAACATGTATCAAGAAAAAAAAAAACGCGCGTAAAAGTATTCGATTGAGTAATTACTTATCTATGAGAAACTTTCATTTCGCTTTTCGGAGGTGGATGGCGCTGTACAAATTTCCCATACAAAATTACTCTACCGAATGTTTTACGCATGTTATTTTTTTCGATAGCAATTCGTGCTAATAGGATACTGATAAACTCTATCGTTGAGTTATCGGAAAGCAGTATTAGGTAACTTTTACTTTAAAATTACAAATCGAATATTTATCTGCCAAGAGATTCGCATGATTAGAAAATATCAAATCTTTATCGCTTCATCTTCATCGTCTAATTTACTCCTTCAATTGTTTTACTTAATTCAATGGCAGGATAATTTTGCTGATTCGCAAATCGTCCACCATTTGGCGCGCTACCACTAACTTGGTAGATATAGACCCGTCATTTTGTTGTTTTCTATGTGTTTGCTATCAATTTTTGGGTGTTGGAAGCGATTTTTCGTAAATATCAATTTTTCTTCCAGCACATTTTGGTATTCTACAATCTTCAATCGTTTACTGTCTGACTTCGGATATAATTTAAAATAAATGGGAAAATCGGGGATTATGCCCGTACAAAGGTCTCCAGCAGCAGTAGTGTCACCAAGCGGGATACATTTTGTGACATCCCGCCATTCTCATCCAACCGGCATATTTTGAGCGTTGCCTACAATTAGTTGATTTTGTATTGGCGGTACGTCACAGGGGGCGTGGATTCGGTAATTTCCGGTCATCAAGACACGACGTCTCACAGTTGTTCTACTCGATTAATAAAATACGGCATCGGCCGATTTATCTCCAGTGGTCGTCTTGGTTTCACAATAGCGCGGGCTTCCAGAAGCGAGTGCCGCACGCATACTATTAACTACTAACAAAAAATAATAATAAACAGTTTATTACTAAATAGTTAAGTGATAACTTCGTGTTCACAAGGTAAAGTAAATTAATTATCACTAATAAGCTAATTGCCTAATTCGTCTATTAAGACAACTTTATCTTGAATAAATTATCATAACTTTTGAAATTCACCGGCCGGCATGTAAAAAATACAATAATTAATTTTTTCATATACTTTTTTTGGAATTTAAGAAGTAAAATATTTCAAAAATCCTCCTTCAAAATCCTGAAAAAAAAGAGTAACAAAAATATTTTTGTTTGACTGCTCCAAAATTCTACGCAGATGTATGCTGATAAGCTTTTAAGTTTATTGTCTGACTTCCATTACAACATTAAAGATAACAATAGAATTGTGTAATCGCAAGTGTAAAGGTAATCATCAAATCATTATTATAAATTAAATACGCACGCACACGCATTTCAATTTTATAAAACATCTGTTGAAGTCGAGTGGGGCCGGGGGACTTTGTTTTGTTTGTTCTATTTAAATTGTTATAGGTAAGTTCTTAGTTTTTTCGAAAGGCCCTCCCAATGACCCGATATCACTAGATGTTTTATAAAACTAATATGCGTGCGTATCTAATTTATAATAATGATTTTAATATTCTTCCTTGCTTTTTCGAGCTGTTTAATTTTAAACCTGTTCTTTGTTACTCTATTTTTTTCAAGTTTTTATTTTTCAAAAGAATTTTTATTTTCAAATTTTATATTTTCAATGGTAAATGCACATTACTTATTTCCACATTCACACTGTTTGTTTTTGAGGAGTTCCCTTGTGTAACAAAGTCTTGTGTTCAAAGTCCAAGGTCCAATGCAAAAAAAAAATTACTTGTAGCTATTCTTGAGGTATAGATATCCTTTCTAAAAAAAAATAATCATCGAAATTAGTTCATAAACAAAGAAATTATGCGTGAAAATCCGTCAAACTCATGCAATTCTAACTGGATTACTTGAAAACTATTGAACCGATTTAAAAAATGGGACCAACTTGAAAGAAAACTTTTAACAAAAAAATAATTAAGTATCAAACTCGCTCTAAAAATGCGGAATACACAATCGAATTGAGAATCCCTGTTTTTTGAGTCGGTTAAAAACTGGTTTAGCCAGTAGAAGAATATGTTTTGATATGTTTGTATTTATTTTGATAAATTAAAAATAGGGAGATTGAAGATGAATAATATTAAAAATATATTAAAGAATAATATTAAAATATATACTGGTGTAGCTTTAGTTTGTGGAATCAAGCAATGTATCTATATTTTTATGGAGTCGACACAATCCTTTGATCTCCAATGAAGTCACGATAGATACGTTTGTGCATATATATGACATCGTTATTCCTAACCATTAATATTATGTTATGAGTTAAACTGACATTGGCTACTTTTTCAAAAGTTGTTCATGGTTCCAAACGACTGCCCCTAACCATAAAATAAATATTATGTTTAAGTTAGAACCACGTAACCACAAAGTTGTAAAAATGAACTAAGAACTTAAAAAATGTACTCTTCGCTAAAGAAACATTTTATATTACACTACGATTTACTAAGATTAGGAGTTGGCAGCCAAACGGGTTGATTATGTAGGATTCCACTTTTTTTACTAAGTCTATTCACTGAGTCATAAGAAACAAACCAACTGAATAAAAAGGATAACTGAGTCTATATAATATTTCTCCTTTTTTGCGATGACACTGTTGTATAATAATAATAATGTTTTATTACACTTGCGATTACACAATTCTATTGTTATCTTTAATTTTGTAATGGAAGTCAGAGAAACACTTTAAAGCTTATCAGATCAAATCTGCGTAAAGAGTTATAAGGCAGTCAAACTGTCATATTTTGATACACTTGTCGGATCGCCATCATTAAAATATTAATCAAAACATTATGCCAATTTACCTAGTTAATAATGCTTTTACGTGAAGCAGTTTTGCAAGAGAAATCAGTAAGTTTGAGCCGAATGTCATGTATTGTATGTAATGTAAAGTTAATAAATCGAGTTCGTTTACAACGAATTAACGAGGTTAATTAACCAGTTGGTATTCCTACTCTGCCCGTAGATAAGAAAAGGGTGATAACTTTATTTATGCGAAATAGTTAAAACAACTTCTTAATCCGACACTGTTTAAAAATACATTAAAAACATTGTTACAAACAACAAGCAGCACAACCCCCACAACAATAATTTAGTTTAAATAACCTGCTCCTTTCTTTGAAGTCGGTTAAAAAGAGGGTTACTCCACTGCTTGATATACCTACACAACAGATAACTTGTATTATGTTTATTGTTTACCGCTGCTTAAGGTCGGTCATATAAAGTAAATATTTCCTACAAGCCTTGTATCTATAAGTATTAGTCGTCTGCCTTGTCTACAAGATGATCTATGTAATATTACATAATTTAACACAAAATAATATAACGCCATGTTTTCCCAATTAAAAAAAAAGATTACTCTAAAATTCTAGATAATAGTATTGCATAGTGCTTTGAAACGTTAGACCAGGGGTCTCCAAACTACGGCCCGCGGGCCAGATCCGGCCCGCGAGCACCAACAATCCGGCCCGCGAAAGCAGGCCGGATCGTACCAACAATACTGTAATTTACAGTATGTTGGTATGGAGCTAGCTAGATAATGGCCCTTGGGACTTAGTGCAGGAGTAAGTCTGGCCCTTTTTCTAAAAATTTTGGAGACCCATGCGTTAGACGATGATGATTATAAAAATATAGTTGATTGACGTTTAAATACTTATGCCACGTCTTTAATAACATTATCCCTTTAACCACTGAGATATAATGTACTCTTTTAATTTAACGCGCATTCTACGAGGCCTGTTATGTAATTATGTAATAAACGTCATCACATCACAGCGATTACAATGCAATACAATTTCATAAAAGTTTAGTGGACTTCAATGTATGCTCCGAAAAATTACCTACCAACACTAATGTTTTTTTAATAATTTTCGTGTCCAAACAAAGGTCACTTTCAGTAGATATTTGCGTAGCAGCAATGTTATAACGATATGTTTTGTTGTGGCAACTAGCAATTTAACAAAATTAGTTGATGTTTGTTCTCTAACAATGATCATGTTCGTTTTTTATGTCCGATGAGCGGTGTAGCTTAAAATGGCAAAACCATCCGTACACTGTAAAAAATAAAAGAACCTGTTTTGAAATTACCATTTGAATAATCGTTTATTAATGCGCGTTAACATCTAAGATCGCAGGTCATGTCACGTTAAGATATAGAATAATAATAATAGTGTCAAACTGCAATTCGTTCAGAAAGTCAAAGGTAATTCCCAAAATAGGTTGAACTTTGCACTTATAAACACACCTACCTGGATCTTTCGAATGACATACGGTCGAAAGCGTACCACGCTGAAATTTTTTCGCCACAACGTGTGTCGCTACATCATCTTTCGAAACTAAGTACTAGACCCCCACTTCTTCTTTTCTACTTCACATAGATAAGAGTCAATAAAAAGTTATACTGTAAAAATATTTTTTATCTCCAATATTTTCCTGAATGTAATAGTTGATGTAAGATTCTTAGTTGATTTTTAATTTTTTTGGTAAAAGACAAAAAAGAAAACTAAAAAATTAAAAAAGTGGTAAAATGTTTTCCTACCTACCACGTTTTTAGTGTTTCAGGCATAAATGTTTAAGCAAGCATGGAATATGGGTGCTAAGACAACTGATATACTACTTACATACTTTTTAAATAAATATTTACTTTACATAGTAATACCCAGACCCGCCACAGAAATTAAAATTCATCATTTCAATTTCTGCCCAAGAAAAGCAATCCATTTCGCAAATGAGTTGAAAGTGTAGACTTATGTAAGTATAAGTAAACTTAACTTCGACATAAAAAATGAATAAACAATGACTTCTAAGTCATTGCGAATTAAAAACCAAGTTTTGCCTTATCTGTCTCAATGGCAAATAATTACAGTGTTCTCAGGATTTTTATTAAATAAACACTTTACTCAGGCGAAGTTTATTATTGCACCATGAGCGAAGGTGTCATAGATTTTTATGAGTTTTGAAAATTCCTCATCCAATTCAATTTTTTTTTAATTTTTTCAGAATGCACTAATTTTGCGCTAATATTGAAGTTTTTCGTAAGTAATATAATAGTAATTCAAACAAATTATTAAACTATTGAAAATAAAGTAAGCAGGAATAAAATATTTTTCAGTTAGTAGAACTGTGTCCACACAGAACTTCTTAATCGGTCTGTGAATAGTTTAGTAGCGATGTCGTACTTGAATGATTCGTGTAAAAGTGTAATAGAAAACCATAAATATAAACCGTAACCGTACCAAAGGCATCTCATTACTCAGTATTGTCCAAAAAAATGTACACAGTATTTTTTGACTACGGTGTTAAAATAATGAAAAACCATGACTCTATAAAAGCGGCATTACGCTCGAATTGATTTTAACTACTTTTTTATTCCATTGGGACGTAACGGATATTAGATGGAAAACGGAACACCATTAGTACTCGCTAAAAAACCCTCCTAAGGTGAAGTAAAGTCGTCATTTTTTAGAAAGCCCTGCGTTTAGCAAAAACGTCATTAAAATGCTCTGCTTGCTTCAATCCATGATTTGTCACGGGAAAACGCACAGAGGAAATAATCACTACGTTTTAGGAAAACGGTCCACTTGTGGCTAATGGTGAAGAGTAGTTCATTGTTGTATTTACATCTAATTGATTACGCTACATCAGTATGTTATCTCAAGTTCAATGCCAAAGGTAATTGAGTTACGATTGTGTTAAAAACTTGTTGTTGTTGTTAAAACGTGTGTTGTAAACAACCTAGCGTGTTGTTTGTTTCAAACATAGAAGTATATTATAGACGAAAAAAAGATAAATACAACGTGTTACAAAATAACCCCTAATGCCGAATATGATGGATAGGGACCATTAAACTGAATAACTTTTACAATAGGACCAACTTTGAAATCGCGAAAAAAATTAATTTAACATAACATTAGGTGTATTTCATGCCTTTAAATTATCGCTAGTACCAAAGACCAAAGACACTGTATAATATTCATACAATACGCAGAAAGGATTATCGGGCGACCTATCAATAAACGTTCAAGATATATTGCAACATTTTTTTATATTATGGAGATCAATCTTAGCATAACGCGAAGCAGTCGATTTACATGACAATGGTATCCTTTTACTGTTTCATGCTACTTCGACTGATCACCGACAGTCAGTTTATGAATGCCATTTTCTCGACCGCCATATCATCGAAGATCCATTTCACCGACAGGCTATTTTACCGATGGGTCTGGTATAATTCGGTACGTCTATGAATCTTTTTGCCTTCCTCTCTTCTAACCTATATCGCAGTAGGTCTAACTAACTTTATGTCTACTTCACACTATGACTAGTCATAACGCGATTTAGTCCCTCTACGCATTAGGTACACCGATTTGAAAGGATTTCACCGACAAGCCATTTGACGGAAAACTTATTTCACCGATAATACATTTCTTCAAACGCCATTTTATCGAAAGGAAAATAAAGTAATCTCAATTAAAAGTTTTATATATAATAAAAACTATTGATTTTTGGTCGGCAGTAGCTAATAATGTTAATAAGCAAATTATTTATCCGCTAGCATCTGTGATCAAGGACTAGCGTGGAAAGAGTTTTTAAATAAGATTTTCTCTACCTTTTGAGAGATGTGATGACTGATGACGTTAGCCATGTAGTTAATTGTAGTAAACAAACAATAATGAAATGTAATTATTCCGTGCGTGACTGTGAGTGAGTATAGAATAAAATAATATTACATCTTTTTGAGCACGTTTCTTGCAGATAAGCAAGCAACAGTAATTAAAAATTAATATTAAAGTTTCCATAGACTTTATTGGAAAAATATTATAGGTACCTAGGTGGAAAAAAATTTAGAATCAAGAATTTATTTGCTAGAATGCGGTACATAAGGGTCTTAATATATATTTATATTGTCACATCACATTCACCAGGAGCTGGCAAGCAAAATATAATAGTGGAAAATATAGTATGTCAACATTAATATCATTCAAAATTACAAGTCAAATTCTTATAGATTTATAAAAATATTAGAATTTAAAATTAAAAAATTCAGTCATCGTATAAAAACAGTTTTCACTAGCCATGTCTTTAATATAGATTTGAATTGATTAAAAGGCAGATCTCTAATGTTATCAGGAATCTTGTTAAATATTTTGATAGCCATGAAATAACAGCTCCTTGATCTGAGTTTTGTTCTCATCCTTGGTAATCTTAATTTATTTGGATACCTTGTAGGATATTTACGAATTATTTCATCGTTTTTAAGGCATTCGGCTATGCGTGCGTGGCGACGTCCTATCAGATACGTAGAACTTACTTTGACTTGACTTCAAAAATAGATAGGACCAATTCACGAATGTTAAACAAAATGTTAATCCATTAAAATTTGTAAGATAGTAATATTGTTAATATCTAAGCGCTGTGGATTTTCTGATAATAAATACTTAAATAAAAAATAAAAAATGTTTGTAACGCCTAACCCGATATCCGCAGTTTCGGATTCTGCCAATAGTGTGGCAAAATTTTGTATTTTTCTTAACTTTAGTGTAAGTATAAAGTTGTTTTTTTTGCTTTTCCTAAGTGTTTCTCCATAGTAAATGACTCTCAAGGGCGAGAAACGTCTAAATTTAACACTACTTTCTTGAGTTCTTCATTTCAGCGGTGAAGTACCAAAGCAGAAGCGCAGAATAATGGTCTAAGAGAAGTTATATATACGTAAGGTCTAATTATCAATACAAACAACAGTCAAACAACAAGCATAACAGACATGAACAAATAAAGCAAACCAGTTACAAAGCTCTGAAAGTTCAGAGTTGGAGAGGTCAAATTTAATGAAATTGTTCTAAAAAAATTTAGAACAGGATTCTGCAGGACTTGGATCTTCTATTTATCATTTGATTCTGTTAGGTAGATACTTAACATACAGTCCATTCATATATGTTACAATACACGTTTCACAATGCATTTCTGACTTGATAATCTAAATCTCAATACCACGGGGTCACAGAAGCCTAGACATTTAGTTAAGAATTCATTAAGTTTCACGCAAAATCCTAACTTGCCTCATCAGTTTAGTTGAAGTGGTATTCTGTGACACTTGGGACTTGCGAACTTCCAATTCGTTGATTGGCAAAATGGGCAGATGGTTACTAAACCATTGCGAAGAGTTGTTTTCGCAACATGGCTTTCGAGGTATTTACCATAGTAGTACTACACTTCTTGTGGGTTAACGGTAAACTAGTGCTCAATAATGTATAGCCTGGATGGCAGTGTTTGTGAAAAGTGGGCTGACAAAAATGTTCATCGTTTTAAAACTTATAAGGATAAATATTTACGGCCTGGATTGCTATATGCAGGTATTTTAAGATATTCAATAAAAGTGTATGTATTTACTTTAAGTAGTTAAATATTTTTGAAGTGAAAACTTCTTTAGCGGCGTTGTACGCTTTTTTGTAATGGGGAAAAAATGTTAAACTCGCGTCAGTCAGTCAGGGTCACGTGACCCAGATCGAAAATTCGTAAGACGGATGTGACGGATGGAGAGTAGACAGCCGGCGGTGGAAGTATCCCCCTCTCTTTCTACGGAGCGCGGTGAAAATGGCGGCGCGTCATTTTAAGACGTAGAAACACTTGTGTGACCATAGCAACGCGCAATTTTTTTAATTCAATGTCAAAGCTCTAGATTTTCTGTCATCCTATGGATAAGACTTTCGTAAAATACTGTTCTGTATTCGTAAATTGCAGAGTAAATTCGTAAGCATTCCAAAATATCAAAAACCGGCCAAGTGCGAGTTGGACTCGCGCACGAAGGGTTCCGTACCAAAAAACGGCAAAAAAATTACATTTGTTGTATGGGAGCCCCCCTTTAATATTAATTTCATTCTGTTTTTAATATTTGTTGTTATAGCGGCAACAAAAATACATCATCTGTAAAAATTTTAACTGTCTACCTGTTGTCGTTATTAATATCGAGCAAAAAACAGCAAAAAAATCACGTTTGTTGTATGGGAGCCCCCCTTAAATATTAATTTTATTCTGTTTTTAGTATTTGTTGTTATAGCGGCAACAAAAATACATCATCTGTGAAAATTTCTACTTTCTAGCTATCATGGTTCATGAGATACAGCCTGGTGACAGACAGACAGACAGACAGACAAACAGACGGACAGCGGAGTCTTAGTAATAGGGTCCCGTTTTTACCCTTTGGGTACCGAACTCTGAAAATGCACAACGTTAATATTCAAGTTTTCACTTCTGCCGGCACTCCCGGACTGCAACCCGATTTTTTTTATTTGCGTCAATATGTGTCAGGAAACTCAGGAATAGGGTTACCAGATCTAATAATGAGATTTCCTGACTTTTTCCCTGACTTTTCAGTAAATTTCCTGACATTTTGTACACTTACATCTTTCATTTAGCTGACGTTTGGTATTTTTCTCACTAAAGTGATTAACAAATTATATATGTGTTTTTATTATGTACTTACACTTTTTGGGATTTATAAAATTCCTGACAACTACAGTCTTTCTCTATTTTACTGACGGCTGCATCAAATTCCTGACGTCAGGAAAATTCCTGTTATCTGGTAACCCTACTCAGGAATCAATATGAGTCAAATTGTAAATAATTACGCCCTAATTAATGAGGATTTTGCGGATGTATCACACCAGTGACTCTCGGTCAAACTATTTATATTTGATATTAAAAAGAAAGAGACAAAACACTGTGTAACTAATCATTTGTTATACGACGTTTATTAGTAAGGGGGTTAGGATATAGTAATTAGCTAGCTACACAATTCTTTGCAACTAAAGATTCATTTAGGGACGGTTGGTAATATCATAATATTATTTAATAATCAACAGGGAAAATACCCAATGTTTTTAAACTGTCTCTGAAATGCATAGTGAAACTATAATAGACTGGTAAAAATTCTAAAAATAAGCTTCCTTTACTGTTTCAACGGCATTTTGAAAGCCATTTGGGCAACATGACTTTTCCGATGTAAAAAAGCCTGCTGAATTTGATTCTGAATGTTGCCAAGCCGAATTTTGGCTCCCCCTCCCCCCGATAAAGAAAAATACTTAATAAAAAAATTATCATCTGTTAATAAAATAGGTGAAGGATGAACACGCAAACCAGAACTAATTATCAGATATCCTTTAGTATAAACTATACTACTTATAGTTTAACGACAAAGAATGCAGAGTCATTTACAGTTACAAGACAATGTAAAAGTAGCACAATTATGGTGATAATTAGGTCCCATGATAAATACAATTTTCCTGACATTGACTTTGGTTTCATAAATAGGCATCGTCGCTGATCCTTCCGTTTAGTTGCTCTCGATTAAGCAGAAAGCTAATGTTTCAATCAATCATTGCAATTGGAATCAATCTATCATTGTAATTGAAAGTATCATATTTTCACTATTTTTTTCACTCTGTGGTTGCGATACCACCTACCTAGGTGTTAAAATATTTGAGTTTGTTTGTTTTCACATAACGTTAATACACAACGCTAAGTCACTGTATTCAAAAATATTTCTCAGTGTGGTGTTAAGTGGAGACAGATTGCGGTGACCATTGTGATGTTCCGATTTAAAAATTGTTTTATTTTTGCCGTGAGAGTAACAGTTTTGTTCCTAAATGCTGGAAAGTCTCCTTGCTCTGTGTCATATAAGTGTGTGTACATAGAAAAAGAATGTCAAAGAACAACAATGTCAATAAACAGGTGATCCGAAAAACGAATGCATACATTTTATATGAGATAGGTAAAAAATTACTTTAGATACATAAAATATGACGATATATGGCAAAGGAAATTAATAAACTATTTACCATACTGTTTTCTTCGTCGATAAACGAATAAATGTAGCGAAATTTGGTTTTAGAGAAATGTGTGGCAATATCTTATTTACCTGTTAAAAGTGTGATTACTTGGATTGTTTCTTTTAGTCACATCACAATTACTTAGAGCACAAGACACCATGGCTCCACGATACCTTTATTTTAAATTCTAATTAAGATTATCAAATATTTTAAGCAAATCGTGATTACTCCTTTGCAAGGCGGGCCGCTAGGGCCTCTTACTGTAAAAAATATTTGCACATGTCACTTGATCCTATTTGTCTCTTTTTACATAGACCGTGTCCGAATGATGATAACTTCTCTTTGCCACGCTCTGTTGGTCTTCTTGAGCGCAGCGAAAATTTTTCTATGTCAATGGTCCAGTAAACTCTTAGTCCAGTTTTAGAGGCAAGATGAGGACATAATTGTTGTTAGGTGGACATAAATACTGTTTGTGTCTCATTAAGGACGTTGCTTTAAAATCAGAAATAAAGATGACACCATTTTATTGTGTAGTTAATATGCAACGTTTCATTTAATGATGGCTTCCTAGATACTGCTATTTAGCATAATTGTCCCTCAGACGACGACGACGAAATGGACGGACAATGCCATAAAACTTTACTAGGTATACCTAGTAAAATTTTTTGCCATTGTCCGTCCGTCGGTATACCGACAAATAGTGAATTGTATCATACAAAGTGGTGTAAGTGATAGACAATAAATTGTCGTCAATACAAATTCTCGCAGCAAAACCACTGAATGTTATTTGAACACCAGAGCACCAGCAACGGTGCGTGGATAGGTACCGTTGCGAAAGAGGCGGTCGGGCCATGGGTCAGTATTCAATAAAAACATTACTGAGGTGACGTGTTTTAAATAAAAAAAATCTTTTGGGCTCTACTGTCTTTTTATATTTAAAATAACGGTTGTTTACAACGCAATCACATTTGAATTAAGGCTTTAGAGACTAGACGTGCTTTGATATAATTAGCTGATAAAAATATGGTGTTCACCACATTATAGCCAATTTCCTTGGCATCCAGGCCGTTATTTGCAACTGGAATCGCGGTGCGAATATCTCAACTAAAGTGTTCATACGTTTTTCAACATTGTGGGCCAATTCTCAGCGGATTCTTGATTGTAAAACCGTTATTAACTCAAAAATGTAACCGTATATGTACGTGCTCCAAATAATTTGGTTTCTCACAAACTACAGTCAGTATAAAGGGTATCGCCGGCCATCGCAGGTTATTGTATGCACTTAACAGTAATGGATCAAAACGTGTAGTTCTAAGTTTACCTATTTGTCAAACTAAAGGTGTACTTGTATTTAATGAGTCATTAGTGATGGTTAAACACGGACGTGAAGTTGCGAAGTCCTTAGTAATAGTGAAGTTCGTGTTATCGTAAGAAGAGCACAGATATGGGACATCAACAGCCACGTTTTTGCGGACAACTACTGAGCCAGTATGGTAATCATATTTTCTTTTATTCCGATTACTTATGTCATGGCAGAATTAGGTAAACAAATGGAAAATGTCGTCAACAGAATTATTTTAAACCACTAAATATCAATATTGTTATGATTATGGAAATGTAATGAATGAAACCGTTTTATTTTCAATCTCTGCGTAGGAAGTGATTAGGTTTTAAGCCTACCTAACGTAATCGGCATTGCAATGGGCAACTAAACTTTAAATAAACAAACAAAAAAATGTAATTTAATATTTTCTAATGTTAAACTACACTTAAGGACAAAATAGAAATCCTAAATAGGTAGGTACAGTCACGAGCAATAATATACAGGGTGGATTTATGAGACGGTACATTAACCGTTATAGTTACAGGAGAACGTTACAAAGAGACCTTCCATAACTTTTTGAGATATTCTGAACTGCATTCACAGATTTTGATAAAAAAGTTACCGTTAGCAAAAAAATGCAAAAATACCAAAAAAACTTTTTTTATTCCAATCGATCTTATTACATGTGGGGATCAAAAGACTATGGGATTATTTAAGGTATGAGTACTATAAACGACAGAAATCGCCAAAAACTTTTCCCATACATTTTGTACGGAAAAACGGTAAATCAACTCGAAATGTTTTTATTGCCAAACGATCCTATTTCTTACTGCGATACGATACGATATGTACTACTTTTAGGTACTGTGCGTTAGCTAGATCTCGCTTTCTTGATTTAAGTATGACACTTGAAATGTCCTCTTATAGTGTTTTCTATAACATAAATGGAAAGATGAACGAATTGTTTATCTTTCAATAACTCTATTTTAGGTTATATGAAATTTTGAAATATTGTTTAAAAAAACTTAAATAAACATTATTATTTTAGTTGACCAAACATCACCTCGATCGAAACCCTATTTTTGCGAAAACCTCAGCGATAACAGTCTTTGCAAACATTACAATTTATTTAGTTCAACGTTTTTAAGAGTTTATTCACTTCATGTTGCAATATTATGTTATTTTGACTCATTCATAAAATTGGAACTACATGAACTTGAACTAAGTTAGGAGTGATTAAGTTTCTGGAAATTATTTTTGTTATCAACTATCATGCATGATGCCGGGACGAGCTAACCCGCACCCTGATTATCTAAAAAGAAACTATGTATTTAGCGACCGGTTTCATTCCACATACATTGCTACTTTTCTTTGGTATGTTTTTTTTAATCCAAAAAGAAGTAGCAATGGATTACTATCATCTATGAATTGCAACCAGTTGCTAGGTGGTTTTTAATTAGATAATCAGCTTGCCGATGAATAAAATTCCATTTTCAATTTTATTGAAAATCTAAAATTTTATTGAGTCTACACTACATGATTTAAAATAATTACGAGTTTTAGGTATACATGCCACGCATTTGCTATACGAAATTAATGGCGTATTATAGGGTATGTGTAACATAAGAAAAAATAAATCTATAATATTTTTTCCATCAACGTGTTTGAAAGATTTCGAAAAAGTACTTCTTACATTTTGTATTTTTCACAGACCCAGCTCTGTTGGACCAGTTCAAACTCGAGATGTCGTACGGTATCGAGAGATTCTTTCTACTCACATACTGCCTGGCATGCTGTTGGCCAGGATTGGGAGCCAAAACAGACCTCAGAGTGGTGAGACAGTGGGCAGAGCTTGATTTTGCCTTCCCGACCGATGACGATCGTGAAAATGCACTACGACAAAGGTTTTTCGTGCCTGGAAACTCCGTCCCTATTGATGTGGACGTCCACCATAGACAAGGTATGCGATGCTGTGAGCTGTCAATACATTTTACAGGACTGGAATTTCCTATTTCATGCGTGTAAAAGGTTTCCATTAAAAAATAACGGTTATGCGATAAGCGCTACGTAAATTTTCTTATTGACTGTAAGTTGCTTGCCGACTTCGTACATTGAACTGTTCTGTTCACATTTTTTTTGCTGTGCCAAATATGCACAATTCTTACAAATCTTTAGGTATCTATAGATAGACCGTGACTGTTAATAATGTTAGTTAGTGAACAAAATGACTAAATATATTATGTTAATGAACCTTGTGACGTAAATCAGGACATACATAAGTTATTTACTGTCACATTAGTAAGATAATATTCTCAACTTTTTTAAATTATTTTTATTTTTACAATTTATTGCAATTTGCTACCCCAAGGATTATTACGTACTGCAAATATTAGAAAATATATTTAATACAATTAACACTAATGGAACAGAAGTACTCTAATGGTTAGAGGAATGGTAGTAATGGTACTGATAATAATAAACTTAATAACCATTTGATTATTATGTTTATAATTATTTCAAAATGATAATGATGGATAATTTTCAATTAAAATGAAAACAATTTTATTATCATGTACTTACTTAACTTCCTATGAAATTATCATAATATATTTCTGAAATAGTAAATTCTAAACTTCAAATATTTTAATAAAATTATTAATTAATTAGGATATTTTTATCCTAATACTTATCCTACGAAAAGTTGAACCACCTTAGTTTTATTTCCACTCTGAAAATCCTGGTAAACTTGAGTCACTCATGCACCAAGGGTTACACTTATTAAGCCAAATGTATTCAGGCTAAACTAGTTTATTCTGGGTTTAAACAAATTACACGTACTTACATGTACACGTACGTTAAAAGATTTAAATTATATACCATAAATTCGGTAAGTACTTGTTTATCTGCCCTCCTACTCAAATGGCCAACATTCTATTCGTTTGAATGCTACGCTTAGTATTAAAATTTTAAAATAAGCAGTAAACTATAAAATTACTTGCCGTAAGCTTGACAATTCCGTAGCGTTCAAACGAATAGAAAGTTGGCCATTTGAGTAGGGGGGCTGGACACGTGTAGACTACACCGGTTTGGCCTAAAATACATTAGTTTTTCATGATAGGTTGCGAAAATAATAAAACTTTTGCTGCTAAACACTACTTGTCTGAAACCTATTCTCGTTATTGGATACGAGGACAGAACTTACTTAGGTACCTACCTAAAATTATGAAAATACAAGTTTAACTTTTAAGTACTTATATCTAAAAATGAAATGTGTGTATCTCTTCACTATTCTAATCGAGTACCTATGTACAGTTAAAAATTTCAATATTTAATAATTGTTTAAGATACTGAGGTTTATTTATGTCCAAAATCTTACTGATTTCTGGATTTAGAGCTCATTAATAGAATTACACGCGCGTAATCAAAGGAGATTATCTTATTGTTTACCTACGTAAATAATGAAAATAATGAATCTACGCAATCGTCTTGCTATTTTTGTGAGTTTGCCGATTATTTTTTTCTGATATTTTGAAACTTTTAATTTTTAACTGCATTTTCATATTCTGGGGACCCTATTACGAAAATAACGTACGCAATTGAGTAACGCAGTCACTTTGCCACGATAGTCGTCCGCAGTTCTTTGGTTATGGTTTTATCAAACATTTTGATTTTTTTCTATCGTAGTCCATAGACTACGAAACGAACGATGTCGGATACGCAAGAGAGAAACTGTCAAACTCACGCAATCACTTCGCAATATCGCATATGAAAGTGATTTGTAATAGGAAACAATCAAAACGAAGCACGGACGCAGCTGCGTGTATCGCATTAAACTTTTCGTAACAGACCCCCAGAAACGTGGTCTGATATCCCCATTTCATTTTTAGATATACTTAAAAATTAACGGTGTATATACTGAGGAGAATGCCGACGTTCAAAACGCGTGAAGATTCACCCAATACCTATGTTAACTTTGTCCTATTGCTATGCAGGTAAACTAAAGTCGCGTATATTTCTGACCATCCCTCGGTTTGATGAGGGTCGGCCGGTTACTCTGGGCATCGTGGATGACCAGGGTCGCATTGCCGGCTACCCTGACTACTCTTGGCATGACCACCAGGGCTATAACTGCCGGGGAATGACGTCTGTCTTCAGAACTGCAGTGAGTGTTTATTAATAAGAATATATGATTTTTTTAATGATAATTACCTACACACCCGCAAGGTGATGTCATGGCAGCAGCTCAAGTTGACCCCAAAGGGAATCCCTCTTGCTTCGCAACTTTAGCCACTAGGGTATTCGAAGCTTTAGAGCTTTCTTTAGAAATACGTGTTTTTAGCATGATACGGTTGAGTGGCCGGAAATTATCTTCAGTAAAGCGCATTCACTTAGATAGTGTCGCCCTTTTATCGCGCCGCCTTTGCACGTGCCGCTTCTTGTCAAAGGATGCCGCCGCATAAACAAAGGATACCGCGTGCGGCGTACACCCGCAAGTCAATTTGTATTTTGGCAGTTTGCATCGAAGCGCCGCGCCGTAGTGAAAGCTTGTGTTTGTTGACTCTGCTACGTATACTGAAAATATTTTTTCATCCTTGGAAGGACAGTTAAGTACCTCAAGATGAAACTTTAAGTGAACCAACCAAAAAATACGGGTGTTTTGTAAAACATGTAAACAACTTATGATCAATGTCCATCGGCATTGCGTTGAAATAAGTTTGTCTGCACCTATCAGAGATACTTCAAAAATAGTGGAGATACCAAGAACTAGCGTCGGAATAATATTAAAAATAGGCCCATTAACACCAAAAAACGTAAAAACGGAAGAATCCCACTATCGAAAAGGGACGACTTTGAATGTGATGTAGTACGTCCGAACAGTATACAGATTTTATGCTAATAAAAATCTTCCGACACAAGACACGATTCTGGAAAATTTACAAGCTAATAATACGGACTTTGCGTATAAACGTACGACTCTGCGAAATGTCAATACATTTCTAAAACTTGGATTTAAGTACAAAATACTTAATAAGCTATAACTATTGCGTGAATCATCGCTATTTTTTACCGTTATCAGTAACGTTATTTGTATAACGTTACCAAAAACTTACCGGTCTCTGAACACAAGTGCTTGCAGGTGTACCGACACTATCTAAACGAATGGACTTTACCTCCATTTTCAAAAGGTACTGTATGATCTCGCGACCATACAACTTAAGATGATAGAAAATGATACGAAAAACTTGAAACGTAACAATAACAACGTTAAACCTTATTGATCCCACTTATCTTATCACGAGTCTCTGTAAAAATGTAGGTATTTAATGCCATGAAGCGCTCATGGCGGAACTTGACAGACTGATCGTACTCTATCACGTTTGTTAAGCAACGCTCGGTCCGGAAAGGTGTTGGATGGGTGACCGTTAAGTGGCATTACAACTGAGCGCTTCCGTGCTTCGGAAGGCATGTTAAACCGTCGGTCCAGGCTGTTGTCATCAGCTGATAACAGTCGTTAAGCCAAGTTAGAGGCCTTACAGGCGACTTTATAAACTCTAACACTAGAGGTGGCCACTATTCCTCATTCGATAAGAAAAAAAGATGGCTTATACGAAAACCACAAATTTCTTCATAGATCCATCCGTGGGTTTTGATGGTGACGCCGCTAGGCCGAGAATTGTATTGAATTAGTATGAATGTTTCCCTCACATTGCCAGATAGACGAGTGCAACCGACTGTGGGTGATGGACGCGGGCAAGATAGGCGACCACCAGGTGTGCCCGCCACAGCTGCTGGCTTTTGACCTGTCGTCCGACACGCTCGTGTACCGGCATGTGGTCAACGCATCCAACTACATCGCCACCTCGCTTTTCATCACACCTGTAAGTACATACTTTGGAAATGATAAAGCTGGAATCTTGAATTGTTTAGTTTGTAGTTTCATAGAACGAGGGTGAAAATCCATGATCTGTTTAGTAGCAATTAGAATTTTTAACAACTTTACGCTTTGCTAATACTATAAATGCGAAGGGCCTGTTTGTTTGTTTGTTTGTTACGCCTTCACGTCTTAACTGCTGAACCGATCATCATGAAATTTTTCATACACGTTGCCAGGGGTACAGAATAAGACATAAGGCACCTTTCAACCCGAAAAAAGGAACTGTTCCCGAGGGATACACAAAATACTATCCACGCAGACGAAGTCACGGGCGGTCGCTATCCTTACTAATATTATAAATGCAAAAGTCCGTTTGTTTGTTTATTTGTTTGTTACGCCTTCACGTCTTAACTACAGAACCGATCATCATGAAATTTTGCATACACGTTGTCAGGGGTACAGAAAAGGACATAGGATACCTTTCATCCAGAAAAAACGTATAGTTCCCGAGGGATAGCAAAAAACTGTCCACGCGGACGAAGTCGCGGGAGGCCGCTAGTTTAAAATAATAATAAAACTTTTCAGTTTCATATGAGACGCTGTAAGATACGAAGCTCTCTTCAAAGTGTGCCTTTCATGCTTATTTCCAGGTAGTAGACGTCCGCAGCTCCATCCCTGGCGATTGCAGCGACACGTTCGTGTACGTGGCTGACGTATCTGGGTTCGGGCTGCTAGTAGTCGACGTCGCCAATGACCGCTCTTGGCGAGTCACACACCGGCTGTTCTTCCCATTCCCCAACCATGGAACGTTCACTATCGACGGTAAGTCTCTTATGTATCACACTGCAGTGATACGTTCGTGTACACCAATTTTTTCTGTGTTATTGTCCCTGGCTGACGTGTCCAAGTTCGGTCTGATGGTGGTTGACATCGGCAACGACCGTTCCGGCAGGGTCACACAAGGGTGTTCTTCCTTTCCTCAAATCACGTCTCATAAGTATCATAGCGGCGTCTTTACATAGAAATTTCGATAACGGACATTATCGATAGTAAGTGAATGCCTTTAAATCCGCTGTAATAAGACTAATAAGTAGTTGTACCCTTTTGATTGCAGCGTGTATATCAATAAATAGGTATCTACTTAATATAGACCAAATAAATAATATAGATGTCAGGTACAAATGGCTCGATGAATAGCAATCTGATTAAAATGATATGCCATACCATTAGCCATTTTTAATGTCCCCACTGCTGGGGCACAGCCCTTCCTTATGCGTGGATAAGGAAGATGGGCTAATAACCCACTACGCGGGCACGCGGATTGGTGGGTGTTAACGACTGCAAATGCAGCCGGGACCAATAGCTTAACATGCCTTCCGAAGCACGAAGGAGCTCGAGATAATAAATTTTTGGTCACCCATCCCATGACCGACCCTTGCAAAAGTTGCTTAACCTCCGCAATCGCTGGGCCAGGTGCTAAACCACTGCGCCATCTAGCTCTTCATAAAATGACATACCTAGGTATTAAATAGCCTAAGCCTAAGCCCTTAAGGACGAATAAACTTAGCCTAGCATTGTAAAAATCTTAAAGCTCCCCTATGCTATCAGATTGGAGCAATATTGAGTGAGGTTCCTAATTTCCTATCTCACTAATAATTTAACTTACAGGTGAGAGCTTCGACTTGATGGACGGTGTACTCGGCATGGCGCTGTCGCCGTACAGGCCCGGCCGCGACCGCTACCTCTACTTCCATTCGTTGGCCGCCGCCACTGAGAACGTGGTCCGCACCAAGGTTCTGCGCAATGACTCATTCATTGCCGACTCTAATGCTGACCCGAAGTCAATCAATGTAAGTAGTAACTACTGGTGAATGTCATCGTATATTCCCAGAAGTTCTGTTGAAGTTGTTTCGTGATGGAACTTCTGGATTTTTCCCAGAAGTTCCATTAAATGGACTAATGAAATTTTCATTAGTTCGGTTGTCCATTTTCATTCTCAGAGGTCCAGGAAACTCTGGGAATGAAAATTCCGTTAACTGGAGTACTAGTTAACAGAACCTCTGGAAAAGAAAATTTCGCTAACTGGAGTACTAGTTAACGGAACCTCTGGGAATGAAAATGCCATTAGTCCAGTTAATGGAACCTCTGGGAAAAAATACACTAGTTCCATCACGGAACAACTTCAATGGAACTTACTAATTTTGTTTGTGACCAATATTTTACAGTAGAAACAGTGGTATAAACGGCGATTGCATTTTTTTTATTTTACAGGTGTTTCCCGATGAGCGACCAAATCAGTCAGCAGCCGAAGCTATGGACCGCAATGGTATACTGTATTTCGGTCTGATGGAGCCACCTAGCCTTTGGTGCTGGAATTCTGGTACAGAATTTAAACAAAGAAACTTCCATCAGATTGCGGTCAATAGAGAAACGTTGCAGTTCGCTAGCGGAGTCAAAGTCATCAATAATTTAAAAGGAGAACAGGAGTTGTGGGTGTTGACATCAAGCTTCCAGAGAGTTATGACGGGGTCACTTGATAGTAATAGGGTAAACTTTAGGATCCATGCCGAAAAAATTAGTACTTTATTGGCAAACTCTCCATGTGCGATTCCCCCAAAGGGCGGGCACAACCTTGGCTACCATGCCAATCTTATTATCCCGGAGGGCGGGTATCTTCGTGGAACGCTAAGGTATGGCGCTGTCTCGTATCTTTAGAGATTCGCGCGTTTTCAGACCATATGTTTAATGCACCTCTGTGGCATTACTGGCCATAGTTACCAATATAGTTTATAATGAAGAATATAATTTATTAATAAACAAATTCCATTGTTATCATTTCTTACTATAGATAAGCGATTCAAAATAAGAAAAATAGTAATAAGATTTGAAAATAATTTTCAAACGTCACGTTTATTCATTTTCGACAACATTTATAAAGATTGTTTCAAAATATCGGTATACATTTGTATCTTCCTTGAGATACTCATATCAATATGTTTATCTTCTACTCCTACAATCATGCCTCCTATAATAGAAGGGTCTACCTTCTCTGTTAGTTGTATTTTTTTCCCTCCTTTCACAAATTTCTGTAAAGCTTCCATTAGTGCACTCCTGCTGCCGTCGTCCAGAGGTTTTGCCGTGATCACTTCACATAGAGCCTCGTTCCTGTGAGCGACCATCACAGCGAGGAACATCGTGATCATCCTTCTTAATTTTTTCAAGCGTCCATTTTCAGCTACAAGTGCCAAAAAGTTGATGGCAGCAGCCGGCATACCTGTTACAAGTAAAAGTACATGCTTGCACCTAAATATTTGAAGTTAAAAAATCTGAAAATATCTAATATTGAATTGCCTATAAGATATCAAACAAAATACCTTTCCGTAAAACAGTTCACGACGATTGTTAATAGTGAAAGTCAATAGATTATTGAATCTAAACTTACAACCTATCTTCATTGTCATGCAATAGTTAATTAGGACACTGATTTCCTCGTGCACTTAAAAGGAGTAATCATTTTATTAAAACAACTTTATTAAAGTTTTACTTACCTGCTTGTTTACCAACTTCTGCCATAAGTTTTCCTTTAGCAGCGGACGATACCATACTGGTCTCTATGAAATCGACAACTGTGGGCTTGAGGAGCTCCTTCTGTAGAGCCCGAAGGTGCTTCTGCACTTCATCGATTTGTTTCATCTGGAGAGCGGCGCTATACAATGCAGTTACATAACGCCCTTCCACACCTTTGGCACGAAATAAAAGAATCTATGATGCCTAACCATCAGCCATTTTTAATGTCCCCACTACTGGGGCACAAGCCTTCCTTATGGGTGGATAAGGAGGATGAGCCATAATACCTACCATGCGACTACCTCAATGCGGATTGGTGGGTGGTGGGTGCTAACGACTGCAAATGAAGGGGTTTTTTTACAAAAACTGTAACTGACACTTTTTACAATTACGTGTTTATGGTATCAAAAAATTCTTTAGATAAAATACTACATGCTACTAAAATCAATTTTTACAAATATTGCGTATTCACCTTGAAATCATGTACCAAAGTTTTGGTACTTTTACAAAAACAACTTAACTGTGGAATTTTTTTACAAAAATAATGTAACTACACGTACTTACGTAGTTTTTGTAAAAAAAAAATCATATTGGTGCTTAAATAATCTACAAAAAAAAGTGAATTGAAGATAAGGAAAATGTAATAAAAAAGGAAAAGTACTTTCAAAACGTCATTTCCTACAGAGATTTCAGTGTACTCACTTAATCCCAATACAGTTAATGATTTATCAAACTGTCAAAATAGGTACCTATCTTAGCCCCCCTAGCATGACCACCGAAATATGATATAGAAATTTATCTTGTTTGACTGTCAAAAGACAATGGATTTTGACAGTTGGGTGTCGATAAAACGCTATATAACGCGATATATATCGTGTTTCGTCGGTCATGCTAGAGGGGCTGATAACCTCAAAAATAATATTTTGTTTTAAATAATATAATTGGAGCGGCAGAAGAAAAAGATACAGATGTTGTGGAAATTGACAGCGAAGAAAAATAAGACTTGGGTAATATTAATTTTGGAAGATTGTTATCATGATCTTGTGATTTTTTCTACAAAAACAGCATAACTTATCAAATTTTACAAAAACTGCGTAACTTCAACTTAAATTTTCACAATTTCTGGAATACTGGTAATAGATATTAATGTTCTTGATAATGATTTCTATTCTATATACCCACAAAAATAGTTATGCAAATATTTGTGATGATAAAATTAAACCGTAAGGCGGGAGATGGTTTTTTGTCTCTCCGGAAAAATTTGTAGCAAAACAGTTTTGAAGTTTTTGTAAAAAACCCTTCAAATGCAGCCGGGACCAACGGCTTAATGTGCCTTCCGAAGCACGGAGGAGTTCAAGATAATATATTTTGGTCACCCATCTCATGACCCAGCCTTGTGAAAGTTTCTTAATCTCCGCAATCACTGGGCCAGGCGTTAAGCCACTGCGCCATCGAGCTCCTCTTGATGATCTTAATGTGTAACTAAATAATAGATGAGTAGGTACTTTTTATAGCCCGGTAAAGTGAAAACGCCCACCCCAACCAGGGGTTTGTAGAGGCGACCAAAGGTAAATGTATCTAACTCTACCGTGAACTAAAAATGAAGTGAACAGGCAATAGACTGCAGCGCTTCTTAAATGAAACCGGTCTAACACTGCAATCTTCAAATCACCTGCCAAGCGTGAAGATATGGCTCCCATAGGATAGGATATGATCCCGATATACGCATAATGCCATAGTCCTGCAGTAGACTACAGAAGGTTATTTGTAAAAACCAACAACCTCGCAGTAGTAGATTACTAACATCATAAATAAAAGCTAAGCTAAGCTATAATCCTAAATAAGCTATAATATATAACTAATATAAAACCCGAAAGAGAACCAAATAATTTTAATAAAAAATAAAATAAAGCTATAACCCTGTAAAGTCTGTTCATCCTTACTTGTCTTATTTAGTAAACAGTTTTTGACAGTTGTCATACGTCTTTTAAACTTAAATCGTTATTTAAAAATATGTTAGTAAGCTTATGAAATTATTGTTAATTTATTAACAATTTATTTCGTAATCTATGTGTGGAAAACCATTTGTTTTATTTTAAAAATGATTATTTCAATAAAGAGTTGGGTGAAGATTGTTTACCATATAAGACAAGCAAGAATCTTAAGACAAGTAAGGATGGACAGACTTATAATTATGAACTGTCATGTTGATAAATGACTTACCAAATACAGAAATCGGTGGTTTAGTAGATTGGGCAGATGATTGATATCTTGTCAATATTTTAGAAAAGGCTGATATGCAACAGCAGTATTTATTGCGTATTACATTCATTTTAAATTACTATTTACTTTTGGTTTTATTAAATTCAACTGACATTTTTAAACACTTTGATTACCATTGACTTATTATGTGATTTGATTACAAACGACGACTAACTTGCACGTCAAAAACAATCAAAGAGGTTTGTTTGCTTTTTTCATAAACTTAATATTCCACTGTAGCCACTGACGTCCATTATACAAGTACGCTGGACAGGTGAACGTCACCTGACATTTGTTCCACTGATTAGTTCCGAGTACACTCACTACTGTCATAGTAGAATCTACTGCTCTCAGCGCCAATATGGCGATTTTCAAATCGGCACAAAAAATTACTGTCATTTCATGACATTAGCCTGTCCAGCGTACTTTGTATAATGGACGTCAGTGACTGTAGCGAAAAAATGTCTAAGTCTATGCTTTTTTCATGCTTTTTTTCTGTGATAATAATCTTTTTTTCGTCGCAACAACATCCTCTGAGCTCATATATAATGGCTTTGGTCTACTAGCGATAATTTAAAGATATTAAAATATACAATACTAAATATACACCTAATTTTATCAAGAAAAACACCCACATGTTTAGAATCCATCCCCTCTCCTGTTGGAATGACCGCGATTTTTGACTTATTTATTTTAGATGGCCCTGCCGAAAAATATTAATTTCGGACCTAAAGTCATACAGTTATTTTAAAAAAATACTATTCGAAAACTAATAGTGCCACTTATCAATTAAAAACTTTTTGTAAATTTCAACTTTAATACTTCATAAAAAATTACTAAAATAAATTTTAAACTGAAAGTGAGCTTTTTTAGTTTTTCTTATAAATTTCAAAACATTAATGTGCATTTTTTGGATTATTCTTATACACATGGATATTATCAACAAAACTACATTACAATCATTTCTGTGAGTTGCATATTTCGACAGTAGTTATTGTTGCTGAAATATAACCTTAATTTTCGAAAATGCACAAATTTCAAAACTCATAAAAATTTGCTGTTATCATTCAAGTACATTTTATTCAAATAAAATTATCAACATAATTTTAAAAATGTAAAAATGTTTTTATTTTTGTCTATTTTCGAAAATAAAATTATTATTGGTTACGTAAGGGTCATATTCAAACAAAATAACTCTCGAAATATGCAACACAGAGCAATAATATCAATGTCATTTTGTAGATTATATTCCTGTGAATCATAATAATGCAAAAAATGCACATTATTGTCCTAGTTTTTGAGATATGCGAGAAAATTAAAAAAAAATGACTTAATTAATTTTTTATGACGTAATAAAGTTGAAAGTTTAGACAAAGTTTTTACATGATAATTGATATTATTAGCTTTCGAATAGTATTTTCTTACTGTAGGACTTTTAAACCCGGAAAATTTAATATTTTTGTCAAGGTCATCTAAAATAAAAAGTCAAATTTATAATGACGGCCAATATTTAGACCCCGACATGTGGGAGGTTTTGTCGATAAAATTGATCATATTATCTGCCTTTAAAAGCTCCGACATCGCTAACCAAACATATTGTATATGTGAAATGTACTTACCAGCCCTTACCTCCTAGACGCTCCCTGAAAGCGACGCAAGACAGCCAGGTCCCAGGGGTATATAAAACCATAGTTTTATATACGCCTGGGACCTGCCCCACCCCCTGAATGCAATTACATGCCAATGGGTAGTCGATTATTTTTTGGAAAAAATGCTCTATGTTTCTACTCTGGCCGCGCGCATGCTTCCTGAAAACTAACCAAGCCGATGTCTAACATGTTTGTAATGATGCCACCTACGACCCTGTTTACCATTTATATCAATATGAGATCGATTATATATTTTTTGCGATCGGAGATCATTGTAAGGGAGGCCATATGTTCAGGGTGGCATATCTCCCAAAAGCTTCCTACTTTGCAAACCCAGATAACTATATTTGATAACACCAAACTAATGGCTAATCTTGCCAATGTGGTCTGGTCAAAATATGCGATAGATTGAAAATGAGCCTCTTGGCTGGCAGTCCATTGCCGAACAGCAAAGCAAAGAAAAGAAACCGGTAGGTCTGGGGTCAGCCTAAACCTTATTAAAAAAGAGCCCAAAGAAATTATGTATGGAAAATGTTTTTCTGCTTTTCAAAAAGCCACTATCAGCAATGTAATGATATTGTATATATTTGGAATCGGCAAGAGGGCATGGAACCGATTTTAACCGATTCCAAAATAACCGGGAAAAACCGATTCTTTTTTGTCCTGTGAGAATCGATTTTTAAATTAGTAAGAATCGATTCTCGATTCTTTTAGATTCTCGTAAAAAAATACTAAATTCCCAATCTTACTGCTTAGACGGCTTAAGTTGTGATGGCGCGCACAAATAAGGAGCGACGGAACAAAAATAGTTAACTACTCAAGAGGCAGAAAATGATGTGACACATGTTATAAGGCCTCATTTTTTTAAATCCTACCCGGCTAACGAATCGATTATCGAAAAGTCTGCTGGGTTTCAATTTAAAACAGAAAAATCAAAGTAAGGAATTTCGTCTTGTACTTTCTGTTGACATAATTTGGAAGATTACGATGTTCGTGTGACATCATGAATTGGGGTTCGCCATTTTCGCCCAATTGGGGCTCGATTTATCTGTTTTAATTTGAAACCCAGCAGACTTTTTGATAATCGATTCGTTAGCCGGTACGGCCCCTGATGCTGATATTAAGTCGAAACAAAATTAGTTATTTTCGATACAAAAAACACTTCAATACAGACTGACGGAACAAAAATGGTTAAAAACGATTTTTTTTTAAGTATTTTAACAAAACTAGTTAATTTCTATACAACGTTTGCATCTATTCTTGATATTAGTTAAGTAGGTACGTAACTACTACGGTACGTACCCACCAAACAAATATGTATTTGTTCGTAACAAAATTAGTTAATTACTTTGGGGTTGGATCAAAATTGGTTAACTGCATTAGGGTTGGGTCAAAATTAGTTAACTGCATAAAAAAAAACCTATATCTTCTGATTTAAAATGCTATTTTTTTTGGGAGAGTATCTCATACAATGATTTTTTCTATAATTTTTCCTATCAAAAAAGAAAATACATTATTATTGTGGTAGGTAAGTAATACTTTTTTTGCTTTTTTTTTTCTTGATTCCTTCCTTTTCTTTTATGTTTGACTGTTATTGTTCGAAACGTTAATTCCTGTGCAATTTATTGTTACTTTATTTGAGAAAACTAGAAGAAATGAAAAAGTAGGTACTAGTAACAATCGGCAGGAGTCCTACTTCTACCTATGCTACTATAGACCCTGTAAGAATAAAGTAGCTGTTTCTTTTATGTTTTCGTGTTTTATTTTAAGTAAATAATTAGATTTTAATAGAAAGATAACTAAAAAACGCGTTTTTTCTTTACTTAACATGAAACGAAATTGTAAACAAAAAACCAAAAAAGAATCGAAAAGAATCGAAAAAACCGGGTACCCGATTCCGACCAAGGAATCGGAATCGAAATTTTCGATTCTTCAAAGAGGTCCGATTCTGCATGCCCTAATGAACACTGACATGAAAAATTTTTTTTTTATTTAACTGGACTGGCTGTCTGTATGATTTGACAGCTAAGTTTTTGTGCCTATTTGAAACGCCACTAGCGTGCGTCTAAGAACTAATTTTAACGTGCAATATGAAAATGGTTGACGTGATGGTCTCTCCAGACTTCAAACTTTAGTACCATGTACGCACGCTATGCTCACGCTACGTCCTACAGCGCCAAAATGGCGGAAATCAAATAGGCACAAAAACAGTTTGACATAAGCCTGTCCAATGTAAATATATGCAGGTCAATGGGCAAGAAGAAAGAAGCCCTTTCATTTGATACTTAACACGAGGGGTTTTAGAAAAAAACAATACAGAAAAAGAATTGTGTTATAATATAACTCATACAATAACAACAGACAGCTCCCCTTCAGAAGGTTCACCATGCCAAACGGTATTCCTCGATCACCATACGCCGTATATTGCACTTTTATGTCGGGAATCTTTGAATTTTAAAAGGTAGTTTTATGTTTCATATGAATTGTGTGAGCTACAAAATATGAAAATAATAAAAAAAAATTGAAATTCTTTATTTATTAAGCGATATGAAAAAATATATGAAAAAAAAAATTGTTCATGCGTCATGCACGTGAACGGGTGCTGCCAGTGGGAATGGGTCTGCTTCTGTCTGCTTGTACTAAGGGCGTCGCATATAGGTATATTTTTTCTTCATGTTTAATATTATCAATCTGTATGGCACTTCTTACTCAAAACATAAAATTAATAACTAATCCTTGTTTTGATTTCTCACTTTTTTATTGCTAATGACTAAAATGATTATTTTGCTTTCGTAATATTTTTTCGTATTTTTTCGTCTTTAGTTTTGTAAATAAAGGCCTATGAAAAGCTTTTGGATATTAGTTTTCAATTCAGTGCCTTAGGATGGGTAGCCTAAGTATGTCATGCTCTCTTTAATCATTTCTGCGGTGGTTTCGTGTGGGGCGGGTCGTTACGTTCCCTCAAATATGGTTGAGCGAAGCGATGGCTGGTCCATGCGTCATGCTCGTGAACGGGTGCTGCCAGTGGGAATGGGTCTGCTTCTGAGTACCTATCTTAACGCATATTGAATTGTAAGAATTGCGTTTTTACTTTTTATGTCTTGCATCAAGTGTTTTTTTGGTTCGAGTAGCAGACAGAGTGATTTCTCAACTAGTTGAAAGTTATTTACTATATCATTTACCCATCTGAATGTAGTAGATATTTAATTTTAACTTACCTACCCATTGTGTGCAAACTTTTGTTATTATTGTGATGGAAAATGACCTCACTTTAAACGTGGAGCTCATTTTTCAATGTTGACGACTCTGTATGAAATATACAGGGAGAAAAAAGCAGCCCTTGACGAGTTTCTTGCCGGTTCTTCTCGTTACAAGGTCTCCCGCTTAGGGTTTGCGAACCGATGGCGTAGCTTCTATGACATTTACAAGTGCTTGTAACAGCCTAGACAGAATAAATTATTTTGAATTTTGAATTTTATAGAAATCAATGTACAAACAGGGCTGCCAGGTGGCCGGGACCCACTGGAATTGTCCCGGAATGAAAGCATTTGTCCCAGGTCCCGGAATTGAGTTAAGTGTGCCGGTCTACCGTACCATACCGTAATGTACCAAAACACGATTATGTATCGCGTGAATTCGCGTGATTGCCCTTCAAAACTTTTTTTATAAAACTATCATTTACACAAAGTACTTACCTAAATAGTTCCATTAAAAATTGATAAAAAGGTTGCAAGTAGGAGGTAGTAAAGAAAGAAGGTACAAAATTAATAAGTCTTTCCTTTCTTTCAAAAAGATTTTAATTAATCTTATTAGAATTAAAAAGAATTAAAATTATTTATCAGATTATAAATGTTTACACTAGTATGTCGTACTGGAACGCCTGATCGGTTTCAAGCAGAGCTCGCACGTACACGACCAACGAACCGAGGGCCATTGCCGACGTCAAGGAGTTACATGACCCTCCTTCGGAGGACGCTGCTTTCTTTACACGATACTCTTCCTGCAAAAGAAAACATCTTCAAATAAAATATATAAATGCTTGGACAATTTTACACAGCGCCACCTAGCCTAAAACAATGCAAAAGTTTGATCATATACTACATAAATACTTTTTAAATATATAATTATTATACATCGTAACGAGGTATTCCTCGAAGCGCACCCATTTTGAAACGTACGTAATGAAGCGCACCTAAATTATTCCTCCACCAATACAGGTAAGCTAACAAAACCAATTACCTATTTAGGTGCGTTTCGAGGAATAGTTTAGACGCGCTTCATTAGATGCGATTCAAAATGGGTGCGCTTCGAGGAATAACCTCATAGTAAGAGGAACACCCAGACCCGTCAGAGAAATTAAAATTCATCATTTTAGTTTCTACCCGGCCGGGAATCGAACCCGGGACCTCTTGCGTGGTAAACCACCATGTTGACCACTGCACCACTCAGGGCGTCTCTTGTGGTCGTCAGGACGTCAATTCTTTTATAAAAGAATATGGAAGACCCGGACTGGAAAAGAAAGTCTATTAACGTAATGAGGGTCTACATTTTACCTACATATCTTGTATGTAATAGCTAGTCTAGATGTGTTAGTATTGTATAACTTTAATTAATTACATTAATTAAACCAATTCATTAACCCGTCGCACGTTCTGCAGACTTAAAATTGTGAAAGTCTTTTAATGGACCAAGATTTTAAAAGGTTTACTATTTACTTATTTTACATTTTTATAAAGAAACTAGCGGCCGCCCGCGGTTTCACCCGCGTGGTTCCCGTTTCCGTGGGAATATCGGGATAAAAAGTATTCTATGTTTTAATCTAGCCTATCTACTATCTGTGTGCCAAATTTCAACCAAATCTGTTCAGTAGTTTTTGCGTGATTGAGGAACAAACATCCAAACCCACAAACTTTCACATTTATAATATTAGTAGGAAGTAGGATAGATCCTAGGCAGTTTATGAATCTACCAAAATTGCTACAAGTAAAATTTGAGTATGATTTTAACTATCACTCAATAAACGGAAGTATGTTTCAAATTTTACCTCTCTATCTTTTGGTGGAGGATTAGCTGCAGGTCCAACGAATCCAGTTAATTTCAAAAATGGTTGTCTGTCGTCCGCGTAACATCCTCTTGGTTCCTGCCAAGATATTATCTTGTTCATCCATCGAGGTTTAATAAATTCTCCATAACCTTGCGAGGCACAAAAGAAGACTGAAAAAGTTCAAAAGTAAACACGCTTGAATAACTTTTTATTTTAAAATATAGCCTTTATTTGTCTACACCATATTCGTATAGGTACTTTAACTTACTCTGCTGCAAAAATAAAGTTCTAGTCCCAGCTGGATGGTCCCAAGATTCTAATGACTTAGTTTCCTTGTAAATTTGTATGCAGAGCTTGTAAATGTGTGCAGACAAGTCTGTGCCCTCCATACAATCGAAAAGTTTCGCCAACACGGCCGCACGAACTCGGCTGGTCTGTTGGAACGCTAGCCCCGACCCTTGCATCAGCTGCGTGCTACATTCAGGACTCATCTCGCAGACACCTTCAGCTTGCGTTGTCTGAATTTCCATTGCAGATATTAATAGCTGCATCGTACAAGCATCTGTAATGGTCAGTTATTATTACATGAATCTAGGTTAAGGCTTTCACCACGGTGGTTACCAATTTGGACTGATTTCAAACAGCGCCACATTGTGGTCAATAAAGGAAGAACTATAAAAACGCTGGCCTCGGGTGAGGTAAAGCGTATCAGTGTTTTTTGATGGAAATTAAAATTACAATAAACTTATAACTTTATCATTATAAGCAGGCTTTCAGTAATTTCACATGGTAATCATATCGTCAATATCGTAGTTTGTTGGCAATTCAATAGAATCATGAATGTATTGAAATGTTGCTAAATTATCTTACAAATTAAATGATATAGGTAACTTCGTCGTTTGGGAAAACAGAGCAACAAACCGAAATTCAAAACAGTTATACAGAAGTTATAAATAACATCTAGTATGGCATTAATTCTCCTGCCTTTTATAACGTTAAAAAAGTCAAGGAAAATTCCTTACCACCTGCACAGAATATATAATAGTATCACATGTCTGTTAATATGGGCATGTATTTTTTACAATTACTTCTTTTTCTACCAAAAAGGACTCAAATTGTAGCACAAAACCCATAAAACTTGTATGGTAAAAAGTGGATAAAGAAGCCAAACCGCTTGTAGAGCATTGAGTGAGAGTCATGCTATGGCATGCAATAATATGTTATTTGGCCGAGTTTGCCTTGTCGGCTTGCAAGGCGCTTTTCTCTACTAAGATAATGAGATTTATATTTAAATCTCTCACCTGAGAGATTTAAAGATATTGAAACATTACCGTTTTTAGATGAAAGACATGGTTTCTACACAAAAAAGCTTATGAAGTGAGACTATGATCGGACGTGTATCGGTGGAACATTTTTTGTGCTGGTTTCTGCTGGTTTTTGGTAGCTTCGGCACAACTGTTTAAAGCAATCCTATGATATGACTAGCAATTGACTGCACTAAGGGTTCCGGGTTCGAATTAGGGTTGATAAGAATTCCTCATCGCAATTTTTGGAGTACCTCAACCATTACCGCATAAAAAAATTCTCCTTTCCCTTCACTTCCTCTTAGATTAAAAGGAGTTAAAGAGGAACAGCGTCAAAATTAATCTTCGTGAACATTTATTTTGACGCTCACTTGTTCCCTCCCCATTGTTAGTTTTGATTATTAAATTGTATTGGAGTAGGTACCTAGTGGGCACACTGAAAGTTTTGCATTTCTGGCAACACACAAATATTTGAATTTAGAATGTTATGTTTTTTTATTAAACCTAAAAACTCATTCATGAAATTAAAACAAAAATTTACCGGAAGTTGCGAGTCATTTGTTTGTATCACAATGCGAATCGTTTTCTGGTCTTTTCTATGATGAAACAGGTGAAGATCGGCATTAAAATGCGATCACTGTGCAAAAGAAGACTATTGTCATATGATTAATTGAAGACAACCGGCATATTACCTACTGGACAATTTGAGGATACTTGAGAATAAGTATGACATAATTTTCAAAAAAATATTCATCCGCATTCAAAAATTAGGAAACTGTTGCCGCTGGATTCTTCATGTACTCACCATGGAAAAAACAGGCTTGAATTGATTGATGTAAAAGATATGTTGCTAAAGTGTGAACACGGTTGTTCTAATGCTGTGTACGATATTGTGATAGAAGATAAAATATAGACAAATTGTTTCGTAATCAGAAAAATATCAATAGTCTTTTATCGAACGAGCGAGCGCGAAGCGCCAGCGAAGCGTCTATGCTTCAGCTTGGGCAAAAATTCTATCGTATGTCCTTCCGGCCGACGGCTGTCCGTTTGTTCTCCTCTACAGGTCGCATTTCTGAACACGACAATTCGTGTGAGCAGGTTCAAAAATTATACAGAATTTTTTTATCGAGCCAGTATTTCGAAATTTTTCGAAATGGTGGAGATAGAAAAAACATATTTCAGTCCGGTTTTCCGGCATTGGCTGTTCTCCTCTAAATGTCGCATTTCTTAACCGAATCTCCTGAAATTTTGTGAACAGGTTTGATAATGGGGTTGGCAACGCAAAGCTAATTGTAGATGTCGCTGCGTACGCTTGTTCCTAAGTCAGTAGACGTTCAGAACAAAATGTATGGGAAAATAGGTATTTATTTTGTGGGATTTTTTACCGAAAAAACCCATTGACCCAAAATGGATATAAAAGACTATTCTACAATGCAAATGCCGGAATTGAAAGCCAAATTAAGACGTTTTTATTCTTAAAGAATTTATCAATTTTTTCTATTTCCAGATTGTTCGAAAATTTGTAAGTGCCAACATTTTAAAAGCATATTACACAGAATTTAATAATTTTAAAGCTAAAAAAACTATTTTTTTAAGTAAAAGTCGTTTGTTTTCATAGCTCCCGTGGAACAAGCGTACGCAACGCCATTTTGACAGTTGCTTTCCCCATTAAATAGAATTTTTCAGTCGGGCCAGATTTTCGAAATTTATCGAAATGGCGGAGATATGTTATGAAAAGACATATTTCAACAGTTTCGAAAAGTTATCAAAAATGTAACAAAACTTTTTTTGTTAGTGGCGCAAAGTAAATTTTGTTTTTTATTATTAGAAAACTCAAAAGTTCAGCAATCAAAACATTTCTGGCCAATATTCGTTTGTGACAGAATCTAGGATTACGTATATTATTTGCACAGTATAGATACTTATTAGTTGAAAAGTCTAATATCTATTCGGTGTTATTTGTTTTTAAAAAATAAAGCAACTTGAGCTACCATTTGACGCGAGGTCTATAGCTCACAGTGCCACTGTCTTGGATGAATTCCAAGGCCACTAGTTTATATTGATGTTCGAAGTCGACATTAATCCGGCAAAATTAGACTGACAGAATCGTGGGCAAGGATTTGACTGCATTACTTATTTTTCTCCCAGACACCTATCTGAAATAACCTACTTGAAGAACAAAACACACTTAATGATGAGTAGATCACTACTAGTTGGTGCCCATCTATCTGTCTTTAAAAAAGATAAGGAAAAACAAGCCAGAAGTGACCGATGACAATTTTCCAGTGCATACCGCGATGAGGACAAAGTCATTTTCGGTTATGAAAATTTGGAGTTCATGATCAATTCTACATTATTTTAGACTTTACATCTTGCAATTTCTTTATCAATCTAGAACTTTAAGATACGATGAGAAATTTCTCATTTAAGGGGCCAGAGGAAGCCGTGAGAGCGTATGAAAAACATGCCCTTAGACAAATCATGCTTATGTTTTATTATTGGGAGGGTGCGAAGGTATAATAATCGATCGCAGCGCTCATGGTGGCAAAAAGTAGAAATAAAGAAGGCTCTGTAATCTGCTTGAAAACGATATTTAATTTATCACTAGCGATACAGGAATAATAATATATGTTTGTCGGAGCGCGAGCGCCGTGCTACCCAGGATTATTGGAACTCTTAGCGCCATCTATTGAGTTGAGTCGAAACTATCAAGTCGGAAACGTCAAGTGGCTCACTTGGGTAAGGTCGACACAGCGAGTGTATAATCTGTGCAGCAAGCGATGACTTTGTCTATGAAATAGTTTGACAGTTGACAGATTTGATGTTTGTCAGTTTGACAGTTGACAGTCTTGACGTTTCCTGAGGCGGGAAAATGTAAAGAGCGCTTTTTGGGGGTAGTCGATGGGGGATTCTGTTACCGACAGCGGTAGTGAACGGTCGTGGAATTGAATTCGCCTCGCTGTGTCGAACTTGCCGCGTTTACCGACTTGAATCCGTGTGAATCTGTTCGATCGTCTGTTATTTTGTGCTAACTTGATGTTGATTGTAAGAATAGAGGTTGTGCATTGTAAAGAGACTATTATTTCATGCTCGGCGATGAATAATCTTCTCCTGACGACACACCGCTCTCCCACCTGACTCCGTCATCAGAAGTGGGATGCAATCCAAACGTCCCACGTGGTGAGAAAAGTGAATCAAACAATATGAGGTGTGATAACGAGACACGTGCAACGGAAAATCAATGTGATCAAAGAAAAATGGCTTCTATTATGAACCAGTAAAATGGCAATTTTATGGCTTTTGAACAAGCTATGCGTGCGTCTACTTCGAGTGCCAATGTTCGTTCCTGAGTTTGGCCCCGAGTGAAAAGATGAGCGCAACTATCAGCGCAGGCAAGCGGTGATGGAATGGCGGCAGCGATGCAACGGTGGCGGCAGCGATGCAACGGTGGCAGCACGATGGCGACGCAGTGGTGGGTGCAGCCAGCGTGGCGAATCTACAAGGTCACTTTATAAGGGTCAGTCGTAACGATTTTATTTCGATTTTATTTTAAAACTGAAAAGTCACTTAGTATTTCTATTGGTTGTGATTATGACGAAAAAAATAATGATTGGTGTAGAAATGGTGAAAATTACAAAAATAACGGTCCAGATTAAAGTATCATTCTGTTTCAAAAGAATTCAAGGGAGTAAATGAAACTAAAATTAAAAGAGCTAAGTAATTTGTGACTTCATTTATTAGAAATTGTTGCTGAAATTTAGTGCAAAAATAAGGAAAATAGAATGAAATCTTTCTTATTAATGTCATATTCTGTGGTAATGTAATGTTAGCACTTTTCTGTTGTAATGTAACCACTTTTCTGTTCGAATTCACTGCTAACAGTTTGTAGATGCATCAGTGTTTCTGAATATGTTCACTGTGAGTGCACTGTGAGTACAATTTGAGTACTCTGTGAGTATGGTGTGAGTACACTGTTAGTACACTGTTAGTACACTGATAGTACACTGTTAGTACACTGTTAGTACACTGTTAGTACACTGTTAGTACACTGTTAGTACACTGTTAGTACACTGTTAGTACACTGTTAGTACACTGTTAGTACACTGTTAGTGCACTGTTGGTACATCGTTAGTACACTTTTAGTCATAGTGTGGTGAATTTGAGTAAGCAGCTGTTGCTACATAGGAATATGAGTTCAGTTTAGTCACTAGTGTTCATAATCATGAAATTAATTCGTTCCTGACTTAACAAAGTTTATTTTTGACTATCTGGAAAGCGATTGGATCTTCAAAAATGAGAGTGAACAAGGTTTCGGAGCGCATACTGTGTGTTTTCTTCTCTGTTTCAGCTGATGTACCATACCAGAGGCATAGAGTGCTGACAGCGATGGTGGTATCAAAAGAAGTGATTTCATCACCAAGCGGCGTGAAGTCTTCGACGGCGTGCGAGACAAGGAGGTGAAAGTAGACGACGACGTCACTATGTCTCGAAGATCTCTGCTTCCATCAGGTGATCAGATCAAAGTTTTGTTTTGTTTTTGTTACTGTAAAGTTATAATGCAGTCACAACTGAGTTTAGTGTTAGCAAGCGTTTAGTCTTAGCGTTCATCGGATATAGTTGATGATGATGAAGGTGATGATGATAAAGGTGATGATGATAGTGATGATGTTGCTTATGATGATGATGCTGCTGATGGTGGTGATGATGGTGATGATGACTAATACTCACTGGTAATTGGTGATAATGATTCTTAGCTGTTAGTAGTATTGGTTGATAATAGTACACCAAATTAAGGGTTAGGTTAGGATGCCTGTCAGACGCCTGATGCCTTTAGGTTGTCTTGAAGTGTTAATTGTTAACTGACTATCAGACACCAGATAGAGGTTGTCTTGAGTCACTGTCAGACGCCGGATGGAGGTTGTCTTGAGTCGCTGTCAGACGCCGGATGGAGGTTGTCTTGAAGGTTGACTTTCAGACGCCGGATGGAGGTTGTCTTGAATTCTAGTTGACTATCAGACGCCGGATAGAGGTTGTCTTGAGTCACTATCAGATGCCGGATAGAGATTGTCTTGAGTCATTGACTGATGCCGGATTGAGGCTGTCGACGCCGGATAGAAGTTGTCTTGAGTCATTGTCAGACGTCGGATGGCGGTTGTCTTGTCTTGCAGAAATTGACTATCAGACGCCGGAAAGCGGTTGTCTTGAGTCACTATTAGGTACAGGTATCTTGTGTTTGATGGAGTTGACGGCTTCATAAGCCAGATGCACAAATTATCAAGGTAAAAATTTGATTTGATTTTGACTTGTCAATTTTGATGATACTTGGTGCTGTTTGACAGATCATTACTCTTGATGGTACAAACGTGGTTTATTGACTGGTTTGTTAATTTATTGTGAATGAAGAGCTGGAGTACTTGTAAATGATTTAAAGCTACTTACTAAGAAAAATTAAAAATTAATCAGAACATTGTCAGATGGAAGATAAGTTAACATTTTGATTAAATTGAAATCATTGAGTTAAGGATTAAGAAAGAGACGTTCCCTAAACTTTGGTCAGGAAGGCCGAGTAGTAACACAATTTGCTGTCTGGTGCTGTTTGTCTCCAGGTATTCCACTGACTGCTTCACACGAGGACGTGTGAAATGTCAAGATGGCCGTGTCGGAGCGCGAGCGCCGTGCTACCCAGGATTATTGGAACTCTTAGCGCCATCTATTGAGTTGAGTCGAAACTATCAAGTCGGAAACGTCAAGTGGCTCACTTGGGTAAGGTCGACACAGCGAGTGTATAATCTGTGCAGCAAGCGATGACTTTGTCTATGAAATAGTTTGACAGTTGACAGATTTGATGTTTGTCAGTTTGACAGTTGACAGTCTTGACGTTTCCTGAGGCGGGAAAATGTAAAGAGCGCTTTTTGGGGGTAGTCGGTGGGGGATTCTGTTACCGACAGCGGTAGTGAACGGTCGTGGAATTGAATTCGCCTCGCTGTGTCGAACTTGCCGCGTTTACCGACTTGAATCCGTGTGAATCTGTTCGATCGTCTGTTATTTTGTGCTAACTTGATGTTGATTGTAAGAATAGAGGTTGTGCATTGTAAAGAGACTATTATTTCATGCTCGGCGATGAATAATCTTCTCCTGACGACACACCGCTCTCCCACCTGACTCCGTCATGTTTATTATCACTTAGTAAAATTATTAAAGTAGCTTTATCCTCTTGTTTTACAAAATCTACAACTAAAAAAGAAGTAAAAAAACCCTGATATAACCAAAATAAAACACTCTTTTTGAATAGATCTTACTTGCCATATTTAATTTAAATGACCAAAAATGATTTCACAACACTTTGTCCACCCAAATCATAGTAATTTAGATATTTACATTAATAACAAAATATGTATTGTATTTTTTAACATTTTGTTACAATGCCGCCATTAAGCCGCCATTACATATTAAGGCCGGTCACACACAGACGGAATCACGCAACGGAATTCCGTACGTACGTGATTCCGAACGCAGCAGCTGCATACAAAATCTATGGGCTGCCACACACAAACGTGTTTTTTCCGTACGGAATCTTCATACATTGTCGAAATTACGTTCGGAATTCCGTTACGTGATTACGTCTGTGTGTGACCGGCCTAAAACGTCAAAGCGGTCAGGTCAGATTCTTAACCTCCTTGGGTCAGAGCCAACAAAGTTGCAATGCAACACGCCAGGTGGCGCTAAAAGCGTGCACGGAGCCAATAAGTAATATGTTGAACGAATTAAAAACTTTTTAAAATTTAATGGAGAATACTGTGACACGCAATAAATATTTAAGTTTTCATATATATATTGTTTTATTTATGAGTTGCGCAAAAATTTCAGTTTGGCCATCGTTTTAGTTACTAAAAAGATAAAGACTATATTTTTAGTTTGATTTCATTTCCAACTATGATTATACACCGTAAATTATTAAGTATATCTAAAAATTAAATGGGGATTTCAGACCACGTGAATAAACAAATTTTGCTATGGGGCCAACGACAAAATCCCGATAAAAAAATCAGCCGTTACATAGAAAAGTACAAAATCGACTCGACTATAATGTATGGAACAGCTGATTTTTTTTCGCGATTCCGTGGTTGGCCCCATTATAAAAGTTGTTCATTCGCGTGGTCTGAAATCCCCTTTTCATTTTTAGATATACTTAAAAATTAACGGTGTATAATTATCTCTTTCTCACATCCTCTTCCTCTTCCGTTTCCTCATCCACACCCTCATGCTTACAAATATATCCTCATCCTCTAACTTTGTGCTTGACACTTCCTCTTCCACCTCCTCTTCCTCATAATCACTTGCTCATCAACCCTAGTTTGAATCATGATAATGCGGGCTTTGTTTGCGTAATGAACTTGTGTATGTGTGTGTGTGTTGTATAATTTCCCGAATCATGTTTCCATAACTTAAGTAGGTACCTATTCTATTCGATATTTTCACCATACGCTGTTATCTTAAAAAATGTAAGATACTAATTCTGAAAATCTTACCTGCTGCTTTTCTAGTGGGCATTTTGGTCCTCGCTTCTTGCACATACTGCTCGAAGTTAAATCGGTAAGGTTTCTGAGTGCCCATTGTTCCAAGAGTTATTGGCTCCATCATAGACGCCATCACTTCAATGTTTTCCAATATCGCTTTTGCTACTACTCAAAAAACAAAGTTGGAGTTTTAGTCCAATCAATGAGCATATTTGTTGCATGGAGACTTCCGGAAAAATTTCCCGTCTATGAAATTTGTCATGTGATGAAGTTAGGTAATACATTACAGACGAACAATAAGCCAATAAATTTTATTACGAGAAGTTATGTATTTTTACCTAAACATGAAAATCGCTTATCTCTCTGTGAATATTTTCTCGGGCTATACTTTCTGTATACGCACTTGTGTACTAGTTAGAATAAGTATTATTATTATTTGAGTGTTAGGGGCGAAGCTGTAGTCACTGCGACCTAAAAGATCTATTGTAACTCGCCACCTAGTTATAATAACTCTTTGAGCCCTTTGGCTTACTGAACAAAGCTCTATATTAAGGGTATAAAAACATATAAAAAAAAATCAGCAGATAAATTTTTCAACAGAAGATATATTGAAAATATTAAAATTTAAATTTGGAGTATCTCTGAAATCGAAAAAATATTGGATTTCTTTACATACTTATTTAAACTAATACTTAAGTACGTATACAGAAAGTATTTTAGCCCGAGGAAATATTCACAAAGAGAAATAAGCGATTTTCATGTTTAGGTAAAAATATCTAACTTTTCGTAACAAAATTTATAGATTATTGTTCATCTGTAATCTGTATTACCTAACTTTATCACATGCCAAATTTCATAGACGGGAGAATTATTCGGGTTGCATAAGCCCCGTTGATTGGACTAGTCAAAAACATTTAAATAACCAGCCCCCCTACTCAAATGGCCATTATTCTATTCGTTTGAACGCTACACTTACTATTTAAGCTTTAAAATATGCAGTAAACTATAAAATTACATGCCGTAAGTACAACAGTCAGGAACTATGATTTTTTAAATTATTTGAAACATTATCTCGAAACTTAATACGTGTTTTGATTTATGACTATGTTGATTTTTATATGCGAAATATTAATATAATAATTACTTAACATATTTAATTACAAAATACAAAATAATACAGTATTTTTTTGAAAAGTGAATGCTAGTAAAGTTATTTTATGCTTTGTGATGATAACATAATGTTAGGTTCCTGATTATCTAATGTGAAAGTTACTATTACCTACGTTTTACTCTGGCGATAATAATCGAGGAAATAACAATTCTAGCAATCATAAGTGGTACCTATTGCTATCAAATACAACCCGTAAATCAACTGCTAAAAGACTCGGAGAAATGACCTTGCATTTACTGAAAGTATTGCGTCATTTAATGGTAGTTATAGGTAAGTACAAAACTGTGCTTTCGATTTGTTATTCAAGGCTAAGTATGTTAATAATGGGTAAGTTATTACTATTCACAATTTCGTGGAGATACTTTCTGCTAAATTTAAATTAAATATAGACTTTAAAATCATTAATATTTTAAATATATTTTAAAATATTTTAAATCTTTAATAATTTATATTTAAACATTTTAACATATTTTTGAATATATGAAGATAGAAGACATCTATGATTTTCATTTAGTTATTCACGATAAGAACAATAACAAACAAAAAACCGGCCAAGTGCGAGTCGGACTCGCGCAAGAAGGGTTCCGTACCAAAAAACGGCAAAAAAACACGTTTGTTGTAGGGGAGAGTAGGGTATTACCGCGCGGTTGATAATTTCGTGCCCCTTGGTTTCTCGAAAACTAACAACTCTATGCACCTGCAATAACAGTCAAATCTTAGCTCTAAGCACCTCTAACCTCATCCGCACACCGTCAATTTCCGCCAAACAACCAGAGCGGAAGGCCGCGCGCCTTTAGTTTTTCCACGCACAGGATCAAATTTTTTCTAATAATTTAATAAGAGCTGAGTCAATCAATATAACTTAATGAGTAATAAACTACATACATTTATAACGTAAAAATGATGTAGAATTTGTGTGCGGATTTATTTTAAATTAATTCTTTAAGTTTGTTTTGGTTTGTGTGTGAGGTTACAAATTAAAATTACCTTGTTTGATTTGATAATTTCGCGCGCGGGGCGTGAAATTATACAGTATGAAATTATCTATGGCAAATATTTTTCTTTACACAAGGCGACGAAAATGAAGGATCTGGCTGATCCTCCTACGAAGTAATTGCATACTAAAGTAAAAACTTTCCGAAAATTGACAATTATACTTCAGATTCGTCCTCGATATTAGTATATTAACACATGTAGTACCGCTTGCATGTATCACCACTTAGCACGTTATTTTAAAGCAATAACCTAAAAAATCTAAAAAGAGAAGATTTTTGACTTAAAATTGACAGATATTTTGACATTTCCGGTCCAAGTTCGCCCTGTCACTGCTACACGCCAACCACTTCATTCGCTTTTCGTGCTTCGCCACGGACGCACGTATACAGTCCCAAAGTGAGACTTCTTTAGAATGATATTTTTACAGTGAAAATTAAATTATAGTTCTTTTAATTAAACATTTACTTCGTGAAGAAAGAAAAAAGTTTTCAAGACGGAAGAGGACAAGAAGAAGAAGTCAAGACGGAGGAACAGTTTTAAATGCCGTTTACTTGGTTAAACAGCATAATTTTCTGCTATTTATCTGATGCGAACTTACCATACTGGGTACTTTCTGTCAGTTTTTTATTTATCTGATGCGAACTTACCATACTGGGTACTTTCTGTCAGTTTATTTATTTGTCTGATGCGAATTTACCATACTGGGTACTTTCTGTCAAAGCATTGTGTTTAAGACACAATTAAATATCTATTGCACTCGAGATAGTCATACTGGACTATTTCACCGCATAGATATGTCAAACAACGCTACTGCAGCAACTCAAAGTGCCGTTGACGACGCGACATTGTAAAAAGCAGACTACCCTCAAAGGTTGCCACGTTGTTGGAACCGCTGCCGAGCACCAATTGGGTGACTCCGTCGTCCGCTGAATCGCCGCCATCCACCTTCCAGGCAGGCGGCCGCTGTGCTGGAGCTGCAAGAGCAGCCCTGACAACAGCGTTGGTCATCAGGTATGAATTTTGACATCATGATATCCTTGGTGTTGAGTTAATCTCTACTGTATTATAGTGTACCATCGGTACTAAGATAAATTTATAGTTTACAAAACTGACAGAGTTAGCTATAAATGCTAAAACTTAATAACTTAATGGAACCAGATATTGAGTTATACAGCAAATAGCTCATACCTGTTACTTCACACACCTATTATGTGAAATAGCTAGCTGCTGGCATGCTGATAGAAATTTCAACTAAAAATGGAATAACAGAATCCTTACATTTTATTATCTATAAATGAATCATAATTGCAATGCAATTATCCTACTAATATTATAAATGTGAAAGTTTGTGGGTTTGGATGTTTTTTCCTCAATCACGCCAAAACGACTGAACGGATTTGGTTGAAATTTGGCACACATATGGTAAGTAGCCTAGATTAAAACATAGAATGCTTTTAATCCTGATATTCCCACGGGAACGGGAACCACACGGGTGAAAACCCGGGTGGCCGCTAGTAAATCATAAATTCAATTTATGTTTGTTGGAATACAGTAAAAAATTTAATCATTTGCCTTAACTAGGAAACCTTGTATTTCAGGCGGGTAGACCTAACATGTTGAACTTGTTCATCACTAACTATTTAGTATGTTTCTTTCTAAGCTATGGCCTTGTTATTATTTTTTTTCTATTACTTTTATTTATTTCTATTACTTTTCAAATTTAATTTGTGTGAGTGTGTACAAAATAATGTTTCTGATGTGGGAAAATTATGAGCTACAAGTGTCAGTGAAGTTTTAGGCAGCTTTCCAATACAAAACTATATACACCTTTTTTGTGACAGTATTTCAATTTTTTTTTACATAATTACGACGTTCCATTATACCGTACACGATCAACTCTAGTGTAGCTGAGGCTGCTCACTTAAAAGGCCACCGACAGTTCAGTCGTATATGAATGATGCCAATGCATCATGTGGCCAATGCCACAGGCCTTATGTGAACGATATCTATGAACAAAAAAAAAAAAAAAAAAAACTGTAAGTAAATCGGGCGCAGTACTCAATAAAACAATTTTAAAACTGATTTATATATTTATTTGCCTTAAAAACGACAACAAAAGACGTAGGCAGGTATGTCACATGCTTTATCTCCGACGGCAAGCAAACAGCGAGATGCGGTGAGGAAGCCCCATCAGCTATTTGTTTCGTCAGTCACAGCAGACTCGCAGACGGGCATTACGGCCCATCCAAATAGTTGCCGATGATGCATCATCAATTTTTGCCTTCAATCATCATACGTGAGGTAAGGACACCCGTTAAGATAAGGTATTCGTAAGGGTGCGTGCTGGTGTGACATCTGTCTGTATTCAGCGAATACAGGCAGTGGTCACCGACTACAGGCGCAAAGGTCCACTTAATCGTTTGCGCCGGTAATCGTTTGTGTGAATATACCATTTAGCCGCGCTACGCAGGTCACCCAGATTATTATTATATTTTTCTATTATATATATATATACTATAGTATATCATCTCCAGTCGAGCAGAAGGCATATCAATTATCTAGAACATGCAGTTCAATATGCTTTCATTGCAATTTTTCTTATTTTATTCAGTGCGGGGTGTTAAATTGTAAATATATATATAATAATAAAAGTATTCTAGATATTATTATTCTGATGCTAAATAGAAATTATTCAATTCATAAATTCAAAAACTAATCACCAGTTTTGGTTTTTTTTTTCAGATTGAGATTGAGTAAATTCAAATGCAATGCAAGTCGAATTAAGCAGTGGAGATAAAATGCAGTAGATTTTCTTTTTCTCTATTTCTAGCATTTGATTTCATAAATATTTATTTTCTTATTTGAGATTATAGCATTCACAATGCTATTTTGGTTTAGTATTGTACAAAGACTATTCTGACACTAAAATACCTATTATTTTAATTCTTTTCCACCAGTTTTTTTTAAACGAAGGTGTAACGATTGTGCCATCATAATCGTCACAATCTTGAGCCTCGGTTTGGCACCTCTTATTCACATGTAAGGTACTTCTTCGTATATCTTATTCTAATATAAAGTATTAACATTCTATAACTTTTAATATCAGGGACGGAAATTAATCGCACAAATAAATTGGTTTTCATAACATTATCAAGGTGGTATTATTTTACAGGTATATTATTTATGTTATTATTGAAGCTGCTGTCTGTTAATACTATCAGGAAGTACAGAGTTTGGTAACAGAAACGGTTCGATTATTTAACAAATACTAATATAGACATAATAAACAATTATTTTTTTTACAGATGTGTATAACACAATTATCAGTATTACATAATATTGCGTTCATTATTGAATGGACAAAATTGAGCTAATCTCAAGGTTTGGTAAAGAATTTAACTAAGTACGCCTTTGCGTAGTCTTCATTGTACAAATACAATGGATATCTTAGATTACTTAAGACATTTTATTACATATTTTCCAATTTCATTATTTTTTCATCATTTTTATCTTAAAAGTTTAACTTTGATTACCTTGCCTATTGCACAAGTAATACAACAATACAAAAAAAAAATCAAGAATGGATCATACATATTTATATTAAATAAACAGTTCATAATCACTTCTTATTTAGAAAGAAATTAAATTCTATATGGAATGTAAGTAATAGATTGCTGAAATGAAACATTTAATGAAATGAAGTAGACTTGTGTTGTGTCCAACCAGTTTTTAGTACTCGATGTATGCCGATACCTTTATAGGACTAACAAAAAATGTTACTATAGATGTTCCAGGTAACACGGCGAAATGGTAAATGACTCCGCTATATTTGCAAAATATTAAAACATATTATCACCGATAATCAAACTGAGTTTTCCAAACCAACCTTGTATATTTTATATGTATATATATATATATATATATATATATATATTGTACCAGCCATCTATAGGTACCGTTCTTAGTATATGTAATCATGTAAAACGTTCAGAATGATGTTAAATGGTATTCTTTTCTTTTTTAAAAAGACTAATACGCAAGTAATGATATTTCCATTTTCTTATTATAATGCTTTTAACATCTACATGTGTTAATATACTAATATCGAGGACGAATCTGAAGTATAATTAATGATTAAACGAACTTACCTGTAAGTGAAGTTCTATCATAATTATACGAAGGATTCGTCCGAAGATATTAGTATAGAATCCCACCCTCCCTACTCATTATTATAAATTACAATAACTGTTTACCCACTGAAGAAAATGAGGAAATATCATAGGATTTGGACTTTAAACTAAATGAAGTGGTTGGCGTGTAGCAGTGACAGGGCGAACTTGGACCGGAAATGTCAAAATATCTGTCAATTTTAAGTCAAAAATCTTCTCTTTTTAGGTTTTTTAGGTTATTGCTTTAAAATAACGTGCTAAGTGGTGATACATGCAAGCGGTACTACATGTGTTAATATACTAATATCTTCGGACGAATCCTTCGTATAATTATGATAGAACTTCACTTACAGGTAAGTTCGTTTAATCATTAATTATTTAAGATTACTTAATTAGTTTTCGAAGCAGAAAGACATCTTTTATGTAGCAAAGAAAAGATGTCTTTCTAAATCGTTTAATATGGAAACTTATAAGTTTATAATTTTGAGACTGAGTAGATTAATGAATATGAAAAGAAATAAATAAACATGATTTTCATTTTTCCCATACACTGTAGTGATAGTTATCAGTTTATTGACAATTTTAATTAAGGGCGCGGTTTTATCAGACCCAGCACGAAGTTACCGACCTAGGTGCATGATATTATCAGACCAGTTTGTGATAATATCGCGTTTTCCCATTTTTTTGTTATTTACTCCTATTTTTGTTTTGTATTTTATTTTGATGATTTTGAAGGTTCGTTAGCGTAGCTAGATAAATTCTCCACCTATAGTCATATTTAGTTTTTATTTTAACCCAACCTGAGGTTAGTTGTATTTAAATTTCCTTAGGGGCTCAGTAATACCCAACTCTCCCCTATGGGAGCTCCCCTTAAATATTTATTTTATTCTGTTTTTAGTATTTTTTGTTATAGTGGCAATAGAAATACATCATCTGTGAAAATTTCAATTGTATATCTGTTGTCGTCATTAATATAGAGCAAAAAACGTCAAAAAGATCACGTTTGTTGTATGGGAGCCCCTCTTAAATATTTATTTTATTCAGTTTTTAGTATTTGTTGTTATAGCGGCAACAGAAATACATCATCTGTGCAAATCTCAACTGTCTAGCTATCACGGTTCATGAGATACAGCCTGGTGACAGACAGACAGACGGACAGCGGAGTCTTAGTAATAGGGTCCCGTTTTTACCCTTTGGGTACGGAACCCTAAAAACGACAAACACGATAACGTAAACATTATGGCTACTATTAATTAAGATAATTTAGGTAATAATTAATTAATCAAACATGACAATCTGCTGATAATAATATCACGAATAATTTTCTAAGTAAGTATCTAAGTATCTAAGTAAGTATGTTTATTCTAAATGAGCAAGTAAATCTGGCTAAAGCAATGCTGCTCAACCTCTCCGAAACATTATCGTGTAACTCCTACTAAATTTTTTCCTTAAGCTTTGGAGTGGGACACTTCGTTATAAAAAAGAAAGTGCGTAAAGCTCGGTAATTCAAGTTGTTAAAACCATAGAAGTAGAATGTCAAAGAAAAACAATGTGAATAAACAGGTGATCCGAAAAACGAATGTAAATGTGTTTTATATGAGACTAGCGGCCGCCCGCGACTTCGTCTGCGTGGAAATATTTTTTGTTATCCCTCGGGAATAATTTTTTTTTTTCGGGATGAAAGGTATCCTATGTCCTTCTCTGTACCCCTAAGAACGTGTATGCAAAATTTCATGATGATCGGTTCAGTAGTTAAGACGTGAAGGCGTAACAAACAAACAAACAAACAAACAAACGGACTTTCGCATTTATAATATTAGTAAGGATACGTAAAATATGACTTAGATCCATAAAATATTACTATACATGGCAAAGGAAAGTAATAAACTATGTTCCATACTGTTTTCTTCGTCTATAAACGAATAAATGTAGCGAAATTTGGTTTTAGAGAAATGTGTGGCAATATCTTATTTACCTTTGCAAAGTGTGATTACTTGGATTGTTTCTTTTTGTCACATCACAATTACTTAGAGTCACAATTACAAGACACCATAGCTCCACGATACCTTTATTTTAAATTCTAATTAAGATTAAAAAATATTTTAACCAACTGTGATTGCTCATTTGCTAAGCGGGACGCTAGGGGCTCTTACTGTAAAAAATGTTGGCACATGTTACTTGATCCTTTGTCTCTTTTTTACATAGACCGTGTCCATATGATGTTAACTTCTCTTTTCCACGCTTTGTTGGTCTTCTTGAGCGCAGCGAAAATTTTTCTATGTCTATGGTTAAAACGCAATTGAAAATTAGCTGTTGTAATTGATTTATATAAATAACTACCGGATTGCTATAGTACACTACATTATAGTATAGTGTATGCTACACTCTCTATAACGCTGCTCTCAAAAAAAAATTTCTTGAACTCCTCCGTGCGTGCTTCGGAAACACAGACCATATGATCTGTGACCATATGGTATGTATATGGACTGTGTATGGACTATATTAGTCGTTAACACCCACCAAACCGTATTGGGCTCGCGTTGTGAGTCATGGTCCATTTTCCATAACCGTCCATTAAGAAAGCCTCAGCCCCAGCAGTGGGAACATTAATACGGCTGATGACGCTAATGATGATGATAGGACGACAAGAAGTGTTACCCCCCTCGACGACTCCTGAAGGCCTGTCATTTACATACCGTTATCTTAGGAGGCCACTGAAAGATAACGGTATGTAAATGACAGGCCTTCAGGAGTCTTTCGACAAACAAGGGGAAGTGAATTATAACACCACACGCTACAGCTCAGGGATACACAAGCCATCATCTCTGTTTTGTACTGCCTTTCCGGTCTGCAACAAAGTTATCTAATTTGTGGGAAACGTAATTAATTAGGCATTCGGAAGGTGTAATCATTGCAACCACTGAAGTTGCAAACCGGTCTGCTTTCAATTTAGGATTTAATTAGATTTCCTAAAAAATACTGATGTAATAACTGCTTATCCTGACTTATAAGTAGATAGTTTGATAACGCAACAAAACACGACGCTGCACTGAATAAAGGATAAGTTTTTTACCATATTTTTAATGGGTCTCTTCTTAGAGCATCGCGGCTTCGTCTCGAACAGAAGCGCGTCTTACTCTAAGGGTCTCTGTCTTATTTATTACTTTTTTTGTTTGTTTGTCAACAATTTTTGCACACGATTTTATGTTGATAGGTGGTTCCCGATGAGCTAGTTATTGACTTAAATCTTTGAACATAGGTCAGAACTAGAAGATTGCAATATCATTGAGATATCATTGAGATGATTTGATGATGGAGCCGGAAGAAGGTCATAGGAACTCTGTAGTAAAACCATACAAGCCCATTGAGTTTAGGCTCGCTTGATTTATCTTGACAAGTACTCTGATCAGAGACGGTATCCAGGGTCTGATGATGGAGCCAAAAGAAGGCAATAGGAACTCTGTTATAAAATTATACAATCCCATTGAGTTTGGGCTTGTTTGATATGTCTTGATAAGTACTCTTACGGGAGACGTTGTCTAAGGTCTGATGATGGAGTCGGAAAAAAGCCACAGGAACTCTGTTATAAAACCGCACTACCCTATCAAGTTTGGGCTCGTCTGATTCGTCTTGACAAGTACTCCAATGGGAGACGGTGTCCAGGTCAGGTGGTAGAGCCAGAAGAAGGCCACAAGAACTTCTGCAATAAAACTATACAATCCCATTGAGTTTGCACTCGTTTGATACGTCTTGACAAGTACTCTTATGGGAGACGGTGTCTAAGGACTGATGATGGAGTCGAAAGAAAGCTTCAGGAACTCCGTTATAAAACCACGAAACCCTATCGAGTTTGGGCTCGTTTGATTCGTTTTGATAAGTACTCTAATGGAAGACGGTGTTCAGATCTGGTGACTGAGCCGGAAAAAGCGGAGCCGTCTCCCATTAGAGAGATTAGAGTGGCCTTCTTCTGGCTGCATCACCAGACTGGTGATGCAGCCAGAAGAAGGCCACAGGAACTTCTGCATTAAAACTATACAATCCCATTGAGTTTGGACTCGTTGGATACGTCTTGAGAAGTACTCTGATAGGAGATAGCATTCAGGGTCTGATGATGGAGCTGGAAGAAGGCCACAGGACCTCTGTAATAAATCCATACAAACCCTTCGAGTTTGGGCTCGTTTGATTCGTCTTGACAAGTACTCGGATGGGAGATGGTGACCAGGGTCTGATGACTGAGCCGGAAAAAGGCCACAGGAAAAAAATACACAGATAAGACTAAAAGCATAAAATGATTATTTACAGTATAATTTTTAAACCACGTACGTACGAGTATAAGTGGACTAAAAAGATAAAAGAAAAAACCAGATAATTTTTTTCTTCTAATTCGGGTTGTTTTCTTATTTTTTTTTAAATAACATAACATAGTTTCTTATAAAAACCCGAAGCTTAGAATAATTTCAACTGTAATTGCAAAAGAGTGCTTTTTAGGGATCCGTACCCAAAGGGTGAAAACGGGACCCTATTGTCTGTCTGTCTGTTACCAGGCTGTATCGATGAACCGTGATAGCTAGACAGTTGAAATTTTCACAGATGATATAGGTATTTCTGTTGCCGCTATAACAACAAATACTAAAAACCGGCCAAGTGCGAATCGGACCTGCGCACTAAGGGTTCCGTACCAAAAAACGGCAAAAAAACACGTTTGTTTTATGGGAGCCCCCCTTAAATATTTATTTTATTCTGTTTTTAGTATTTGTTGTTATAGCGGCAACAGAAAAACATCATCTGTGACAACTGTCTAAAGACAGACAGCGGAGTCTTAGTAATAGGGTCCCATTTTTGCCCTTTGGGTACGGAACCCTAAAAACGGAATAAAATATTTAAGTGGGGCTTTATTATTTACGTAAGCTAGGGCTTGTATAGTAAAATCAGAATCACCCTTTATAAGACCAAGTTATTTAAACGACTTCTATAACTATAACTTAAAGTGCATACAAACCGTATTCATAGTCCTTGCTCCGGTACACCAGATTACCATAGTCAGTATTGTTACGAATGCGGTCCATGCGTCTGGTAATGTTCTTCAAATTCTCTTTCAACTTTGCCGGGACTGACTTATCAAGTTCGTTTATGGTGTATTCTAGTTGACCTAAAAACAACTTGAAGCTAAAAAAAAACAAGATTGTACCTACATCCTTACTTCCTTATCCTTACTAATATTACAAAACCTTACTAATATTATAAATGCGAAAGTCCGTTTGTTTGTTTGTTTGTTACGCCTTCACGTCTTAACTACTGAACCGATCATCATGAAATTTTGCATACACGTTGTCAGAGGTACAGAGAAGGACATAGGGTACCTTTCATCCCGAAAAAAACTGTTGTTCCCGAGGGATAGCAAAAATCTTTCCACGCAGACGAAGTCGCGGGCGGCCGCTAGTACAATATAAATAGGTATAAAAAAGCTTTTTTATATAAAAGAAAAACTTCCTTCAAAAGGCCTGAAAATAAAAACAATAGTAGATTATGCAACGAGTGAAAAAAGAGGGAATTTAGTTCCAGGGACTAAGTTGGATCCCGAGAGCAGCGAAGGATCGCTCGGGATTCAAAAGTAGAATCCTGAGCGAAGTGAGTGATACAAAGGACCGAAATGAAATTGGTTGTGTAGAGAGTTGTGTACTCTACTTTTTACCATTGACTGCGAGAAAACATATAGCAGTACATAAGTAGCTATAAACCTATAGTATTTATAGTTATTAGATTTTTATTATTTAGGTAGGTAATCAGTAATATTCAAACATTAGAAAATAGTGAAACTAGAAGTTTTCCAACAATAAAACAACCACGCTAAGAGGGAAATTACATGATCGGTCTAGCATCAGTCCATTTCATCAGTTTGTATAGACTTTGAATTCTTACAGTCTGAAGATCTCGTACCAGACTGATGGAATAGACTGATGCAATACAAGACTGGACATTTACACCCGATTGCACTAAACTTAAGGATCGCTTAAGTCTGTTCCTAACTACAACACGACCAAATTAAAACGGTGTCAAACTTAGCGGTGATGTAGCTGTCATTCGCCTACTTAACTTGGTCGAGTTGTAGTTAAGAAAAGACTTAGGCGATTCTTAAGTTTAGTGCAATTGGGTGTAAATCTCCTTCTATTATATAGAAAAGAACCCAAAGATAAGACACTAAAAAGTACCTAATTAATTTGCCGGGATATTTTTTAGAAAATAACCCAAAGATAAGACACTAAAAAGAACCTAAATAAAATTGGCGGGAGGCTTTATCTATGGAATAGCTCCATACCATGGAAATAGTACTATAAACCAGAATGAGCGCTTCGCCTCAAAACGAGCCGACAGAGAGGTCAAGTAGATGTATGTGTCCTTTTCTTCATTAGGGTGACCAAACCGTATGGTTGGCCGGAGACATACATAATACTTTAAAGTGTTTAATATAAACTTAAATACCTAGGTAGTTCTTTATTTATAATTAACACTTTTTACCGCGTTCTTATTAGGTTGCTTGCTCTTTTGTTTGTTTGAGCACAAATTTTGCAAACGATTTTATACAAAATTCCCGATGAGCTAGAGATTTGAAACTTTGAACACAGGTCAGAAATGGAAGGAAATGCAATATTACAGTGTCATTGAGGTGATCTGATGATGGAGCCGGAAGAACGCCACAGGAACTCTATGATGAATGAAACTATACAACCCCATCGTGTTTGGGCTTATTAGAATTGTCTTGACAAGTACTCTGACGGGAGACGAGTTTCAGGGTCGGATGATGAAGTCTGGATTCCATGCCATAGGAACTCAATATTGAAATCATGCAACCCCATTGAGTTTGGGCTCGTTCGAATCGTCTTGACGAGTGCTCTGTTGGGTAATAGTATCCAAGAGTCTGATAATGGAGCCGGAAGAAGGCCACAGGAACTCTGCAATAAAACCTTTCAACCCCATCGAGTTTGGACTCGTTTGAATGGTCTTGACGAGTACTCTGATAGGCGGTGGTATATTTTTAGTTTAGCTCGTTAACTAAAAAAAAGAAAATTAATATTTATTTAAAAAAAAATATTTTTTAAGAACAAATTATTTATCACGTTTTTATTAAGTTGCTTTTTTGTTTTTATTTTTTAAATATGGTAATTCAACCAATTAAAATCTAGTTTATTCAATTCAATTAAATTTCAAGTGTAAATAATTACGCAACTTTAAAATTTATTCCAATTTTTAATAAAAATGCAATGTGCGTGAACTTCGGAAAAATAAATAAATGTTGGAAAAATAAGTAAAAGTAGGAAAACATTGTCTAGTGATCTGTAGTTAAAAAAAATGCAAACAGTTTTCGACTTTATTGACGTTTGAAATTCGATTGCTTTTTCCTATAATTATACTTGTACATTTACTTTGCTGTTTCATTAAAAACTGTTATTTTGGTAAAGATGTCAATAAGCTCTAAAATACTTGCACCAATTTCTTTACTTGTAAAGTTAATAAAATGGGTGCAAGAGATTTACGACGACTCAATGGTAAAATGGTATGAAAAAAAATTTCTTCGTACTGAAAACTTTATGACGTCACAGTTTCTACCCCCACCACTTTCGCACTTGTCATCTTATATATTTGTGATCAGGGGATCGTATTGAATGCATCGATACCACCTTTTTATATTTCCGAGATGACTTGTACGAAAAGTGTTTTCTAAGCGTCTTTTTTAAGATTCCCGCATCTCTATTTGCTGTTTTCTTGTCAAAATAGTACCAAAACCCGAGTTTCATCAAAATCAGCCCACAAGCAAAACAGTTGGCCGCAATCTTAGATTTTTTGTATTTATAAAATTGCATTGTTATTTTCTTGTCAAAATAGTACCAAAAACCAAGTTTCATTGAAATCAGCCCAAGAACAAAAAAGTTGGCCACCATCTTGAATTTTGTAAGTTTTCAACATTGCGTTGTTATTTTCTTGTCAAAATCGTACCAAAAACCGAGTTTCATCAAAATCGGCCCAAAAACAAAAAAGTTGGCCGCCATCTTGGATTTTTAATATTTTAAAAATGCATTGTTATTTTCTTATCAAAATAGTGCCAAAAACCGAGTTTTATTGAAATCGGCCCATAAACAAAAAAGTTGGCCGCCATCTTGGATTTTTTAATATTTAAAAAATGCGTTGTTATTTTCTTATCAAAATAGTGCCAAAAACCGAGTTTCATCGAAATCGGCCCATAAACAAAAAAGTTGGCCGCCATCTTGAATTTTTTAAATATTTAAAAAATGCGTTGTTATTTTCTTATCAAAATAGTGCCAAAAACCGAGTTTCATCGAAATCGGCCCATAAACAAAAAAGTTGGCCGCCATCTTGGATTTTTAATATTTTAAAAATGCATTGTTATTTTCTTATCAAAATAGTGCCAAAAACAGAGTTTTATTGAAATCAGCCCATAAACAAAAAAGTTGGCCGCCATCTTGAATTTTTTAATATTTAAAAAATGCGTTGTTATTTTCTTATCAAAATAGTGCCAAAAACCGAGTTTCATCGAAATCGGCCCATAAACAAAAAAGTTGGCCGCCATCTTGAATTTTTTAATATTTAAAAAATGCGTTGTTATTTTCTTTTCAAAATAGTGCCAAAAACCGAGTTTCGTCGAAATCGGCGCATAAACATGAATTTGATTATTAATATAAACTTTACCCCTCGCCTGCGACTTCCAGTTATTTCCATTGATAGAACAATTTCGTTTTTGGGAAATCAGAAATGGTGTAGTATTTATGGTCACCCTAGTTTTGTAAAGGAATATTTCCCGAATATTGAAATTCTAAAATTGAAATTTGGCGCCAAAGTCAAAATCGGATCGGAGTTGCCAGGATTGACACTTGAATTTATACAACTACAATAATGCTGATTAGCATTATTGTAGAAATCTAATCAAATCAAAAGAGTAAGTTCAGTTTTATTTTACAATTACCATGTGTTATTCTAAATTAATATTTAAGTAGTATATTTTCAATATTCCACTCCGAATCCTTAACTTTGACACACTACGTGATTGGTAACGTACATTTTTTTTTCCTACTATCGTGGTATTATTGTTTTGTAATGGCAATTGTGCGAACGGGACACCGACCTCCACCTAGTGTTGTTTCATTCACACAGTAGAGTCTTCAGTCAATGTCATCGATAGAATTTCAACTCTATGGCAAAGGCAATACAGTTGAATTTCTTTTAAACGAATAGTGAAAATGTTTGTATAGTACTCACTCCCTATATGAACCTCCTTGCTCCATACCAAGGAGGTTTATAACAGGGAGTGAGTACTCTACAAAAAATTTCACTTATCGTTTAAAAGAAATTCAACTTTATTGCATTTGCCATAGAGTTGAAATTCTATCGACGACATTGACTGAAGGCACTACTGTGTGAATGAGACAACACCAGCCCGCGTAGCATGAGCAAACGGGACTCTTGTCTACGAAGACTTGTCGTCTCGACCTTCTCGATTGCTGAGCACAGTTTGACAGACAGGTGGGACTCGTTCTCAGAATTTCGAAACCTTTTAATGTCTTTTAATAGAAAAAGTGAATTTTAAAGGTAATCTTTTTATTTCAACACCAATAAACGTCAAAATTAGCTAAAATGATCCGAAATAATTTAGTTTAAACATGATTCTCATTTTTTTTAAAGTTCTAAGATAAAGAGGCACTCAAGAAAGCGTTCTCTTCCGTAGACAAGCTCTCTCGAGCTCGAGAAGAATAATATTGCCAATAGAAAATAATTACTTTATTTCTCATAAAGCACCGTTCCTTTCTATAGATTTTACAACGCTAAACTCTTAAAACTAATTAAATATAGCTGTATGGATATAAATTCGTTTGCCTTTCTTTTATTGAGATTTGTTAATTTAGTAGTCTGTGTAAAATGACGAGAAAATTGAAATCAATGTATGAAAATAATTTTAATTTTAAGTTTTTAAGGAATAAAATATAAGCACGGACAATTTAGATTTATTTTTATTGCGAAATTTAGATTCATATAAAATAAAATACGTAGAAAACTATTTCGAATCTTCTTATTAGTCTGTGAACTCTCTCTCGACCTTCTCGACTACTCAAAGGGTGGTAGACAAGTTTCTCTGATTCAACTGTCAAATTAATGTCAGTTGAAGAGAAAAGCTCGTGTTTGTCGACTTTTGACATTAGGCCACGACAAAGAACAATACGAGTCTACTAGTTGTAAATGCGAGCATGAGTATCTCGATCTCAACCCGACAAAAGTGACATTTCGGTGTAGACAAGCCATTGTTCTGTGAGGCGAATCTTATCTCGATGTTGGTCATGCTACGCGTGCAGGTGGAGGTCGGTGTGGGTAGGGCCTTGGCGAGTCCCACATACCTTCGGGATGCATAAATGCATTCCCCCTACTATAAAAAAAAAAGGTGGAGGTCGGTGTCTCGTTCGCACAATTGCCATTACTAAACAATAATACCACGATAGTAGGACTAAAAATATGTACGTTACCATTCAAGTAGTGTATCAAAATTAAGGATTCGGAATGGGAAGTCGAATATATACTATTTAAATATTAATTTAGAATGACACATAATAATTGTAATATAAAACAGAACTTACTCTTTTGATTTAATTAGATATCTAAAATAATCCTAATCAGCTATCATCGGTGAGGTGGTAATAAATAGAAGTGTCAATCTTGGCAACTCCGATTTTGACCTTGGCGCCGAATTTCAATTTAAGAATTTCAATCTATAGGAAATGTTACTTTACAAAACTAGTGTGACCATAAATACTGCACCATTTCAGATTTCTAAAAAAACTAAATTGTTCTATTGAAATGGCTAGAGGTCGCAGGCGAGACGGTAAAATTAATAATAATAATCAAATTCATGTTTGTGCGCCTATTTCGATGAAACTCGGTTTTTGGTACTATTTCAACATAAAAATAACAACACAATGTTGAAAATTTTAAAAATCCATGATGGCGGCCAACTTTTTTGTTTTTGGGCCGATTTCGATGAAACTCGGTTTTTGGAACTATTTTGACAAGAAATTAACAACGCAATTTTTAAAAAACTAAAACTCCAAGATGGCGGCCATCTTTTTTGTTTTTGGGCCGATTTCGATGAAACTCAGTTTTTGGAACTATTTTGACAAGAAAATAACAATGCAATTTTTAAAAAACTAAAACTCTAAGATGGCGGCCAACTTTTTTGTTTTTGGGCCGATTTCGATGAAACTTGGTTTTCGGAACTATTTTGACAAGAAAATATCAATGCAATTTTTAAAAAACTAAAAATCCAAGATGGCGGCCAACTTTTTTGTTTTTGGGCCGATTTCGATGAAACTTGGTGTTTTGAACTATTTTAACAACAAAATAACAACGCAATTTTTAAAAAAACTAAAAATCCAAGATGGCGGCCAACTATTTTGTTTTTGGGCCGATTTTGATGAAACTCGGTTTTTGGTACGATTTTGACAAGAAAATAACGCAATGTTGAAAATTTGAAAAATCCAAGATGGTTGTCACCATTTTTGTTTTTGGGCCAATTTCGATGAAACTCGGTTTGTGGTACGATTTTGACAAGATAATAACAACACAATGTTGAAAATTTAAAAAATCCAAGATGGCGGTCAACTTTTTTGTTTTTGAGCCGATTTCGATGAAACTTGGTTTTTGGTACGATTTTGACAAGAAAATAACATGACAATGTTAAAAATTTAAAAAATCCAAGATGGCGGCCAACTTTTTTGTTTTTGGGCCGATTTCGATGAAACTCAGTTTTTCGAACTATTTTGACAAGAAAATAACAACGCAATTTTAAAAAAACTAAAAATCCAAGATGGCGGCCAACTTTTTTGTTTTTGGGCCGATTTTGATGAAACTCGGTTTTTGGTACGATTTTGACAAGAAAATAACAACGCAATGTTGAAAATTTAAAAAATTCAAGATGGCGGTCAACTTTTTTGTTTTTGGGCCGATTTCGATGAAACTTGGTTTTCGGTACGATTTTGAGAAAAAAAATAACAAAGCAATGTTGAAAATTTTAAAAATCCAAGATGGCGGCTAAGTTTTTTGTTTTTGGGCCGATTTCAATGAAACTCGGTTTTTGGAACTATTTTGACAAGAAAATAACAACGCAATTTAAAAAAAACTAAAAATCCAATATGGCGGCCAACTTTTTGTTTTTGGGCCGATTTCGATGAAACTTGGTTTTTGGAACTATTTTGACAAGAAAATAACAGCGCAATTTTTAAAAAACTAAAAATCCAAGAAGGCGGCCAACTTTCTTGTTTTTGGGCCGATTTTGATGAAACTCGGTTTTTGGTACGATTTTGACAAGAAAATAACAACGCAATGTTGAAAACTTATAAAATTCAAAATGGTGGCCAACTTTTAGTTCTTGGGCCAATTTCAATGAAACTTGGTTTTTGGTACTATTTTGACAAGAAAATAACAATGCCATTTTATAAATACAAACAATCCAAGATGGCGGCCAACTGTTTTGCTTGTGGGCTGATTTTGATGAAACTCGGGTTTTGGTATTACTTTGACAAGAAAACAGCAACGTAATATGATAAAAAAAATCTTAGATGGTAGCCAAATTATTTATTTGTTTTTTCAACCGAGTCACATCAAAATCAACCCAAAAACAAATTAGCAGCCATTTTGATAAATTTTGATTTTTCCATCAGTTTACATTGAGTTGTTATTTTCTTGTCTAATTTACTAATTTTCAAAAACCGAGTTTCATCGAAATCAGCCCAAAAATCAAAAAAGTTGGCCGCCATCTTATATTTTTAGTATTTTAAAAATTGTGTTGTTATTTTCTTGTCAAAAATTACCAAAAACCGAGTTTTATCGAAATCGGCCCAAAAACAAACAAGTTGGCTGCCATCTTGGATTTTTTAATTTTTTCAATACATATTGTGTTATTATTTTCTTGTCAAATTAGTACTAAAAACCGAGTTTCATTCAAATCAGCCCACAAATAAAAAAGTTGGCTGCCATATTTTTTTATATTTTTACCATTTCTTTGTTATATTTTTATCAAAATAGTAACAAAATTGAGTTTCATAAAATCAGCCCACTAACAATATAGTTGGCCGCCATTTTGTTTTTTTTTATATATTTTAAACATTGTGTCGTCGTAAATTTCTTGCACCCATTTTATTAACTTCACAAGTAAAGAAATTGGTGCAAGTATTTTAGACCTTATTGACATCTTTACCAAAATAACAGTTTTTAATGAAACAGCAAAGTAAATGTACAATTATAATTATGGGAAAAAGCAATCGAATTTCAAACGTCAATAAAGTCGAAAATCGTTTGCTTCTTTTTTTAACTACAGATCACTTGACAATGTTTTCCTACTTTTACTTGTTTTTCCAACATTTATTTGTTTTTCCGAAGTTCACGCACATTGCATTTTTATTAAAAATTGGAATAAACTTTAAAGTTGCGTAATTATTTACACTTGAAATTAAATTGAATTGAATAAACTAGATTTTAATTGGTTGAATTACCATATTTAAAAAATAAAAACAAAAAAGCAACTTACTAAAAACGTGATAAATAATTTGTTCTTAAAAAATATTTTTTTTTAAATAAATATAAATTTTCTTTTTTTTAGTTAACGAGCTAAACTAAAAATATACCACCGCCTATCAGAGTACTCGTCAAGACCATTCAAACGATTCCAAACTCGATGGGGTTGAAAGGTTTTATTGCAGAGTTCCTGTGGCCTTCTTCCGGCTCCATCATCAGACTCTTGGATAACCCAACAGAGCACTCGTCAAGACGATTCAAACGAGCCCAAACTCGATGGGGTTGCATGATTTCAATATTGAGTTCCCATGGCATGGAATCCAGACTTCATCATCCGACCTTGAACCTCATCTCCCGTCAGAGTACTTGTCAAGACAATTCTAATAAGCCCAAACACGATGGGGTTGTATAGTTTTATTCATCAAAGAGTTCCTATGGCGTTCTTCCAGCTCCATTATCAGATCACCTCAATGATAATTTTAAAGCTTTTTTATTTTCATTTTTTTGTGGTATAATATTAATCTAAATCGGTTTATAAAAAATGACGAAAGTCGTCAAGGTTGTTCATATAAAATCATTCAGGATTACTTGAAAACTAATAAACCGATTAGTATGAAAATTAAGTGGGACTATCTATTCTAGAGCTTATACTCTTTCAAAGGAAAAATTTTGAAAATCCATTTCGCAATTCGAGGAGATATCGAGGAACATATTACATACAAAAAAACCTTAAGGCGCATAATATCAGAAACGCAAAATAGCCGATACGCAAATTATGAGATTCTTAATTCAGTAGAATTAATAACCTCCTTCTTTTTTTGAAGTCGGTATTAATGTTAAATAGGTATAATAGTTTACAATGCAATAAGAATAGGATAAAAACAGGAGCTTTCCAAATCAGAGGTAAGTATATGAAACAAAAATCAATAGAGACCTAGCTATACTAAATGGAGATGTTAGCGTAGGCTATAAGTATAATATAGAGTTCTATTGGTGTGTCTTCACAAAGTCGCTTTCCCGTTCCCTTTCCTTTTTGTCTTCAATTGTTTTCGTTTTGTGTTCAACGCATGCATGCAATACAAATTTTGTCGTTTTTTGAGAAGAGAGCATGCGCTATTGCATGCAATGCATCTGATGAAAGCGCAAGAGAAACGGAAAAGCGACTGTGTGCAGACATACCATAGATATTTACTTCAAAGCTAATTTATAAATAGAGCTGAACTATTTTAACGTAATTCTATACGTTGTCTTCAGTTTTTTACCTCTAGCCAAACCCAACGCGATATGCCACTCAGGATCTTTAGAAGGCTTCTTCTCATAGTATTCCAATAACTTGTCTAAAGATATTGAGATTCTAAATACTTTCGGCACATTGTAAATGAAATCCTGCGTATCAAAGTAGGGATAAATGGAATAACCGAACGGCACTAAGGAAGCAAACAAAACGAGGTGTTTTACAAACATTTTGATATGAACTAACCCAATTCAAATGGCGAGGCCATTATAAAATTGTAGGCGACTCGGAAGCCATTGATTGGGCAGCCCTACATAAATGTATTAATTAGTGCAATGTGTGTACGCATGTTCTACAGAGAAAATCATAAAAACGTGTAAAAAAGTATACATAATATCTCATATATTTTTTGAGTATTAAAAAAATAATTTCATTGATTATATTTTAAACCTGAAACGTGGGGCGCATGCTAAAGACAATATGGATGATAAATTTCAAAATGCGCCCCACGTTTTTTGGTTTGGTAATAGGGTTATAAATATTTACAGATGAATTTATTTTTTTGCTTTTATGTCTGTTTTTACTAGTTCGTTTTAATGTATTTAGTCCGATTTTTTTTAATAATAAAGTCCGTTTTAAAAACGTGGTTTTTTTTGTAAATTATTATTTTCTGCTTTTTAGTTAACGAGCTAAGACTAAAAAAATATACCATTTCCTACTCTCGCACTCGCACTCGTCAAGACGATTCAAACGAGCCCAAACTCGATCGGGTTGCATGGTTTTATTACAGAGTCCCAGTGGCCTTCTTCCGGCTCCATCATCAGACCCTGGAAACTATTTCCCAACAAAGTACTCGTCAAGGCGATTCAAACGAGCCCAAACTCGATGGGGTTGCATGGTTTTATTATAGAGTTCCTATGGCCTTCTTCGGGCTCCATCATCAGACTCTGGACACTATTTTCCAACAAAGTACTCGTCAAGACGATTCAAACAAGCCCAATCTCGATGGAGTGGCGTGGTTTTAGTAAAGAATTCCAGTGTCCTTCTTCCGGCTCCATCATCAGACCCTAAAAACTATATCCCAACAAAGAACTCGTCAAGACGATTCAAACAAGCCCAAATTTGATGGGGTTGCACGGTTTCAATATTGAGTTCCTATGGCATGGCCTTTCAACTTCATTATCACACCCTGGATCTCATCTCCCATTAGAGTACTCGTCAAGACAATTGTAATGAGCCCAAACACGATGGGGTTGTATGGCTTCATCATAGAGATCCTATGGCCTTCTTCCGGATCCATCATCAGATCAGCTCAACGACACCAAATTATTGCTGTGCCTTTCAGTTCTGACCTATGTTCAAAGTTTCAAGTTTCTAGCTCATCGGGAAGTTAGTACAAAATCATTCACAAACTTTGCGGAGAAACAAACGAACACACAGTTGCCTAATTTACACTTTCGAAATATCAAATTCAAATAAAATCAGATTGAATTTAACAGAAAAATACCTTTCAGAACTTAGCTCTTTTGTATGGAATATCATATGGTGGCCCCTATTTTCTTTTGAGCAGCATATTATTATTATGTGGGTAGATTACAAAATTTGTGATTATTTCAATTTTACTGTCTGAAATAACGACTGATAATTTTGAAAACGTATGTTTGTATTAAATTATCCGAACTGTGGTAAGGTATTAGCCGGGTCCGTTTTTAAGTGTCCCTAATTTGTAAGTTTTTTGTGCACTTTTTGTGAAATAAATTATTTATAAAAAAAATTGTTACTTTTTTGTTTTCTTTCTCAGCTTACTTCATTATTATTTACGTTAAATCTTATTTTTTGCAGCTTTAAGCTGTTAAAGTTTTTTCTGTAACTACGAGCCTATGCCAATTAAATCACAAGGGTGTTGATGAGAGATGTGAGGTTATTATTATCATATTATTATTAGTAATAATTATTAGTAATAAACTTGCTCCTCGCTCTACGTACCTCCTCGACCTAGCTAAGCAGTGAAACAACAAAATATTTAAATATATATTAGTAACCCAAAAATAAACGCGCGGGTTCCTTGTTACATTCGAATTTAAAGGGCATCCGTTGAAATTAATAAATACCAAGTATCTTCACTTAATTTCGTCAGTAATTATCCAAAAATGACCTAGCATGCCAAATCAAAAAAAACATAGGTGTTTACTTGATATGTTCAAGTACTTATTTGATAATCACTCACAATTACTATCAAACAGGTTTGAAGAACGATTAAAATCATTAAATCCATATACTTACCTAATACCTATCAACTAGATTTCACAAAAACTCAAATCTAGCTGTCGATAAAAACGTGCTGAGGTGCTTTAGTGTAAGCACAGAATATATAATAGTACTAACGTAAGAGGGTTGTGTTGAAAGGTCTTCAAGCAGTAACCAGACAAACAACAGCTCGGCTCATGCATTCACGTGTTTCTTGCAATGCTGATTTTTACACAAAACTTTTGTCCAACCGTCTCGCTTTCTCCGCGCTCAGTGAATCTGTTAAAGTGAGAAACAACATTTTTAATGATATTATGTAAAAACAATAATGGCTTTGTCGCATCAGTGGTTCATGCAGTGGTCGTCACCTCCTAGCCTGCTCGCAGACATCAGTACTCAGTTTGGAAGTGTTAACAACTGGAAAAGTTCTAAACCCGATTGGGCGTGGGAAGTTACTTTACAGAAAAGTGGCAATAATTATAGGAAACAATATTTACACCATGACAAGCATAATACAGAAGACATCGACAATGGAATTGAAAAAGCGAGATCCTTCAAAACGAATGGTATGTAAATGGTTTCCGATTTTTTTTTTATAATTGTTGTCCATAATTTAATGCCAGCCATCAAAATTGGGAGGAACAATTAATAGTAAAAATATTCGTATAACTAATTATATTTTTGTAAAAAACTATGTTGGATTTTTAGTTTTTCATTCAACTTTATTACGTGAGAAAAAAACTTAACTACAATAAGTTTTTTTTCAGTAAATTAAGATTGAGATACGTATAATGTTAGGTACATCATGATTAGGTATATCTGTAAAAATATAGCTTTTAAACAGAATAATCGATCAAATATTCTTGTGTCTTTCTGAATTTGGTATACAGCATCGGACTTGTTATCCATAACGTGTGTTCCATAATACATTATTTTGCAACAAAACGGTGAAAGTTTCTCGAGTGCCATACTTACGTTGAAATTGTATAAAAGAAAATGGCTTCTACTCATGATCTTGTTAATAAAATGTTCACTTGGATACAACAAGTAAATCCTGTATCCCAATAAAAATCGCTAATGCGAAACCTTTCAATACCTTAATGTTGAAGAGTTCTCATGTGTATCTTCGTAGTCCAAAGTTCAATGCCAATGAAATTAACATGAGACCACTTTTAAGGTATTTCCTTTTCAACAAAACAAGAATCATCTAAATCGATTCATAAACAAAGAAGTTATGTCTGTAGATCCGTAAAAACTCGAGCAATATTTTACCAGTATTTTCAGAATTACTCGAAAACTACAGAACCGATTTCAAATTTTCAAAAAATGGGACCAACTTGGAAACAATCCTGATAAAGTAACGTTTAAATCATGTCAATCGGTCCAGCCGTTTTCGAGTAATCGGCGGACATATACAAAAAAAAAAACAAATATACAGACATAATTTATAATTTATTTATTGCATAAAAACATGGTACAATTAGCTTTTATAAAATAACAATAGTCTCACATATTTTACTGTTAGACAGCATTCAAAATTTTGAAATTTAAATTTAGATTAAAATTTAGACGAACATAGAACCTCCTCCTTTTTTGAAGTCGGTTAAAAAACATTATGGCGCTCACATTCGCCGCAACATGTTTTTTCTTGGTGAACTATACGGTGATGAAACTGGTGTTTCTAGTATTCTCTCGATGCATAATCTTGCAAAATATACAACATGTGACAAAAAAAACCCTAATGCCGAATATGGTAGATAGAGGGATTACTAATGTATGGCCAAAAAACGTTTCCCAAAATATCACATCGCAAAATATTTTACGCAAATTTTCATTTGGCAAAAAAACTTTTGGCAAAACAACTTATCGCAATTTTTCAGTCAGCAAAACCCTTTTTGGCAAATTATTGTTTAGCAAATAATTACTTGGTCAAAGTTTCATTTTACCAAGTATTATTTAGTCAAATGTATCGTTTGGCAAAACATACTCTTCCCAAAATATTGCATGGCATACGATTTACATATCAATTTGAGTAGTGCATAAGATACAAATCGACGATGAAGTACCAATACCTCCTACTTTTTTATTTTACTAGGTACTATTTTAGCTGTTTTTAGTTTTTAAAGTGAAAACCTCTTAAGCGGCGTTGTACGCTTTTTAGGGTTCCGTACCAAAATGGTAAAAAAGGAACTGTCGCGACCACTGCGTGAAACGGATCGAGTGACGGCTGCGGCAACGGCGGGGTTGGCTGGCGATGAAGAAGCGGTCAAAATCCAAATTCAAAACCTATATAAGCGGGCTTTTGAAAGGAAAAACGTTCATTCGCTATTTTTGCTATTTTGAATACTTTATAAATTTTTCTATGTACAATTGTGGAACGCAAGTAAAAGCTGTTAAAATATTCGCAAGTTATTATTTATCTCTTCGACGACGACCCTACGCACGACAGGAACCCTTATGGTGTGAATCAGTCTGTCTGTCTGTCTGTCACAGCTAGATATCTCGAGAACTACTAATGGTATCAACTTGAAATTTGGAATAGTTTAAGATGACATTTGCCCAACTAATTTGCAAATAAAAAAAAATAAAAGAATCGATATATTTTTTACAATAGGGACTGAAAAGGGGTCTTAAAAATTTGAAGTGGTGCTACTAGGGCATGTGGGGTATCATATGAACGAGCGCCGTTTGCACGTTTTTAATCATTTTTTTGTAGGCCGCATAGTTTTCGACTTATGATGAAAAATGTAAAAAAAAACCGTTTCCCCCCTTATCTCCGAAGTTTGCAAAGAGAAAAATCCGAAATAAATGTGATAGCAGTTTATATAAAGATTACAGGAAAAATAAAACGATGTCTCAATATAGCACACTTTTTTAGAAATCATCAAATTTCTAAAATAGTTAACATTAGTTCCACTATCGGTCATGAGATGGCGTTGACCTAAAACTGCAATACTAATTTTATTATTCTACTCTGCAGTGTGGTTTAATGGTGCAAATATGATGGTACGGAACCCTCGGTGCGCGAGTCCGACTCGCTCTTGACCGGTTTTTTTTGTAATGGGGAAATAAGTTAAGTGTGTGAAGTGACAATTTGACCAAACATTTTTTTGGAATATAATATTTGCCAAAATAAAATCTTTGCTTATAAACATTTTGACCTAATACAACTTGACAAAGTAAAAATATGCCAAATGGTAATTTGACCAAGTGAATAAAATGTAAAATGTAAAGCTAAAGATTCATTTGGGAAATGAAACTGGTGCGATACGTTTTTTGGTAAGTAAAATTTGACTAGAAATAATTTGGCCAAACGGCAGAACCCCAATTTCATAAATAAAATTAACCATTTTTATTTACTGACATAGAAGATTAATTTACTCTCACATACAATTTCGCCGCCAATACGTTACCATATTTCTTGTGGGCGTGTGCATATTATTGCACAGAGTGGTCTCGGAATATTTTTTTACTTAAAACTTAAAAAGTTACGTTTTGACAAATCCTATAGCAATTCAATTTAGCATGAAAATTTTCCGCAAACAATTATTTTTCAATTATTATTTTGATTGCTTTTTATATTTGAGATTTAAGCATTCACAATGCTATTTTTATATAATACTAGATAATATACCAGAAAAAATTCAGATCAGTTTCCGCTTGAAAATGATCTGGTGACGAGTAAATTTTTTTCTAGCTTATTATTAAATAGAAATTAGATTGCTTTTCTTGTATTTCCAGTGATCTCAACGATTGAGATATGCGGATGAATACTATTGTGCTATTACTGAAGTCAGTTTATCTATCTATCTTAATCGATTAGTTACGTGCCGCGACGGATTGGTTCTAACACCGCAAACCACTTTTCTTCACAGAGCTCGCTCCGCGGAAAAGTAATTATTATGTTTTATGAACAATACTGTTACCGAAGAACAATGGGCCGGTTTTTTATTAAATGCTCACCAAACTTACGAAAATAAACGAATTTTGAATGAAACCCATAATGACCAAATATCCTATAACGTAACTGCGTATTGGTATAAGTTGGTAAAATAAACCTCAAATTAGATTCAGAAAATCAATACAGTCTCAAAATTCTTATTATTATTTGACACGGTTTGGTAATATCCTTATGAAGCCGAGTGGTAGATAATCCTATCTTAATGCATACAATACATGAACCCTGAAAACCGACAATGTCTGAGAATTCAAAAAGTGACAACTCAGTGACAAATTTAATTTTTTATCCGTATGGAAAACTGCAATGACAACCCTAGACGCAGATATACTATTGTTTTCGATAATCAATCCCATTATAAAAAAAATAATTCATGTCAGTGCCATTAATGGTGAAAAGAAAAACGCAATTTTTCTTCTAGGGTATATATAGATAGCCGCTAAGAACTAAGTAAATAGCCACTTATAAAATGTAAATATAATTAAAAAAAAAATATAACGCACTAATAGATAACCTCCCCCATTTAAATTTATGAAGTCGGTTAAAAATAACAATATCACGTTAAACTAAATAAAACGCAACCAGTATGATTCAACTTTTAACTAACACAAGTTCAATTGTCCAAACATTTTTGTCGAAACAATCGAACTTGTTATCGCGGCGCTCGTGCCAAACATAAACCTCATCCGAAAACAGCAAAAGACGGTCATATCCTCAGTAGGATTCATTAGTCCGTTTGCGTTGTTCTTGGGGAATGGATATTTCAGAGAAGGCACCTGCTATACCAGCTATTTTCCAAAGTAAGTCAGGAAAACCTACGAATTTCTCCCAAAACACAATAGTTATTTATAATTTCTAATATTTTTAAGGACAATAATATTCTCGTACCAATCAATTATACAATTAGCAATTATACAAAATTGATTGAAATATTTACATAGGTTTTTTAATAGTACGGCTCTTTTCAACCAAAACGGTCCCATCCGGCAGAAAGCACGAAACTTGGCTTGCATGTAGCTTTTACGTATACAATAAAATATAGAAGTAGAAACAAGTCGTAAAGTGATTGTCTCCCACCCAGGGGCCGTACCGGCTCACGAATCGATTATCGAAATAAAGTCTGCTAGGTTTCAACTTAAAACAGAAAAATCAAAGTAAGGAATTTCGTCTTGTACTTTTTGTTGATGTAATTTGGAAGATAACGATGTTCGTGTGACATCATGAATTGGGGTTCGCCATTTTCGCCCAATTGGGGCTCGATTTATCTGTTTTAGTTTGAAACCCAGCAGACTTTTCGGGGCCGTACCGGCTAACGCATCGAACTTCGAAAAGTCTGTCGGGTTTCATATTAAAACATATAAATCGAGCCCCAATTGGGCCAAAATGGCGAACCCTAATTCATGAGGTCACACAAACATCAATATCTTCCAAATAACTTCAACAAATAATACAGTAAGTAATTCCTTACTTCGATTTATCTGTTTTAATTTGAAACTCAGCAAATTTTCCGAAGCTCGATTCGTTAGCCATTAGTTTTTATTTTTTTAATACAAAACGGTGAAAGCTACAACAAAACTGTCTAAAAACAATATACAGGGTGGATTTTTAAAACGGTACATTAAGGGCAGGTACCTTAACCGTTATAGTTACAGGAAAACGTTCCTAGGAGACCATCCATAAGTTTTTAAGATATTCTGAACTGCATTCACAGATTTTGGAAAAAAATTACCGTTAGCAAAAAAAATGCTAAAATACAAAAAAAAAATTAAGCAAATCAATCCTATTTCATGTGGGGATCAAAAAACTCTATGGGATCATTTAAGGTTTGAGTACTAGAAACGACAGAAATCGCCAAAAACTTTTCCAATACATTTTGTACTGAAAAACGATAAATCAACTCGAAATATTTTTTATTGCCAAACGATCCTATTTCTTACTGTGATCAAAATACTCTCTAAGGATAACTGAATTTTGAGTACAGAAACTGATTTTTTTTTAGATCTAATGTTGTAGAAGATTGTGCTTGCGTGTGAAGCCGGTGTTGTCACTTATTGTAGTTTCTGTACTCAAATTTCAGTTGGAGTTAAAGAGCATTTTGATCACAGTACGAAATAGGATCATTTGGCAATAAAAAATATTTCGAGTTAGTTTACCGTTTTTCAGTACAAAATGTATGGGAAAAGTTTTTGGCGATTTCTGTCGTTTCTAGTACTCATAACTTAAATGATCCCATAGAGTCTTTTGATCCCCACATGAAATAGGATCGATTGGCATAAAAAAATTTTTTTTTGGTATTTTAGCATTTTTTTTGCTAACGGTAATTTTTTCCAAAATCTGTGAATGCAGTTCAGAATATCATAAAAAGTTATGGATGGTCTCCTGGGAACGTTTTCCTGTAACTATAACGGTTAAGGTACCTGCCCTTAATGTACCTGTACCGTTTTAAAAAACCACCCTGTATTTGTCATTAAATTTTCTATTAAAAATTTTCTGAATGAAAGTGCAGTACTTATAGTTTTCAAATTACGTTTGAGTTTCTTCCGATATTTTTTGAAATAATCACCCTGTGGGAAATGTATAGACCAACACCGATAATTTTTTGCTTCAAAGAATGAGACTTGGCACACTTGGTGGACCAGAGTGGAAAACGTCCGGGAGACAGCAGGATGTCTTGCTGGGGGGAAGGGGGAGGGGATGAAATTTTCTAACGCCACGCGTACTGTTGGGCGTAATAACTGCTAATTTATAGCTACTATGAAAAATCGTGTATCATTTTCGGATAAATAAAGGATGGCCAATCTTTTCAGAAATAAAAAACATCTTTACATGTAAAAAAAATAATTGCCGTAATTGAAATGCCGAACATCTAAAATATTACAAAAAAAATCCAGTGACGATAAATTTCTAACGAGTACCGATATCGGCTTAAAAAAAATATGATAAGAAAGCCATATTCATACAAATTCCAAAAATATAAGCTACATTGGAATAGTTTCAAAAAAATGCGTTAAAAATATTATAAACAGCGTGGCAGTGGCATAAATAAATCTATAAAAACGTAGTAGAATAGGTAGTTTTATTAATTGCTTAAATTCCGTTACTAACCCAATGATTGTGAGTTTGTTTTGAAAACTATAAGTCCTATCAACATACTTTAGAGAGATTAGAATAATAAATGGGGAGTTTTTATAGATTTATTTATGCCACTGTCACGCTGTGTATAATATTTTTAACACATTTTTTATGAAACTATTCCAATGAAGCTTATATTTTTGAAATTTGTATCAATATGGCTTTCTTATCATATTTTTTCAAGCCGATATGGGTACTCGTTAGAAATTTAACGTCACTGGAAATTTTTTTTGTAAAATTTTAGATATTTGGCATTTCAATTACGGCAATTCACTTTTTTGTATGTTAATGTATTTTTTTATTTCTGTAAATGATTGGCCATCCTTTATTTATCCGAAAATGATACCCGATTTGCCATAGTAGCTATAAATTAGCAGTTATATCGCCCAACAGTACGCGTGGCGTTAGAAAATTTCACCCCCTCCCCCTTCCCTCCAGCAGGGTGTCTCCCGCTAAAAAAATGATTATTTCAAAAAATATCGGAAGGAAATGAAACATAATTTGAAAACTATAAGTGCTATCACCTTCATTTAAAAAAATGGTTAATAGAGAATTTAATGACAAATATATTGTTCTTAGACAATTTTATTGTAGCTTTCACTGATTTGTATTAAAAAAATAATAACTGCAATTCCGAACACAAAACGCCCCCCCCCCCAGGGGGGGGAAACAATCACGTTACGACTTGTTTCTACTTCTATATTTTATTGTATACGTAAAAGCTACATGCATGCCAAGTTTCATGCTTTCTGCCGGAATGGACCATAACCTAGGTAATCTAGGTATATGTATAGTCATTTCAAACCAAATGAGATAAAATGCTGCTAAACTGCAATTCCAGAAGCATCCCGGCTGACTCTGTGGCTGACGATGCTGGGTGTTGCGCGAGCGCAGGCGGTGCCAGCTGACGTCGAGACACCACCCTTCAACACACTCTACAAGTGGAAGTACATCGACTTCGAGTTCCCTTCGCTGGAGATGCGAAAATATGCCATAGCTACTGGGTGAGAAAATTTAAACAACAGGAAATCTAGATCAGTGCAGACCAATACTAATTTTACATATTAGTAAAAGCCGTGACGTCGCCAAGTGTCGCTCTTCGTATAAAGCTGTGAGTGATTAAAGAATGGTTAAAACCCCTGTATTTTCAGAACTACCTAAAGGCTTAGCGTGCCATGAAGTGAATATTATTATTATTATTTAAGAATTCTAATACTCTAGTAGCCTAATAAAAGATGTACCTAATCGTAAGTTTCACTATTATCACAGAGTAGATGTACTGTACTACCGTACTATTATGTTGGAATAAAAAAATGATTTTAACACGTAACCTCAACACAACCCAATGTAACGTAATGCTGAAAATCGATTATTCAACTACCGCAACTAGGGTTGCCAACTTTTTTTGCATCAAATATAGTATTTTCAAGATTATTACATGTAAAAATATTATTATTAATAGTAGATGGCGAAAAGTCCAAATATAGTAAGTAGGTTGCCGTTTTGTGAGGATTGGGGAGGAGGAAGAAGTTGTATTTTTCATACTTAACATTTTAATTTATTCAACAACCATAAACACAAGAGTTTAAACACAAAAAATATTAGATATGCAATAACTTATGTACACATAAGTAATATTTTTTTTATTTTTCTTTTCACTTGAAAAAATATACTTGCCAATTAGTAGTTTTGCCTACTATATATTTTTTTTAATATAGTAGGCGTGCCCGCAATATAGTAGGATACTGTATATGTAGGGTTGGCAACCGTAATCGCAACAGACTCAAATTCCAGGGACCACGGGCGAAAAAGCACCTAACCAGTAATTATAATTTACGTGTGCACACGTAAATGAACACGTGTGTTTACGATACGGGAAATAAAATAAATAGGTACCTATATATCTGAAAAAATTATACTACGGTATTAGTCTGATGTAGTAGATTTTATTCTTTGTTTCAAGGTCAATTTATCTAATGTTTGAAAGTGAAGCAAGCGATGTGATTTGTCCCTTTTCCTAAATCATTCATACAAATTCTTAAAACTTCGTAACATTATTCAAATATAACTAAAAGAATACAAGTGATTTTTTTGTTTTGTTAAATTCACAAGTAAACAAGTTCTGAGCTTTGAGGACAAAGGCATGCTCTACGGCAGCGGTTCCCAAATTCTTTTAGGTTCACACCATACTGAGGCTTTTTGGCTTTGTGTTCGCATCTTGTTAGTACCTACAGTTTGACTTTAAAACAAGGACTTTTAAGATAAAAATATTTATTTAGTCAGAACAAAGAGACTTAACTCTTGAATCTTTGCGGAGCTCCTGAGAGCCTCTTACCCCAACCCAGGGTTCCGCGGAACACAATTCAGGAATCGCTGCTCTACGGTCGTTTTCTCTGACTAGCGGTGCGGGGCGCGGCTCGCGACTTTATCTGCGTGAAAGTTTTTTGATATCCTTCGGGAACAGTATTTTTTTCTGGATGAAAGGTGCCACATGTCCTTCTCTGTACCACAACGTGTATGCACAATTTTATAATGATCGGTTAGGTGTATATCAGGGAGGTCAACGACAGAGTCAATCAACTTCATTAGACCTACGTCAAAAATTTAACATTCCGAGATTTTTCGAGCTAAGAGCTTCATTTTTACATTGCCTGATCGTTTCAGGGATTGTAGTGTACCGACAATGCCTAGGCATTATGTATATAATGCCGGATTATACACATTGCCGGTAACAATAATATTATCTTTATCTCTTTTCAGAAAGTATATACCCGAAAATGTTCTTCCTCTGGGTCTCGAAGTGTGGGGCTCCCGAATCTGGGTGACATTTCCAAACTGGCGACCAGGGACTCCAGCCACGCTCGCCACCCTGTCGAGAGACGGGGGCCTGACGTCCCCTCCTCTGAAGCCCTACCCGGACTGGACCTACCAGGCAGGATATAGTATGTCCGATTTCCTTCTTAGAATTTGGTCACCACCACGGCAATGTGTGGGATATATATTTCTTTTCTACCAAAATACGCCTCGGCCACGACATCATCGCGCACGCATCCCGCTTCTTGCGTCTCGTTAACCATTGCGCGCTGTCTGAATCTGTCTGCCTTTCAGCTCGTCGTTGTCGACGCGACCGCGCAGTGGTTTTTGAAACGCAAGACGCAGGATGCACGCGCCGCGGTTATGTTACAGTTTTTGGTAAAGCTGTGGTTATGTGTGGTTATGTCGTAAAGTGTAAGGCACCCGAGAGAGGGTGAGGTTTCCTAGCATGCGGGGGCACAGACAGAAATCACAATACAGGGTTTCAGCAACGCTCGACACATCATCGTGTCGAGAGGGGGAACATTCGTGGGGATGTGTGGACATAGCACAGGGCATATATTTAACTTTCTTCTTTAAGCGAGTTGGCATCAACACGGCACGGTACAAAAAAATTCCTTCTGGACCAACTGACCACTAAATCTCATCACCAGTGGTCAGTTGAGAAGAAAAATTTCTCATCTGACCACTGGAGGGGAATTGGGAGCAATTTATTCCTAATTCATCCCCAGTGATGAAGTGGTTTTTTTGTTTCAACTGACTACGGATGACCTTCTGAAAACTAAGTAAGCCCATTTTATTAAATCATAATTGAACCACCATAAGATAACCTTCTCCATATTTATGTGATCCTGGTACTTTAGAGATGCAAGTGATTGAAAATATTTTGAACCAAAGCGAAGCGAGGACAGGTTCCTAGTTTATTATAAATATAAATGACCTGATCCTGGTACTTTGGAGACGTAAGTAATTAAAGATATAAAAAAAACTGAAACTCCTCGTCAGTAGAAGTTGGGAAATAATCATTATCACATCAGATTTGAATATTTTATAAATATAATAATTTTTGTTTGATGACCAGTGGTGAAATGGGAGTAAGATGGTATTATTTGGTCACTGGTAGTCAGTTGAGAAATTGGAGTGCCAACCATCCACTGGTGGTAGGATTTGGTGGTCATCCACCAGTGGTTAGATGGTCTGGAAGGAAAAATTTAATCCTAAATAGTATATTGGTACGATTTTTCCTCTTCCATTCCGATATCCTTAAATCTCAACTATTTGGTTGATCATTAGATTTTAAGCTGATGCTATTAATTATATTTATTTATAGTTGTTTGCATATGTATGTAGTTTAATATACAGGCATTTTAATGTTATTTTTATTCTTTCTTAGATAATGAAAACAACTGCTCAGGCCTCACTTCAGTGTTTCGTGTGACTACCGACTCCTGTGGAAGACTATGGACCATCGATTCCGGGCAGATCAACTTACAAGATGAACCTGTACAAAAATGCCCACCCAGCATAGTTGTATTCGACCTAAATACAGATACAATGATCAACCGATACATCATCCCTAGTAAATACGTCTTGCAAGACTCTTTATACTCTAATATTGTAGTTGATACCCGGCGAGCTGACTGTTCCGACCTCCACGTCTACATAGCAGACACATGGCGCTTCGGACTCTTAGTTTTCAGAGAAAAAGATGCCAATTTTTGGAGATACTCCCATCCTTTGTTTTACCCGGATCCCTTGGCATCTAATTACACACTGCACGGAGTAAATTTCCAATGGCCTGATGGAATATTCGGGCTATCGCTTAGTCCGATCATTCCTCACGAGGAACGAGTGTTATTCTTCCATTCTTTATCTAGTTATAGAGAATTTTATGTATTGACGAAGGTACTGCAAGATCCTTCGAAAATAAACAGCAGCGACTCTGATTTTAATTTAGTGGGTGACAGTAGAGGCCTTAGGGGACAAGCCTCAGCATCAGTTGTTGATAGATCAGGGGTCATGTATTATGGCTTGGTCTCACAAGACAGTATCGGCTGCTGGGATACAAGAAAACCGTATAAAAAGCATACGATCGGGATTGTAGCGACGGATTCAGACACACTGATATTTCCTAACGACTTAAAAGTAGACCAGGATCGAGAGCAAAGCATATGGGTGATATCTAACAAACTGCCCTTGTTCCAAGCGGGGCGGTTGAATACAAATGACTATAATTACCGCATACTATACGCTGACACGACGGAAGCAGTCAGAGGAACTATATGCGATCCTGAAGTGCATTTGTTATTCTAAAGCTGCTGCCATAAAACTATAATATACAAGTTTCTTTCTAGTCTTGAATTTTTATTTATTAGGTACCTTATTAAACAAGTCTAAAAAACTTTAAAAAAAATATTTGTTTCTCAATGGCGGGATGTCATAAAATTTGTCCCTCTTGGTGGCGCTACTGCTGCTGGAGACCTTTGTACAGGCATTTACCCCCGATTTTTCCATTTATTTTAAATTATATCTAGAAATGGTTGATACTAATAAATAATTATTCTGGAAGTCAGACAGTAAACTAATTAAAGATTGAAGAAAACTAAAATGTGTTGGTAGAAAAAATGATATTTACAAAAAATCGCTTCCAACCAGCGAATTAAAATCTATGTGAGTGTAATTGCAATCAAATATTGCTTAAAAAATGGTACTACGGGGCCGAAAAAGTACAACCCGCTCAGCTTTAGTCGGGCCAGCCACGCACCCGGTGACTGGTATTCTTTTCCACAGAACAAAGAAAAAATTTTTCCCCCCAGTAGAAGTCGCAAGTAGGCGGGACCCGTGTAACCTCAAGTGAGCGTAGCTCCGCATACTTCTACTACTTCTATGTTCTGTGTTCTTTTCAATAAATTGCAGTTTATATTGTAGAGAGAAGATAGAAAGGGAGAGTTTATTAGAAATGACGTCCTTTATAGTCAAATGGTGTAAAAGATGCAAAGAAGGCAGCAATAAGATGCAGAAATAACGTATATTTTTTTTTTTTTCGTTTAAGTGCAGAAAAAATCTATAAGTATACAAATTATGGTCAGGTATACAACCAGTGTTCAGACGCTTTGTGCTGCATGATTAAATGCCAGCATTTTTAGCTCTATCCACTTAGTTGTACTTTTCGTGTGGTGCTATTTTTTGAGCGGAATGTTTTTTCCATAGCTTTAGTTCGCTACTTCCAACATCCAAAAATTGATTGAAAAGAACAAAATGACAGGTCTACATCTACACTAGGGCCAAGTTAGTGGTAGTGCGCCGACTGGTGGACAATTTGTGAATCAGAAATTCATCCTGCCAAACTAGTTCTTGGCGCCTTCTAAGCTACAAAAAGAGCTATGAAGCTTATTTACTATTACAAAAGGTAGGAACCAATCAGGCTCTGTACTAAAGCATAACGACCACTTCCCAAATAAGCGTAGACCTGAAAAATAGCTTTTTTTAAAAGTTGATACATAATGATAATCTTTACTAATATTATAAATGGGAAAGTCTGTTTGTTTGTTACGCCTTCACGTCTTAACTACTGAATCGATCATCATGAAATTTTGCATACACTTTGTCAGGGGTACAGAGAAGGACATAGGATACCTTTCATCCCGAAAAAAGTATTGTTCCCGAGGGATAGCAAAAAACCTTTCCACGCAGACGAAGTCGCGGGCGGCCGCTAGTAAAAATATATTTGTGTAGTTGCTGTGACAGTAGAACACTAGTCTTATTAAATTTTAATTTTGCAATCAGAAAAATATGTGGCAAAATCAATATGTATTTCGTTTATACTAAATGTAATTATTACCAATCTTAATCTCAATAATTATGAGTATTTTCCTTTTCTCTATTGCCAATTTTTTATTTTAGTTAGCAATTTTATAAATAACAATAAAAATGCAATTTTATGAGCTATATTATACTACTACTAGCTTCCGCCCGCGACTTCGTCCGCGTGGTTATTAGAGAAAATCTTTAGGGAACCTTCAACCAGGATCCGACCAGCCGTTTTTACGCGATTAGGCGGGTCACCACCAAGCGCGCTGCCTCGCGAGGCAAGACGTTTGCCAACACGCCTGTCCCGTTCCCGTCCCGACCCGTCCCATTCCCATTCCCGTTCCCGTTCCCATCCCCGTCCCGCCCCGTTCCGTTCTCATCCCCGTTCTCATTCCGTTCCCGTCCCATCCCGTTCCGTTCCCGTTCCCGCTCTCGTTCTCGCTCCCGTTGCCGTCCCGTCCCGTCCCCGTTCCCGTTCCCATCCCCGTCCCGTCCCGTCCGGTTCCCGACCCGTTTCCGTTCTCGTTCCCATTCCCGCCCCGTCCCATTCCCGTTCCCGTTCTCTTCCGCTCCGTCCAGTTTCCGTTCCCGTTCCCTTTCTCCCCGTTCCCTGGGGCTGAATCATGCATGTCCACCGAGTTGGACTTCAAAATGAATGTCATTTTCGCAATCACCATCCCACAAAACCTCAAGAACGTCATCCATATATAGTATTTTATGATTACTTACCCCATTTACAACATAAGGGGTTGATTTGCAAAATCACAAAATATATGTTTGCCTATTTATTTTAAGACGTGCTCCTATGAAGTTTAAAGTTATAATGTCTATTTTATATTATTTTTCCATAAGTTTTCCATACAAAATTTGAACCCCATTTTCACCCTTTTAGGGGTTAAATCATGTACATCGTGTTGGACTTTAAAATAAATGTAATTTTCGCAATCACCATCCCATAAAACCTCAAGAACGACATCCATATCGATTTTTATGTTTACTTACCCCATTTACCCCCTAAGGGGTTGATTTTCAAAACCACAAAATATATGTTTGACTATTTATTTTTAGAGTACTCCTACGTAGTTTAAAGTTGTAATGTCTATTTTATATTATTTTTCCATACAAAATTTGAACCCCATTTTCACCTTTTTAGGGGTTAAATCATGTACATAGTGTTGGACTTTAAAATAAATGTCATTTTCGCAATCACCATCCCATAAAACCTCAAGAACGATATCCATATCGATTTTTATGTTTACATACCCCATTTACCCTCTAAGGGGTTGATTTTCAAAATTACCAAATATATGTTTGCCAATTTATTTTCAGACGTGCTCCTACGAAGTTTAAAGTTGTAATGCCTATTTTATATTCTTTTTCCATACAAAATTTGAAACCCATTTTCACCCCTTTAGGGGGTTAAATCATCTCCACCGTGTTGGACTTCAAAATAAATGTCATTTTCACAATTGTTATACTAGAAAACCCCAATAACGACATCCATCTCTATTTTTAGGTTTATTTTCACATTTCACCCCTATTTCATCGCCATAGGGGTTGAAGTACTGACAATATCAATATACGTTGCGTTAGATTTTCTTTCAAAAGCCTTTACTATAAATTAAGTGATTTTTACTTCGAAAATTAAGGATTTTTTTCTATACACAACTTCATACCCCTTTTCACCCCTTCGGGGGTAGAATTTTGAAAAACGCTGAGACCCGTTTTTATTAATTTTCAATCTTCAGCCTAAACACAAAATTTGAAAATCCTAGCTTCAAAACTGAGGGACTTTCATACAAACTTTCATCCCTTATTTCACCCCCTTAGGGATGTAATTTTCAAAAATCCTTCCTTAGTGGATGCCTACACTGTATGAGGTATCTGTGTGCAAAATTTCAAGTCTCTAGGTCCAGCGGTTTGGGCTGTGCGTTGATAGATCAGTCAGTCAGTCATTCAGTCAGTCATTCAGTTTACGATTTTATATATTACTAGCTTCTGCCCGCGACTTCGTCCGCGTGGATGTTAGATAAAATCCTTAGAGAACCTTCAACCAGGATTTGATCAGTCATTTTTACGTTTCCGGTTCCGGTTCCCGTTCCCGTTCCTGTTCCCGTTCCCGTTCTCGTCCCGTTCTGTTCCCGTATCATTCCCGTTTTGTTCCGTTCCCGATCCTTTCCCCTCCGTTCCCGTCCCGTTTCCGTGCCGTTCCTTTACCGTTCCCGTCCCGTTCTCGTTACCGTTCCGTTCCTGTATCGTTCCCGTTTATTCCGATTTCGTTCCCGTTTCGTTCCCGTTTTGTTCCTGTTTCGTTCCAGTTCCGTTCCCGTTCCGTTCCGTCCCATTCCATTCCCGTTTCATTCCCGTTCGCGTCCCGTTCCCGTCCCGTACTTCTTCCGTTCCTTTTCTCGGTACCGTTCCCGTCCCGTTCCTGTCCCTTTCTCTTTCCCGTTCCATTCCCGTTCCGTTCTCTTTTCGTTCCCGTCCCGTTCCCGTACCCATTCCATTCCCTTTCCGTTCCCGTTTCATTCCCGTTCCCTTCCCGTTCCGTTTTCGTTCCGGCTCATCCCGTTCCCGTCCCGTTTTCGTCCTGTTCCCGATCCCGTTCCTGTTCCTGTTCCCGTGCCCGTGCCCGTGCCCGTGCCTGTTCCCGTTCCCGTTACCTGGATGTGCATGTCCAGGTCCAGGTCCATGATGTGTCATGTCCACCGTGTTGGACTTTAAAATAAATATCATCATCGCAATCACCATCCCAGGAAACCTCAAGAACGACATCCACATCGATTTTCATGTTTACTTACCCCATTTACACCCTAAGGGATGATTTTCAAAATAACAAAATATGTGTTTGCCTATTTATTTTTAGACATGCTCCTACGAATTTTAAAGTTGTAATGTCTATTTTATATTCTTTTTCCATACATTTGAACCTCATTTTCACCCCAATGGGGGTTAAGTCATGTCCACCGTGTGGGACTTCAAAATAAATCTCATTTTCGCAATCACCATCCCATAAAACCTCAAGAACGACATCCATATCGATTTTTTATGTTTACTCACCCCATCTCCCCCTAAGCGGTTGATTTTCAAAATCACAAAAAAAATGTTTGCCTATTTATTTTTAGATGTGCTCCTACGAAGTTTAAAGTTGTAATGTCTATTTTATATTATTTTTCCATACAAAATTGGAACCCCATTTCCACCCCTTTAGGAGTTAAATCATGTCCACCGTGTCAGACTTCAAAATAAATCTCATTTTCGCAATCACCATCCCATAAAACTTCATGAACGACATCCACATCAATTTTTATGTTTACTCACCCCATTTACCCCCTAAAGGGTTGATTTTCAAAATCACAAAATATATGTTTGCTTATTTATTTTTAGACGTGCTCCTACGAAGTTTAAAGTTGTAATGGCCGTTTAATATTTTTTTCCATACAAAATTTGAACCCCATTTTCACCCCTTGAGAGGTTAAATCATGTCCACCGTGTTGGACTTCAAAAAAAATGTCATTTTTGCAATCTTCATCCCAGAAAACCCCAATAACGACATCCATATCGATTTTTTATGTTTACTCACCCCATTTACCCCCTAAGGGGTTGATTTTCAAAATCACAAAATGTATGTTTGCTTATTTATTTTTAGACGTGCTCCTACGAAGTTTAAAGTTGTAATATCCATTTAATATTATTTTGCCATACAAAATTTGAACCCCATTTTCACCCCTTGAGGGGTCAAATCATGTCTTCCGTGTTGGACTTCAAAATAAATGTCATTTTTGCAATCGTCATCCCAGAAAACCTCAATAACGACATCCATATCTATTTTTAGGTTTTTTTACCCCTTTTCACCCCCATTTCATCCCCCTAGGGGTTGAAATACAACAATAACAACATACGTTGCGTTAGATTTCCATCCATAAGCCTAAATTATATATTTAGCAATTTTGACTTCAAAAATAAAGGATTTTCTTCATTACACAACTTCATCCCCCTTTTTAACCCCTTCGGGGGTAGAATTTTGAAAAACGCCGAGACCCGTATTTATTAATTTTCAATCGTCAGTCTAAACACAAAATTTGAAGATCCTAGCTTCAAAACTGAGGGACTTTCATACAAACTTTCATCCCTTATTTCATCTCCTTAGGGATAGAATTTTCAAAAATCCTTCCTTAGTGGATGCCTACACTGTATAAGGTATCTGTGTGCAAAATTTCAAGTCTCTATGTCCAGCGGTTTGGGCTGTGCGTTGATAGATCAGTCAGTCAGTCAGTCATTCAGTTTACGATTTTATATATTAAGAAGATATTCTCTTTATACGACAACTGATAAAATCAACATTTTGACAGGTCAGAAATGGGCGTCCTTCTTTAAAAATATTTTTTAAAAGTTTCCATTGTGTTTTCAGTACAAACAAATAATACTACCCATCTAATCAGATTGGTAGTTCATATTAAAATTTTCAAGTTCAACGGCATTTTGTGAACCATTTTGGCAACATGACTTTTCCTAAGTAAAAAGCCTGCTGAATTCGGTTCTGAATGTTGCCAAGCCCAATTTTGGCTCCTTTGCCCAAAATTCAAGATGGCGGCCAAAATGGAGCCTTATCTTATTAGAACTCGATTCTGGTCGTGTGAGATATCCTAGCATAGGTTTTGGGGGTCGTTGAACTCAATTTTGATAACCGGAAGTCCGTCCGGGTACCGGAAGTATGAGATGTGGCTGGAAGAGAGAAAATTCCGCAACGCGACACAAAATATTTTTTTAACACAGTTACTAGACAAAGATGTTTAACAAGTTTATACTCTATATACTAAAATAACTGGGCTATTTACCAGTATTTGTTTTCTTGGGCAAATCTCCATAGTTTTAATTCTGTAGAGGATTTTCGAAAAAAAACAATTTAGAGTAAATTCCGCCGCGCGAATTAAAATATTTTTTAACCCAGTTACTAAACAAAAATGTTTCGAAAATTTATTATTTTATATAGTAAAATAACAAGGCTATTTACTAGTATTTTTTTTTCTGAGATAAATTATTATAGTTTTAATTCTGTAGAGAATTTTCGAAAACAAAATTAGAGAAAATTCCGCCGTGCGACACAAAATATTTTTTTAACACAGTTACAAGACAAAAATGTTGAACAAAGTTATTATTATATTATAGTAAAATAACTAAGCTATTTACCAGTGTTTTTTTTTGGGCAAATCCCCATAGTTTTAATTCTGTGGAGGATTTTCGAAAAAAACTATTTAGAGTAAATTCCGCCGTCGAATCAAATTTTTTTTTAACACAGTTATGTACTAAACAAAAATGTTTCAAAAATGTATTATTTTTTATAGTAAAATAACTAGGCTATTCACCAGTATTTTTTTTTGTGGGATAAATTTTTATAGTTAATTCTGTAGAGGATTTGGGATATCAAAATGGCTGCTGATAGAAATGGTTCTCTATAGAGCCCCACCAGACAGACTGAAAATACATAATACGTCGGGTAAATCTGATGCCACATGCATCCTAGCAAACTTGGAACGTTTTTGAGGAGTCAAAACAAATTTGAACTTTAGTAGGGGTGAAGTAATTTCTAATTATTGTCTAATTTATTGTCAAAAATCGGGGGGCTAACTTATTGTCTATCCAAGGCACTAGACCACAAAGTAACCGAAAATTAAGCACGAAATGAGTTGATGAGTTTTTGTATGTTTGCCCGTTTTACTGACTTCTGTTGATATTTTGATATGAAGGCGTCAAGCAGACAAATGAAATTTACAGAGCTGTTAGCTTATCAAACAAGGAAGTTTTTAAAATGCTCACCAAAAAAAATTTAGGAAACTTTATTCTTACTGCAGGACTTTAGTAACAGATTGTTTTCAAAAGTATTAAGATGACTTAACGCAATCGTTTATTTTTAAACTGGTGAACATGAGGACTTAAATTGTATTTTAATTTAAGAGGCATATTAATGCACTACGTTTTAGTAAAAACATTGGGAGTCTGGTACTAATACTTTAGAAGATAGAGATGTTTTCCTGAATAAAGTCGCTAAATAGAGCAACACACGCTCGAACAAAAATCAGGGAGGAGGGATCCAAATTTCGGCTTGGCAACATTCAGAACCAAATTCAGCAGCCTTTTTTACATCGGAAAAGTCATGTTGCCTAAATTGTTCACGAAATGCCGTTGAAACGGTAAAGGAAGCCGATGTTTTTATTTTTCTCCCTAACTAGATAACAAAGTAATAAAATATTGCGAAGAGAAAAAAACTATTACTTGATTTTTTTCGCGATTTCAAGGTTGTCCCATAATGATAGTTGTTCAGTTTGATGGTCTGATCAACCTCACGAGAGGTTTTGTATTAACTAAAAATCATCGGTGGGCTGTGAAAACCTCGTAAGTCGCAAGTTTAGTGAAAAACTCTTTTAGCTGTTTTTCGTGAGAAAACCTCGTAATCGTAATACATGTCTACGTCGCAGAAACTCAAAGTCAAAGTCAAAGTCAAATAAGCTTTATTCAAATAAACTTAATTATTAAGTACTTTTGAATCGTCTATATTTTCCTACCACCCTTTCCAGACTTTTTTAGCTGACAAGAACGGGCGCAAGAAACTTATCAGCTGTAACAGCCATAAGTAACGATATTTACAAACTTTAATATATCGTTACCAGTGGCCCTACCATGAGCTGACGCAAACTGTCCTCGTTACAGCAAACTATCGGATATATTGCTCACAGTGAATGTGTGTGAAAGAGAGAAAACGTCAGTTTACGGTAACGCAAACAGCCCGCAACAACCCATGGTAGGGCCACAGATAATTACAACAGGGTGACAGGATTATTGGCAACAACATAGACTTATTGTTATATTACTTCAACAAAGTACTTATAGTAGCAAGTTATGTGTTACATCATTTCCACGCATTTTGATCTTTAAGATAATCGTCTACTTTATAATATAACCTTTACCCATGAGCGAATTTTTAACATGGTTTTTAAATTCATGTAAAGGAAGATCAATCACTTGTATGCCTTTCCCTCTCAGATCAGATTCAGACTCAGATTCGATAATTGTAGTGCCATCTATTGATGTAAATGAGAACTTCGTGAAAAATTATCACTACTGTTTTTTGCATCTTTTGTAAAATTTGAAGAAATGAGTATTCACAGCCCGCCGACGAAATAAAGTTATATAGCCTACAAAGTTGCCAAAACTAATTAATTTGCCTATTCGAAATCCCAAAGACTCCTTAAAAACCAGTTTGCATGTTTATCTCCTTGGACAACGAAACACATTATACACAAAATGTCCTCTATATCCGGCGAAGTGGATATTCGTATCAATTTCAGAATATTAATGAGTAGACCACATATTATGCAACGTTATAGAACCATTTACCCGACCCGATCACAGAGCCTTCAACTTACAACCAGATTAAGGAAGCAAACTGAATGTATTTACATAGTGGTGTTATTTATCAAGAGAACCGCACGCGACGCGCCACAAAATTTCGTGTTGTGTTTAAATCTTCAGTTTTAATTTTGTTTCTCGTACTGACGAACAAAGGTGAGTAAATGATTAATTTTATTCATAATTGGAATTAATTTCTCAAGGCTAAATAAAATTTGCATTCGAATTATGAAGTGTTAATCAAATTGTGTGCTTTAAATTAACTTAGCATTTTGAAATTAGTTGATCTCATAGTTTTAATGATAGAATTGCGGTCATTTAATCAGTAGTTTAGCGTGCCCCTTTCACTCTATATACCACACATACCACGTTATCTTTTTGCGTTATTATTTTACCTTATTTACCTATAAGTACCAGTTTTCTGCAGTATTTATTTTAAACCAGGCTACGAACATTATTATTAAAAAATAAATACTACTCTGATGAAAGAACTGCTGTGGAACTAGTTCCGTGAGTAGTTCTAATAATTGATTTTAAAAAGTTATATAGATTATCTCATTTACGAAGACTTAAATGTAATACAAAGAAAATCAATTATTGACGTAAATAAAAGTTTAGAAAATAAAACAGGGTATTTTTATGCTCTATAATAATTTTGCGATGTCATAGACATTTTATTTAACACGAAACGTAATTTTGTTTCTATATAGAAATAGTTTTTGTGCCCAAAAACTTACTTTAGGTATGTTGTTGTTGTTTGTTGTATGTTTTGGCTTGCCACAACGAAGGGCATCTGAATAAATGTAATTAAATGACATTATGAGGTATAAATACAAGAGGTCGATACACTAAAATGCCACAGAGGACACAGTCTACCTACCTTGAGTTTACCGATTCGACAATCGCTGACGTTAAAATTGTTAACTATTAATAATATTCGTACTGTTTCGTACCCTGCATGTAAGGAGATATTTATCATCGAGTGATATTTAATTACATTACAATATCAAAAGTATTTGCTAGCTAATGGGAGTTTCTAAGCTTGAATAGCGATAGGTATAAGTGTTATTTTTATATCATGCAACCTAAAAACATAAATGATAGATTTTTCTGATGTTACTTTTATCGGTAATGTTAGTTTTATTTTTTAACTACAAAAAGTTAAAGAGTTTAGAAAGGAAGTGTCGAGATCGCAGAAAAAATCCTAGATCTCTCCCTGCCATTCCCTACTCGGAGACCCATTATTATTTATACATCAGGTATTTAATTTTATACATTTGCATAGGCAATAACTCTCGTTTGTTTGATAAAACTTACACGTTAACGAGCTGTAATTGAAATAAGTTATCGCGTTAACCCTTTACCGCATACTGTGCCAAATTCGGAACACTTACATTTTTGTGTTCTATATCACAACATCATCTCTGATTTTGTTTCTAATTGAATTGTATTTATGGAGTGTAGCCCGCCCAAAAACATGCAAGTGACTATGCTACGACGACACTTAGGAACTAAAAATGACTGTCAAGTCAGCTGTCGACGAAAATTTGAGTGTCTTTTTTTTGTCGTTCTTCCGTTTCTTAAAAAGAAAATGGCGATTTACCATAAAGAATGAAGGTTCCACAACGATTTTACAGCAAAAAAGAGTCAATCTATAATATATTGTAAATTATAGTTATTTTAAATTTGAAACAACATGCAGTAATGAAATTTCGGCTGACTCAAATATGGAACAATATGCAGTACCGTACATAACTTACAGGAACATTATGCACTGAAGTATATTATTTTATAATGTTTACCAAGAATCGAAATTGTTTTAAGGAATTTCCCATGACGAAAAACTTGTTTTTACTTTGATTTTATAATATATTATATTTTGTCCATCAGCCATTTTGAATGTCCCCACTGCTGGGGCACAGGCCTTCCTTATGAGTGGATAAGGAGGACGAGCATTACCCACCACGCGGGCCCAATGCGGATTGGTGGGTGTTAACGACTGTAAATGCAGCCGGGACCAACGGCTTAACGTGCCTTCTGAAGCACGGAGGAGCTCGGGATAATAAAGTTTTGGTCACCCATCCCATGACCGACCCTTGCGAACGTTGCTTAACTTCCGCAATCGTTGGGCAAGGCGCTAAACCACTGCGCCACCGAGCTCCTCGGTATTTATATTTATCTATAACTAAATCTTATTAGCGCATAAGCGGGAAAGTTGGTATGTTTTGTTAATTGATTTGTATGATTAACTAATGAAAAAACTACTTAATGGCTTTGAACTAATCTTGCAAACAATTTTTTCTTGCAGGGGTGCCAAATATGGAACAGCACTATTTTCGAACTAGAGTGCATGTTGTTCAATATGAGGAAATTTGGTTTTATCGAAATTACACAACAATATGCATAAATATTTTTTAATTATTTTTTCATGTTCATATTTATTACATAATTATAATAACATATTTTTTTTCAAACGATTTAAAAAATCTATGCGATATAGGGTTAACAACACAGTGTGTATTAATCAATCATTACAATATTAATAGCGGGATATTGCCGCTGGACCTGCTATAGAGCCTAGTTTTTATTAATGTAAAACACTTGAAATCACTTGTTCGATTGATTACGAGTTACGAAACATCGTTTCGCATGACATGATATCACGAAAACAACTCTCGGATACAAACTTTTAAAAAAGGCCACACCCTCCACATATCGTGTATCAGTTACATTATAGTTGCTCTACCTGTTAGCCTGTTAGACAAAGCCACTCAACAGCTAAATTACTGCTCATTTTGTCATTGTATGTATACAGCAGTGGTTTTATAGTCCTTTTATTTGGTGAACAAAATTTACGCTTTCCACGTAAAGCGTAAATACATATCATAATAACTAAACCCATTTAAACTATTCTCGAAATAACTACGGCCAAAAGACCTATTGTTTAGAATAACTAAAGAACGTTTCACCTATTTTTGATAAAGGTAACTAATGAACGAAATGCATAAAGCACGACTTACCTACGGTTAATTCAACTACAAATCAACTCACCTAAAGTTGACTGAACTAAACTGATCGAAGGAACCAACGAAAGATTTGGGGTTAAGTTGAGGGTAACACGCCAACAGGTCGGTTTTGGCACTTCGCCGGCCGCTGCCGCGGCTCGTGCGTTATTGGTCGCAATGGAACATATAAACCTCCTCCTTGATCGCTACGCTCGCTCGTCGTTGCACCTAATAGTCTGTTTACCAAAGGTCCTAACATAATTAGTCCATCAGGTGCGACGACGAGCGAGTGTAGCGAGCGAGGAGGAGGTTATGTTCCATTGCGACCAACAACGCACGAGCCGAGCGAGCGAATCGAGCGTGCCGCGGCAGTGGCCGGCGAAGTGCCAGAACCGACCTGGTGGCGTGTAACCCTCAACTTATTGATGATTGATAAATCGTAGGTGAGTCGACAAATAGGCATATCGTACATAGTTGAAACATCCAATATCTCAATTGATTTTAGTTCATTTAACGTTATAGGTAAAGTTAAACAGTAGTGGAGTCGAGCAGGCGTCATGAACATAGTGAATCGACCGTAGTTATTTCGAAAATAGCTGGGATAAAATTAGTTATGTAACCCTTTACGTACCTACCACAACCCTTTGAAATCTCTTATATCCCATGTCATAGATAGAAGATTTCATAAACTTCATCGGTCATTTTAATTTAACATTCTCGGTTTTGTATTTCGCTTGTAGTAGTATTTTTGAGAGATATAAAGATATTTAATTTATTATTAATTTATATTTAATACCCATCTATGTTTTCATTGCTATTAATTCGTCTAAAGGAGCATTTAATTCAAAATGGAAACATGTTGTTGTCATCATATCAACCGCATGACACCCACTGCTGGGTATAGGCCTCCTCTAAAGTATTTCCACGACTATCGGTCGGGGGGCCTACCCAGGGAGCGTCATCCGGTGCGCGGTCGCCATTCCAGAAGTTTTCCGCCCCAACGGCCATCAGTTCTTCTCGCTATGTGTTCCGCCCATTGCCACTTCAGCTGAGCAATCCTTTGAGCGATGTCGGTTACTTTAGTTCTCCTGCGGATCTCCTCGTTTCTGATTCGATCATGCAGGGAAACGCCGAGCATGGCTCTCTCCATTGCACGCTGGGTGACCTTGAGCCTCCTTATGAGACCCATAGTTAGCGACCACGTTTCACTGCCGTAAGTAATCACTGGCAGCACACACTGGGGCCCTATTTTTGAACGCTCGTTTCTATTGATTTTCGTTCGACATGTCATTGTTTTGATTCATATGTCGAACGAAAATCAGTCGAAAAGAGCGTTCGACGCCTGCCGAGCGATTCAAAAATAGGTCCCCTGTTCATAGACTTTCGTCTTGAGACACAAGTAGTAAAAGTAATACGTGTTTAAAAATTGCAAAATATTGTTCAATAGATTTTCCGCGCCTTCATCCGCGTGGACATCCGGAAAATTCCTAGGCAACCTTTGATCGGGATAAAAGTATCCTATGTTTTAACTCAGGCTATAAAAAATATCTGTGTGCCATTCCAAATTTTCAGTGCAGCCGTTTCTAATTTATTTTTAACTTACGTTTCAGTTACTATAATACTAGTATAAGTAGGTCGTATGGAGGAAACCTGAATAAACTTTTAAATAGAGCTGTTAAACGGTTTGTTTCAAATTTTAACAATAACTACAACAACACATGCCAGCAAACTTAACTACAGACCCTAAAATTAATTGTCGTAGATCTATCTTCAAATCAAAATTTGACTATATTTTATTTTATTGTTTCAGATGAGTCTCAAGAGCATAGCAATATTATTATTGTCAGTGTCGCTGAGTATACATGCGTATGGACACTTTGCCGACGACAAAGTCATAGGCACTTTGTATAGATGGAAACAAATTGATTACGAATATCCCTCACCCAGCGACAGGCAAGCCGCGTTAGATAATGGGTAAGCATAAGGAGTTAGATTTACACACAGGGTGTATTTTTATTCACTCTCCAAATTTCAATGTGTTCAATCCATGAAACTGTATAAATTAGTAAGAAACATGTGTCGAAATACACCACAAAATTTTGGTCATCTCTTACTAATCAGCCCCCCTACTCAAATGGCGAACATTCTATTCGTTTGGACGCTACGCTTAATATTAAAACTTTAAAATAAGCAGTAAACTATAAAATTACCTGCCGTAAGTTTGACAATTCCATACAATACATCGAAATCTGTGATTTACATTAGTTTGCGACATGTGATTTAATCATCTATTGCTCATATTTATTCAAGCTTTAAAAGTATGCGTAGCGTTCAAACGAATAGAAAATTGGCCATTTGAGTAGGGGGCTGATCATGTGATCTCTTTGATTTGTATATAGACATTTTTTTACACATTTCGCACTATTTTTCTTACAGAAAGTTGTTCAGTTTCATGCACCGAACCATCCTTTTTGGAGAGTATATAAAAATACAGCCTGTAAATAAAATATGCATGTAACATATTTTATAACATATTTGCTCGTAAAGGGTCTCTTATTACACCAATTTCAATATCGTATTGTATCTCATTACGAACTTGTGCGGTAATGTAAAGTAAAACGCACGGTTTCCTTGATAAGCCGTGCGTTTTACTTTACATTACCGCACGGTTTATCAAGATACTTCGTCTAAAACGAACGGTACTTTTTTAAATCTTAGCAAAGAGTTTTTATGTCAGAAAAGAGGTCAACATTTTATGGATAAAATTGACTTTGGGAGATAAAATTTAATAAATAAACATTTAATTATTCAATTTAAATAATGTTGACAATAAATTACAACCATTTATCTGTAACAAAAACACAAAAATATTAATTTACTTTATTAGTAATACTGGCTGTTTTTATGCCTTTGCCTTAAAAAAAACGCTGATGCGCGCGCATTGCTAATTTAATTTTTTTTTGCTGTATTGTTTTTATTTGAAAATGTCGTCAAGTACTGATGAATTTATTAATTCAACACCGCCAGAAGTCTCAGAGGCAGCGAAAAAGGCTACTCTAAGCCTCTTGCCCGAAAAATTGACCGATAAGATACTTACAAGCGTATCAAAATTTAATCATATGGAAAACAAGCAAAGGTGCAAAGTCCGAGTTTTATTTATTTCCTCGCAAATATGTTATAAAACGTCGTATGACATACGTGCGCTTTGATAATTACAGCCTCTGCTTTCTTGTAGCCCTCGCCTACGGCTCGGGCCAGCAATATCGCCTCGGCTGTAATTTTCAACGTACCGCACTTATATCATAATGTACTATTTCAATACAGTTGCTCGAAAATGTGAGCTTACGATGGCGGTGAAGCGTGCGGTAAGTTGATTTTACCGCACGCCGTGCGTTTTTGTTTACGGTTTAGTACAGCGTGCGGTAAGTTGATTTTACCGCACGCCGGCGCCGTGCGTTTTTGTTTACGTACGTTTTTTTAATTTCTACTAGCTTCCGCCCGCGACTTCATCTGCGTGGACAGTAGAAAAATACATCGACCAGTTTAAAATGACCTCTTTAGTGTACGAAAGCTAGTACTACGGAGAGTTCAAGCTGTTTCCCTGGTTCCACCCACCTTAATTTGATGAAACATAGCTTAGATTTTAAGTTGGACCTCAATCTACTAAACTGTGAAAAGCCTATCAAAATATGTTTGGCGGTTTTTGTGTAATTTGCGCACAAATATTTGAAATTTACACTTTTATTATATGTATAGATTACAGTTTCAGTGGTACCTATAATGTTTTCTCGCAAATGTATTGAAAAACGTAGTATGGCACACGGTTGGTAAGATTTTTTAAAACCTCCTTACCAACCTTGTATCATAAACTACTATTTAAAGGGTGACCTTTTATAATAACGATATAATATTATAACCGCATGTTTTATTGAACAAACATTTATGAAAAATTACAATAACTTTAATATTAGAACTATTATGTGAGTTGGCACCCCTGAGATTTAGGGGTAAAAGAGTAAAAGACAGAGTTCACTGAGGTTTACATATTTAATAATAATAATAAAAATAATAATAGCTTTATTGCACACGAAACACAAAAACAGAAACAGAAAAAAGTCAAGAGAATACATACAAAAGGCGGCCTTATTGCTAAATAGCAATCTCTTCCAGGCAACCTTGGGTGAGAGAAAATAAATAAGTAGAAGTAGGGGAATGGGTGCAAATTAGAGGAGAGGTACCTAATAAATATAGATAGAAAGAGAGTAAACTATAGGTATTATAAGTTACGATCACAAGAAAGAAAATGATTTCTAACTTGATCGCCAAAGGATTTTAGAGACTGAGCCTTTCTGATATCTCTGGGAAGTGCGTTCCATAGGCGGACGGCGTGAACGGAAAAGGAGTAGGAAATGAAGTCAGTAAAGTGCTTAGGCATGGCAAGGGTAAGGTTTGGAAAAGAACGCAGTGTGCAGTGAGAAGATGTAGTAGGACACGAGAAACATTTTTTAAGATAATGTGGCGAAGTAGGAAAAAAAAGAATAGAATAGAGGAGCGTAAGAGAGTGTAAGTCCCTGCGCCGGCGAATGAGGAGCCAGTTGAGTTTAGTACGTAGAGAATATTTATATGAAACTTCTGTGGTTATTTATTTCTAACTTCTACCATGCCTACTACCACAAAAAACTTGATAGTAGGTACTAATATAGCTTCTACCACTGAATACCTTAATAGCCCGATAGTCAAACTATTTCGCTGTATGAAGATTCAACATCAACTTAAATAGCAGTAATTTTATTTCTGTAAATCTAGTTTAATAAAAAAAGCAAAAGTAATTCACCAATATTTATAACAGTACAATTAAAACTAAATAAAAACATAAACCAATATCGAGATGATTTTTTTTTTCACGAGTTGTGTACTCTACTTTCTACCATTGACTGCGAGAAAACAAATAGCAGTACTTATACCTATAGTATTTATAGTTATTACATTTTAATTATTTAGGTAGGTAAATTAGAAAATAGTGAAACTAGAAGTTTTCTAATGACATAAAACAACCACGTTGAGGGGCGGTAATAGGAAAACATGGTTTGCGCGGGCCATATCTTTATATAAAAAACGTAAACTTGTAGCCACCAAAAAAATCATACGACGATAGCTAAAGAGTTTACCTAGTTGCTACAAACATTAAATTGCGTATAAACCTCACAGATGATTGTAAAAAAAATCAGAATATCATCAAAAGCGCTTGTCGCGGGCCATGTTTTTGGCGTAAATAATAGCATAAACGTATTGAATTCTACATCAAAATACACTTTAACGTACTTAGCAGTTGCTCCAATAACTTTTTTTCAAGAAAGATAATCGTGCTAAAGATCAAGATGAAAAAACAACGAAAAACATCGAAAAAGTGCAGAAGTGAGGTTATTTTCCATACTCTTTACACGTAAAGAAAAAGACAGAGACAAATGATTTCGCGTAACGGAGCCTTAAGAGGTAAATTACATGATCGGTCTGGCACCAGTCCATTTCATCAGACTTTGAATTTTTACAGTCTGAAGATCTTACCAGACTAACAGAATGGACTGATGGAATGCAAGACTGAACATCTAATCTCCTTATAGAAAAGAACCCAAAGATAAGACACTAAAAAGAACCTAATTAATTTGGCGGGATATTTTTTAGCAAATAACCCAAAGATAAGACACTAAAAAGAACCTAAATAAAATTGGCGGGAGGCTTTATCTATGGAATAGCTCCATACTTTCAGCACACTAAGCTGCATATTTACACTGGACAGGCTTATGTCAAACTGTTTTTGTGCCTATTTGATTTCCGGCATTTTGGCGCTGTAAGACGTAGGGTGAGCATAGCGTGCGGGACATGGTACTAAAGTTTGAAGTCTGGAGAGACCATCACGGCAACCATTTTCATATTGTACGTCAAAATTAGTTCTTTAGACGCACGCTAGTGGCGTTTCAAATAGGCACAAAAACTTAGCTGTCAAATCATACAGACAGCCAGTCCAGTTAAATAAAAAATTTTTTTTCAGTTCTGTGTTTCAGCATCTTTTATTTTTTTTGTACATTATTCATACGATGCGCGCTTGTTCCAAATTCAAATTATTTTTATTCACTCGGTGAATAAAACAGCGTTTTATTCACTCTTATCGTTGAATTAAACGCACTTTTTCGAGTGGCGATGGTAAAAATATTATTAACTTTATATTTCATTCATTTTTTATTAATTATCTTTCGTAAAAGTATACAATCCACTTAGCTAGTTAAGTTACATTTTTTAATGAAAATCAGAGAAACCTAGAAACTTTGCGTCAAATGTGGTCAAACTCGAAGATGCATAAATATTTCAGTTTTTGTCAAATAAATAAATAAATAATTATAGAAAAATATTTTAATGGTAAAAACTAATTTGAAAATTTTGAAAAAACGTTAACAAGATTTTTGAATTTTCTTGAAAATTACCCTAAAAATATTGCTATTATTAGATATTTTTCTAGAATTCAATACACGGTTAGCGAAACAACCGACTTGTTCCTAACGCATTATTTCCCGTTTTAAATCTTTATGAATTTCGATTGTGCTACGTAAATATGGCGGTGGTAACTAAATTCATTAATCTCGTTTTGTCACTTTAATTAAATTCTAATGAGCGAAAGTTGTTATTTCTTCATCTAAGTACCTATACTAATTATTCATAGTTAGAAACACTTTCGATATAAGTAACTGGCCAATTATATAATTAGTATTTTGTAATATTTGGAGTATTTTTTTATTTAAGACGTCTGATTGATTTAGTTTTCGTAGCAATAATTTTTACACCGGGAAATATTTAGCTTGTGTAATAGCTACATCAAAATATTTACCGCTAAACATTATCGGTCAACAGATAGGGAAAATATATTCAGAAATATTTTTTTAATTGGCTCATACAGCACAGTTTCTACTCAATCAAGGAATATATTATATAAAAAACTGACTTATTGAATTTTTAGGTTTTAGGCATTCAAAATGCTATTTTTATATTAAGATTATAAATATATTAAAAAATACTAGTAAAAATCGACTCTCCAGACAGAATATGTTTATCATCTTAATCTGACTTATTTGCAATAATTTTGTATAAGTAGGTAGTTGACATTTAATTTTGAATATAAGATTTCTGTCGGTTTTTTATTTATTTATAATTATTAATGTCTGAAAAATAGTAATAATGGACTCTATAGATAGATGATACCTACTCACATTAATTTGCATGCCTACAGATTTCAGGCAGAATATTGTTGATAATTTAGTTAGAAACATTTTCACCCATCTCAATGTAATGTACATAATACTGTGCAAATAAATATCTGATTATGACAAAGACAACGCCAAACAAATAAATTTTATTTTTTCTGAAGCGATTTAATAATACATAGGCCTGCATAACTTAACACATTTTTAAAATTGCAATAACTTTTTAAGTGCCTACACTTTTGTGTATATTTATGTATATATTTTTAATATATTTTAGTATATTTTATACTTTCTGTTATATTGATTGAAAATATTACTAATGTATTAGTTTACTATAGTTTCAAAGTTTCAAAACAAGCTGACAAAATTTGATATTAAACGGTTTTTATTTTAAATAGCTCTAACTTCTATAGTTTGGAAAAAAATAATTGCAGGCCAGTGTAGTTATCACAAATTGTTAACTGTACCTTAGACTATCCAATGCAGTGTACTGTACCATCCAAATTGTTGTAATGAATAATCATAATTATGAAGTTTTGTGAGTTATTAGGAAACTAACGGCCGCCCGCGACTTCGTCTGCGTAGAAAGTTTTTTGCTATCCCTCGAGAAAAGTACTTTTTTTCTGGATGAAAGGTACCCTTTCTCCATCTCCGTACCCCTGAGTATATGTATGCAAAATTTCATGATGATTGATTACTGAATCAATTGATCTTACTACAATCTTACTACTGAGTAAAGACGTAAAAAACAAACAAACGGACTTTCGCATTTATAATATTAGTAAGGACTAGCTTCCGCCCGCGACTTCGTACGCGTGGACATGCGGAAAATCCCTAGGGAACCTTTGAACGGGTTATAAAGTATCCTATATTTTAATCCAGACGTTAAATTATCTACGTATCCAAATTTGTTTAGCCGTTTTAGCGTGATTGAGGAACAAACATCTAAACCCACAAACTTTCACATTTATAAACATAGTATGATATAATAAGGAAAATATACAAAGAGTTCGCTTAATAAGGTGCCTATAAATTTTTATATTTTTAGGGACTTCATTCAACTGAACGTGATCCCGCTAGGCGTAGAGCGCTGGAAGGATCGCGTGTTCGTGAGCACCCCCAGGTGGAAGAAAGGAGTCCCCGCCACGCTGTCGTCCCTGCCCACCGTCGCCCAGTCTCAATCATCGCCGCTTAGACCTTTCCCTAGTTGGGACTGGCATACTGCAGGTCAGCAAGAATCGCATTGCATCATGTCTATCAGCCGTTTTTAATGTCCCTACTGCAGGGGCACAGGTCTTCCTTATAGGTGGATAAGGAGGACGGGCCATAACCCACTACGCGGGCCCAATGCGGATTGGTGGCTGTTAACGACTGCGAATGCAGCCGGGACCAACGGCTTAACGTGCCTGCTGAAGCACGGAGGAGCTCGAAATAATAAATTTTTGGTCACCCATCCCATGACCGACCCTTGCGAAAGTTGTTTAACCGCCGCAATCGCTGGGCCAGGCGCTAAACTACTGCGCCACCGAGCTCATATCATCATTATCATACATTAACAAAAAAAATTTACGTTGCTATAAAATATGGTAGACTAACGGCCGCCCGCAGTTTCACCCGCGTGATTCCCGTTCCCGTGGGAATATCGGGATAAAAAGTATTCTATGTTTTAATCCAGGCTATTTCCTATCTGTGTGCCAAATTCCAACGTGCGTGATTGAGGAACAAAGATCCAAACATCTAAACATCCAAACCCACAAACTTTCACATTTATAACATTAAGTAGGATAAAGAAGCAATGGAATCCAACCACATTTTACTGAATTGTGTTTTGTATGTTTCGATACTTTTAATTATTTTTGGACAATACAGGTTCAGTTTCAGTTGTTAGGTTTCTAATTTTATTTGTTTCTGTGTAATAATTGATTTTTTTTCCACAGTTAACTGCACCGGATTTACTTCAGTGTTCCGCATGAACATCGATCACTGCGGTGTGATGTGGGTCCTGGACTCCGGACAAGTAGAAGCCTTTGAGACACCGCGCCAGCTCTGTCCGCCGACTCTCTTCGCCATAGACCTGGAAACTGACACCATCCTCGCCCGCTACCCCATACCACAAGAGTTCGTCCTACAAAACTCGCTCATTACTAATATAATAGTAGATTCCAGAGATGCCCTCTGTAAAGACCTTCACGTTTATATCGCCGATGCCTGGCGTTTCGGCCTGATTGTTTTCAGAGTGGCTGATGCAGCTTTCTGGAGGTTCAGCCACTATTCTTTTTACCCCGAACCCTTACTATCAAATTATACCTTACATGGTCTGAACTACCAGTGGTCAGATGGACTGTTTGGCATGTCTCTCGGCAAATTACATAATGGGGATCGTCCTTTATACTATCATTCCATGTCTAGTTCCTTAGAGTTTTTTGTAAGCACGTCAATTATTAGAGACCCCTCTCGCGTATCCGATTCTGTGAGCGAATTTAAACTCCTTGGAGAGTCTCGATGTGACAATGGACAAGTCTCGGCCTCATCCGTTGACCGCAACGGTGTTATGTTCTTTAACCTCATTTCAAAGGACAGTATCGGGTGTTGGAATACACGTAGACCCTATAAAAGAGAGAACTTATACATAGTCGCGAGAAATAATGCGACCTTAGTTTTCCCAAATGATCTGCGCATAGACCACGAAGTACCACAAACTATCTGGATTATCACAAATAGATTGCCGTTTTATCAATTTAACTTAATCGATCCAGATAAATATAATTACAGAATCATGTTTCTAGATCCTGCTCAGGCTGTGAAACAAAACATTTGTGATGTATATTAATTATGTTGTGCGTTCACTCGCATATATTTATATACTTTGGTGTTCATTAAAATACAGAAATACTACTATATGTTAACAATTTCTTTCGTGAACTAATATAAAATTACCTATCTACGCAAAAATAAATAAAGTTGTAAGTTTGCTACTGTTTTTTATTCTTTTTAAGGCCTTTTGTCCTTTTTTTTGTATGTTGTGTGGAAGTAGCTTTATCGACTGTGCTTGTTTCGGTTCCCTCATCGCTCGGCTCTAAAGAAGCAATAGATAATATCTGAATCTCTGATTCGTTCAACGTTTGATTTGAATTTGTATTATTGTTCTTAGTTTTTAATCCATTTTTTGTTGGATATTTTTCATTGTCTTCCTCATAATGATGTGACTTCCTTTCATCTTTAACTGACTTCAAACTATCTTGTGAATTCATACAATCATCAATTAATATCTCTACTCCGTCACACATTTGTTTAGTTTCCTCCTGGGATTGAGTAGTATGTTTTGTAATATCTGATAAAATTACGCCCTTTTCACTTGGTTTATTTTGAATAATATCGATTGATTCTGTATCACTTTGCGACTTTTTAGAAGACGAAGTATCTACTTGTATTGATCCTTGCGATGACTGAGAATTAGCCCATTTACGATATATAGAACCATCATCGCCGTCATGACTTTTATTTTTTAGCGATATAGACGGATGGCCAGTACTGTTATCACGGCCCAATTTCAAAGGAATTTCAGTTTTCTTTTGAAATATTTGTGGATAATCGCGTAAGTATGATGCAGTTCTAGCACTACTATTTGCAACTAGAAGTGGCGTATCTGTATTGTCTGGAGGCATTGCCGTACAATTCAAATAGTCACGTTTACGTTCGTGCGATGCCGATGTGGCTAATATGTTTTCAGGATTATTTTCATGAGTTCCTTCTTTTGTTAAGTATGCACTTATTCTCAGCATCATTACACCGAATTGTTCAAGTATACGATCGGTATCACGAGGTATCATCACTTCGCTGCCTAACCAATCTTCGTAATAAACTGGAGTGTTCTCGTTCTCTGGAGAAATTTCATCTATTTTCAAAGGTGTAAGATTATCGATTTCATCTTTCAACTCTTCTGCACTTGTGTCCGTCGCATGCGTCATTCTCGAAGAGTAATCTGTTTTGAGGCGAATAGTATCAATATTTGTTAATGCAGGAGTGCCACTGTAGCTGTAATTATGTTCTTTTGTAAGTGTCAAGAGAAAAATCGAAATTACATGAAAACATTTCTTTATTATTGTTTACTTACAAGTTGGTTATCAAACTCTTGCGCAGCTGATCTTCCCCTAATAAAGATTTGGCTCGTCTTCTTCTAATAGCCAATTCTAGTCCATAATTAAGTTCGCTAGTAGGCAAAACTGGAGAAAAAGTTTTGAAAACTGCTGCCACTTTTAAGGCATGATAATAGCTAAAATAAGTGTAGTTTTATTAATAACTTAAAAAACGTTTACCATACCTACACGATTTGTTTTAAAATTCATTACATACCTGTAAACTAGCATCCACATGTAAAAAGAAGGCATGATAGATATTACTTTGATTACTACAAATTTAATGCAGGGTGGTCGAGCTGGCCCTAACAGGACACAAGTCCCCAATCCTAAGGCTAGGCATGTGAGTTCACACAACAGTTTTCTTATGGCTGCGAGTAGAAGCCACGGTAGCAATAATATTGGACGCTCCTCCTATAAATGGTTAAGTGTAAGTGGTGATTCCTCAAAACCATAAAATACAAGATAAAACGATTAAATTGAACTGATAGAAGTATTAACCAAGAACACGGGGTACAGAAGGACTATGTAGGAGGCGAGATACACGTAGACGGTGAAGCACTGCACCAGCATGACACCGGAGATCATGGTTCGTAGAACACGCTGAACGTGCAGCGACAGTTCCTCGGGCATACTCATTTGCCATACCTACAAAGAAAAATATATATTCCTGTTGATACAGTTGTTTTTTTCCTATTGAGTTACCTACCGCATTTGGTTGCAATACTGCAGAAATTTATTTCTGGCGTCTTCGTTTCCGCACCTTAAAATTTCGTATGCGTGTTCCAAATTATGATTTCTTTACATAAAAAAATATGAGCTCAAAACTCTTGTCAACTAAATAATGAAAAGATGAGTCCCGCATTTCGTATCAGGGGTTTTAACACCAATATTACGTAGGTACGTTAATGTTACACTAGATACACTAAAAAGTTACATGAAAATCTAGTAAGATGAAAATCTCGTAAGATTAAAGGAAATTGGTGTTCACCTGTTTTAAATTAGCATTTACTTTGAAGAGAGTGGCATCGAAGATGGTCCTTATAAGTCCGAGAAGTGTCCAAAGACACACCTCTGACTGCAACCCCATCCCAATATACGACAGGACGTTAATCATTTTGGCATTATGACCGGTTCTCTTTACTGGTAATGTTCCTTGGGATCCTGTTACTTCATAAGTTGATAATTTGGATTGTGGAAAATATTACATTTTAAGTATGATTGAAATGTGTTTGTAGATTTGTGACTGTGAATTTCCTTGTTGTCAGTGTGAAGTGAAGTTGTCACTTTATTTTTTTACACAGACCTTAAAGCACATGAGTAAAAAAACGTAAACTGCTTAAAGTACTTGTTGTATGGTCTGTGTTTTTTTATAGCTGGGTCACATAGAAATAGAATGGCAGCGAAAATTTTTCTATGTCTATGATTTTCTTGGTTTTACCCATAAAGTTAATATTCCACTGGAATAGAGGAACAGAGTTCGCTTGGCTGCGACACCAAAAGTGACATGAGCCAGTGTGTGAAAATTTGTAAACGTGTGCGTGAACTTTAGAGATGCCCTGAAGTCCATTTTAGATTGTCGATAACCATAATGTATTATTGCTCTAATAAATAAAACACAAACAAGATTTTGAACAATTTTATTTAAATAATTTCCTCAAGTCTCCTTGAGGCTCCCAGCCTATTCTATTTATGACATTTATCCATTGAGAGTAGCGAAATTTTTCTATGTCTATGGTTTTACCATAATTTCACTAGTTCTTTTCTACTTCTTTTTGATAACAAGTTGACAATAAGATGTTAACCGAAATATTTTTTTTTCTGAAAGATCATAGTACAAATGTGGTTCCATATTTTTTACAGAGATCGCTAGTAGTTTTTTTTTAAATCCTGAAAAATATATTATTTGGCTTACCATCGAAGGCTTTTTACGGGTTTTCTTTAAAAAAAAACTCCTACAAAAACCTGAAAATAAAAACAAAAACAGGTTCAAAATTAAATACCTAATATTCAAATCATTAGTTACGCATATCAATATTAATAAAACAAGTTTAATGAAGTCGGGTGGGGCTTTTAGAATTAAAAAAAAAACGTGTTAAAGAGAAGTTGTCCTCCATCCAATCCCATCCGACTTTGGACGTGTTTTATTAATATTGAAATTATTAATTTGAATATTATTTCTTGCTTTTTAGAGGTATTTTTAACTTTGATTTTTATATTTTAGTTCGTTTTTTCGTAGGGCAGTCGTGTTTTTTTTTCATTTAATAAAAAAAAAACAGAACATCAAAAGTACAACAAAAATGATTTTTCTTAATATCGCCCTAATTCCATAAGTATTTAACATTCCAAGTAATTTACAGATATGTTTACATTTTGTCACTCGTTTTTACTCTCTGCATACTGTTGAAGGTGAAATAGCGTAGAATTAAAGTGAATAATGCTGGAAGCGGCGCGGCGGCTCAGATTCAGATAGACGAGTCAATCTTGTAGGACGGACGCCCGCTCGGTTGCGTCGCGCTACGACCACACAGCACGTCACAGTGACGATCGAATTTAATATCGTGTATAATTTCAATAAGTGTTAGCGGAAAAGTGTTTAAAAAAGTGCAAGTGCAGTGTAATAATCAAGTTTTGTAGTTCTAGAGTAAGTATTAACTCTTTTAAAGTTGAAACTATTGAAGTTTCTACAGAAAACTTCAGGAACCTTGATTTTTTAAATAATATATTTAGGTGGCGTCTTTACCTTGACGGCATGAGTCGCGGTTTATTTTTGATAATGTATAAAGAGTTGCGATCTCAACATGTATTTATTTTGTGTACGAACATACACAATATGTCTATTGAAAATTCACGTTAGATTTTTTTTTTCATGAATATTGTGTATAATTCCGGTTGTTTTTTTATACTTTACTTACTTTATGATTAGTAAATTTTTTAAATCGCTTTTCTAATAGGTAAACATTATCTACCTGCGTGATATGGTGTTAGAAAAATAGAAGGATGTAAAAATACGCATTAAAAAAAGGACAGCTGGTTACGAAGAAAAGAATGATGTCATACGCGATATGCAACTAAGAATTTATTGCTTAGAGCAAACCAGAGCTTGTTTACATTATTTTTATTAAAGGTCATTCTTGTAAGAAGTAAGGCACAGAATACATAATGGCTAAGGCAATTATGAAATACTAGCGGCCGCCCGCGACTTCGTCTGCGTGGAAAGGTTTTTTGCTGTCCCTCGGGAACAATACATTTTTTCGGGATGAAAGGTACCCTATGTCCTTCTCTGTACTCCTGACAACGTGTATGCAAAATTTCATGATGATCGGTTCAGTAGTTAAGACCTGAAGGCGTAACAAACAAACGGACTTTCGCATTTATAATATTAGTAAGGATAGTAAGGATGCAGTGAATTAAATGTTCTTACTACTTTTTAAGTAGGTACTTATCATTCTTTTCAACTCTACTTCAGTAGAAGTTTTAAATTAAGTACTTAAATAGAAAAGTTGTACAATAAAATCGGTTTTAATATTAATCATAACTAAACCTTGAGGATTAAAAATGAAATTTTTTTGTGATATAGGTAACCTACCTATTTGAATTCCAAATCGTTGCGTAGGCTTTATTGTGGGAAGTCAGTAGGATTGCTATTGCTACCAGTATCTACATTAGAGCATAAATTATAAATAGCTTATTAAAAATTATGACCACTCAAAAAACACATTTCAACAGCAAAAATTCACACTCATGTTAGTGTAGGAAGGAAAAGTAAAATAATAATTTTAGTGGTTAAATAAAACTAAATCATACGAAACTATAAAGACCCGTATTTATTGCAAATAATAATGTAGCATACAATAACAGAAGTGTAGTATTTAATATTTACAGTTTTACACAAGTCTAAAATTGTGCATTTAACAAAAAAGTCTTATCCTTACTAATATTATAAATGCGAAAGTCTATTTGTTTGCTTGTTACGCCTTCACGTCTTAACTACTGAATCTATCATCATGAAATTTTGCATCCACGTCCTTAGGGTACAGAGAAGGACATGTAGTAGGGCGGTAAAACAAGGTTTGAGGTTAGTTTTCGCACAAGTCATCACGGAAATACAAAAATGTGGTATCGATGCATTCAGTACGATGCCCTGATCACAAATATATAAGATGACAAGCGCGAAAATGGTGGGGGTAGAAACTGTGACGTCATAAAGTTTTCAGTACAAAGAAATTTTTTTTTCATACCATGTGGTATATCAAATGAAAGGGCTTTGTGAGTAGATTGCGAATATATAACACACTATAACATTCTCACTACTTGGTCTAACAAATTATTAGCAAACGTCGGAAAATTTCGCAATTCAGAGTCGCCATTGAACAGGTCCAGATTGAAAACGACTGAATTGATTTTTACAAAATACATAACAAATAACTCTGCACATACTCTTTTCGAATGTCTAAAGGTAATTGACCAAAGATATTTAAAAATAAGAAAAGTACATCAGTTTTAATAACAGCATAATTTTCTACTTTTTCTAAATTCTTAGATTCCGTTAATAATTAATAAAAAAATAAATAAATAAACTTTCGTATTTTTATCCTTACTAGGACAAGTTAGGATAAACAGACGAAGGTTTAAATAACCAAATTTTGACACTTTAGATACTTCTTTTAAACTTAATCACTATTTTAAAATATGTTGTCTTATTAACTCAAATATTATTAACAATTTACAATATTTTTGGTATTCTATGCGTGGTAAAACATTTGTTGTATTTTATGAATGTTTATTTACACCCGTTAAGCCCCTTTTACACCCATTAGAAAGACTGTGATTTTTGTGTATTGTTTTGATTTTTTATAAATAACTTTTGCCTATTGAGTTTCATCACGTTATTTAGGTCTCCGAGCAACCGTATGTGTTTTCCATGTGTATTTGTCATTACTTTTAGTTATCCTTATTTGGTAAACAAACTATACTCAATTCTTTTTTGAAATAATCATGTATAAAATTCAACAAATGGTTTTCCACGCATTGAATACTAAAGAAATTGTTAACACATTTTTATGGTGATTTAAATTTAAAAGAAGCATGGAAACTGTCAAATACTGTTTATTAAATAGAAAAAGTAAGGATAAACATACGAAAGTTTATTTATTTATTTTTTATTAATTATTAAAGGAATCTGAGAATTTAGAAAAAGCAGAAAATTATGCTGTTATTAAAACTGATGTAGTTTTCTTATTATTAAATATCTTTGGTCAATTACCTTTAGACATTCGAAAAGAGTATGTGCAGAGTTATTTGTTATGTATTTTGTGAAAATCAATTCAGTCGTTTTCAATCTGAACCTGTTCAATGGCGACTCTGAATTGCGAAATTTTCCGACGTTTGCTAATAATTTGTTAGATCAAGTAGTGAAAATGTTATAGTGTGTTATATATTCGCAATCTACTCACAAAGCCCTTTCATTTGATATACCACATGGTATGAAAAAAAATTCTTTGTACTGAAAACTTTATGACGTCACAGTTTCTACCCCCACCACTTTCGCACTTGTCATCTTATATATTTGTGATCAGGGCATCGTACTGAATGCAACGATACCAAATTTTCATATTTCCGAGATGACTTGTACGAAAAGTGTTTTTTAAGCGTCTTTTTAGGGTTCCGTACCAAAATGGTAAAAAAGGAACCCTTATGGTGTGACTCAGTCTGTCTGTCTGTCTGTCACAGCTGGATATCTCGAGAACTACAAATGGTATCAACTTGAAATTTGGAATGGTTTAAGATGACATTTGCCCAACTATTTTGCAAAAAAGAAATTAATAAAAAAATAAATATCTTTTGTACAACAGGCACTGAAAAGGGGTCTTAAAAATTTGAAGTGGGGCTACTAGGGCATGTGGGGTATCATATGAAAGAGCGCCGTTTGCACATTTTCAATCATTATTTTTTTTTGTTTTAGGCCGCATAGTTTTCGATTTATGATGAAAAATGTAAAAAAAATGACCGTTCCCCCCCCCTTATCTCCGAACTTTGCAAAGAGAAAAATCTGAAATAATTCTATGTGATAGCAGTTTATATAAAGATTACAGGAAAAATAAAACGATGTCTCAATATAGCACACTTTTTCAGAAATTATCAAATTTCTAAAAAATGTTAACATTAGTTCCACTATCGGTCAAGAGATGGCGCTGACATAAAACTGCAATACTAATTAAATTTTTTTACTCTGCAGTGGGGTTTGATGGTGCAATTATGATGGTACGGAACCCTCGGTGCGCGAGTTAGACTCGCTCTTGACCGGTTTTATTTAAGATTACCGCCGCTCTAATGGGGTAACGGTAAATTCCCAAAGGAATAACAAAAACAAAATTTCCACGCAAACGAAGTCGCGGGCAATCGCTAGTAATCTTAGAGCAACGCGGCTTCCATAAAGCCGCGTTGCATCCAATGTTCTTTACATCCAATCCCGTCTGCCTCTAGTTAGTGGTTATCTTGATACTTCGTTAATTATTTACGCCAAAAGTGACTTATTAGCGCAAATAAATATTTGCATTATCTGGGCCCTAGGTAGATTACACAAACGTTGTTTTAATAAGAGATAAGGAGATGCCGAGTGATTATCGAAATATGTTTATTTTGATGCAAACTGTATCAGACGAAGTTGGAAATTTCATCCAACTAACATCAGACGAAGTTTCTGCCTTTTGTCTACACTTGCGGTACCTTGTACAGTTTCCGTACATGGCACGTGGCTTAGTATGGTGGGTCCACATGCCTAAACTGCATCAGTCGGAGCATTCATCCTATCTCCAGCGCTTTCTAAATCACTGGACTCGATTTACCTTTTCACTTCAAGATTAGCAGTTCTCTTTGTAGTCCAATAAAACTTGCTTTATCGGGACATAATAAGATAACTGAAATTTTCTTTTTCTATGTCATAAATTAGTGTTAGTTATAGTTAAAATAAAAGTAGGTATAGGTATTAAACATGAAATAAAACACTTTTTAACGGATACTAGCGCGGTTTTATTGAATGTACTTTGGTATTTAGTTGGTATTTGGTTTGATTTTTGGTTTTCCCGACGTTTCGGCACCTTTGCAGCTGTGGTCACGGCAGCTGCAAAGGTGCCGAAACGTCGGGAAAACCAAAACCGGCCAAGTGCGTGTCGGGCCACGTGCCATAGGGTTCCGTAGTTACCTTATACCATACCATATTTAGTACCTATCATTTTTCGTCTGCAAAAATAACATTGTTTTTCACAGTGTTGGTATGAATGACAAAGTTATATTTGCGGTTTTGGAAAATGTGCTATATCTCAAAAACTAATTACTATATTTCGTTCAAACCAATTTTGGTTGAAAGTGTTTATTAAGATCTACAGCACATATTTTTTTTAGATTTTTCACTTTCTTATTTCAAAAGTTAAAGGGGGGGGGGGGGGGGGGACACACATTTTACCACTTTGGCGGTGAATATCTTTCAAACGGTTGACTTTGAGAAAAAGTTGTCTTATAAACCTCAATGTCATTTTTTAAAGACCTATCTATAGACATCCAACACGTGTTGGTTTAGAGAAAAATTTTTTTTTCAGTTTCAGTTCCATGTATGGGGAGCCCCCCTTAATCTTTTATTTTTCTTATTTTTGTATTAAATTCGTTAAGCGGTTAACAGAATACATCTACCTACCAAGTTTCAACTGTGTAGTCTTAATACTTTCGGAATAAAGTGGCTGTGACATACGGACAGACAGACAGACAGACAGACAAACAGACATGACGAATCTATAAGGGTTTCTTTTTTTGCCATTTAGGCTACGGAACCCTAAAAATCAAACCATATACCAACTAAATACCAAAGTACATTCAGTAAAACCGCGCTAGTATCCGTTAAAAAGTGTTTTATTTCATGTCTAGTGAGCACGTAAGCTTGAGAAGTGAATAGGTATTAAACATTTAGAAACTTCGCATAAAATAAAAATAAAAATTAACTACTGAGAAATACATTATTATTAAAACGTAAAAAAAAATGTTTAATTTTTGTCTAAAATGTCTAAAAAGACGCATCATAGCTTAATAAGATACAAGCATCATAGTTACCATTTTGGCTTATCTAGATATTGAGATCAGATGAATACTGTGAAAAAAACGAACATGCGAATTTGGATTCAGTTTAATTTTGCTATTATGTGATAGCATTTTAATGCACCATAAAATTATACTAACAAGGTATTTGGTTAACTATTTTGCTTTTAGGAAAAAGCTAGGTAATGTACGAAATCTCATGATTTTTATATGAAACGTTTACCACCCCGAATTTCTTACATCACATATCTAATTAATATTTGACACTTAATATCAATATCCGATAAACTAATAAAAACAACGAGTTTATTAATTATGTCCAGATAAAGCTAGTTTTATTGGACTATTGTGTCGTCGATGTGATTTTTAGCATTTTCACATCTAAAGGATTAAATATGTGTTCATTCTGCTATTAGAAGATTGAGCAAAATTAATAATTACGTAACTTATATTCATTACCCACTTAAGTAAGAGCAAGTAAACTTATGAAAATATACAGGGTTGTCAATTTGATATTAACTGTTGGTGCTAAAAAGTAATAAAAAGAAAAATAGGCCAAAGACCGTATATTCCTCGTGCTCATCTAATTAACTTCATTAAATTCGTTAGCATTCATTTACTGTAGTGGGAGCCAATCGCCCAGAAACTGTAGCCATTGTTTTGAAAAAAATGACTCATCGACGTATGTGATTGCGATTATGGTCTAAAATAGAAACAGTATTTCGGTGCACCTAACATGCAATGCACATATAAAAATGTAACGCACTGTTTCGGCCTTGCTAAAAGTATTTAAGTATCAATAATTTTTTTAATAAATATTTTATTTTGTTCCAGTCATGTTGTAAGTACGTTCAATTTAGTGAGTTAATCTCCCTTTGGATGGAATGACTCGTTGTTGAATACAGCCCGTGACTAAGCTTATATTACACGTCATCATGACGTCTGGTGATGACGTTATTTACCCTCGTTCCAGATTATGCATTTCCATGGTCATCAAAATGTTATTGAATGGAAGTTTTTTCTAATTCTCCCTTAATGACTTATCATCATATCATATCATCATAAAGTTGGTCACTTACCATGAGTTGATGCAAACTGTTTACGTTACCGTGAACTATCGGATATACTGCTCTTAGTTAATGCGAGTGAAAGAGAGAAAACGATAGTTTACGGTAACGTAAACAGTTTGATTCAACTCACTGTTGTTGTGACCAACTTCAGAGCTGTAAAATTTTCTCTTTCCCATACATTCTTCAGTTAAGTTATAGCGGGTCACTGTCTATTGTCAATTTATTTCCATTGTAAGTTGCATTATCATCCCGCGCAAGTTACAAGAGTCAATTGAAGGTTTCGAGATTTGGCCCCCTAGTATGACCACTGAATCGTGTTTCCGTGGTCGTGCTAGGGGGGCTGGTGTGTTATGTTAGATGACGTATGCGCCATCGTGGGCGTCCTACAGCTGGGAACGATTATGATGATGTAAATTGTAAAGGTAATTACTGTTAGGATTTTGCTTAAATAATAAGTTACTCAAAAATCGCTGTCATATCTTATCTCAACCCTATGTACCTCATTGAAGAGACCGCTCAAAATCTCTCCATGACACGTCCGACCGACGATTAAAAGCGGCTAGCCTTGGCGTCCGGCAGTAAAGGTCCATGACCATATTGAGTTTTTGCCACGGTTCGCTCGTTACTCGGAACTTAATCGCTGACATTGACATTGCGGTTTCTGTCGCGAGAATGAGTCGCGATTTTTGTGATGTCATCTTATTGTTGCGTAAATCATGACACATTGTTGCAGCTGCGTTTTTAATTACCTACTTATTGTCTAATAAGGAAGTAGTAATTCAAGTTTTATTTGAAAAGGAAAACAAAAACTCATAATTATCAGCTATCGCTACGGATTTTCCAAACTAGTTTCAGTAACAAAAAGTAGAAAAAATATTTAATCCGACAAATAATATTGATTGTTGTCCATAGTGTATGTCAATTTACTCTTCTCAATAGTAAGTATTAAAATTCTCAAAATGTGAAAAGTTTGTTAATGTATTAACAAACTTACTTCACCTTTCGAGAGTGGTAACTAATCTCACGAGAACGGATAAAATCCACAAGTGGCTATTTACAAAAATACAAATTTGATTTACTAGGACACTAATGAGCACGCTACTGTGTTACGTCACATAGCGGCTCTGAATGATGCTGTCTAAGTATGGACGCTGAGAATAGCTATTTTCATCATTATTAGGTTAATTAAGCTCGCCGTGTAGGTAATCCTTAAAGTGTAAAAATAACTGTGTTAAAAACATTGTCGTTATTTTACGTTAGTATGAGTCTACGTATTATAAATGAGTTTTACTAGGTACAATGATGAACTTCACCGAATTTTCCAGTAGATAAAGGTAGTCACAGAGTTCATTCATTAAGTTCAAAACCAAAACCTGTCTTATCGCTTTGTTGGTTTGAGACAACGTATTGTTTACAATTTACACAACTGAGAGCGTGCGTGTGTGTGTGGGCCGGTGATGTAACCTTACGAGCTGCGCGTACGCCGGCCTTCGCGGCCGCTTGCCGTGGGTGAGTGTAGCGATGGCCTTAAGCGTCTATTTTTAATTTTAGTAACTATACAATTTATATGAGAAATTTGTTATTATAGAATATTGTTTTGGTCTCAAAAGAAACACAATACTATACAAAACTCGATTAAGTACCATTTCTTGTAATTTTTGCTATTACTGTGTTGGCTTTTTTGAACTTTTATTTTTATGCTAGGTAACTTTTTTAAATAGTTTACTTTACATTATTTTTTAAACAGAAATCGTAATAATTTGTCAATCAATCTTGTCGAGCAATTTAGCGTGGCAAACATGGTGACAAAGATATTTTTATTTTGTCTGCATTTCCCCATCTTTCGCATGGGTAACAATAGTTAGCTTAAGTAGGTAGTTGCCTATCTACCTATATATTTTCTAATTTATTATATACTATATTGGCAAAGAGTAGAAATTAGTTGCTATTGGTTTGTTAAAGTTACCGACCAAGGAAACAGACATCCTTAATTTTGTTTATTCAGTTTTACACAGCAGAGTAGGTATGTCATTCAACAAAGCTTTCTAGTTAACATTGAGTTATTACTACAAAGTACTAGGTAGTTAAGCGCAACGATTTAATTTACAACATCTGAGGAAGTAGTGCGATGTATTTCCAGAATGTCTTTGGATATTTTCATGAAAAGCTAGACAGAGTCACTACACTATTAAAAACTATTTTTGCCTAAAAGCCAATACCGAAAGAAGCCCATATAAGTTTTGTTTACGGACCAAAATAATAGGAACTACGAAAATATCTCCACCTACTGGTGAGCTGACGTGTCGTTCACGCAACCGGAAACTGCGGATTTTTTCTTCAAGAACACAAACTCGAATTGCTGAATTGTATGTCGTATCGGCAATTTTCCATAAAACTATTTTTTTACATATTTTTTTTAATCTTTGAATTTTTTACGATCACGTTGACTATTCGAGTTAGCAAGGAAAGGAAACTTATTTACAGAATGCACACGTTACGCTGCAAGGTGTCAAGATATCGTTCACGGCTGTCTATTTCTGACGCGCTATGGAGACACCTCATGAAATCCACCAACGACAAAGCTTTTTTAAGTTCCCAACGATGTTGACAAGATATATGGTCAATTTCATGAATTAGCATTTTAACATATCACGCACACGTGATAACACATTTTTTGAATGGGGCCAATAAGAGTTGCATAATTTTTTGGGTTCCGTATCTTAAAAGGAAAAAACGGATTATAGCACGATTATAGAGTCGCTTTGTTGTCAGTCTGTCTGTCAAGACCCTTTATTTCGGGAACACATAAAGGTATCGAGTTAAAATTAAAACCATACACTCAGGTCTACACTACAGTCCCTTGAAGCTGCGAAAAAAAAAACAAATTTTAAGGTTAATGTAAAAAAAGATACGGCCGTTTAAGCCGCAAAAAACGCATATTTCAACACTCTCAAGGGAATTTATAGGGTTCTTCCCGTTGACCTAGAACTATGGAATTAGGAAAGTAATTTTTATTTTTTACAACCATAAAATTCTTTACTGGAAGAAAGTAGAACGTACCTATAGTAAACAACTTTTGACAATTTACTTGAATCCTACTAATATTATAAATGTGAAAGTTTGTGGGTTTGGATGTTTAGCTGTTTGGATGTTTGTTCCTCAATCACACATAAACTACTGAATGGATTTGGTTGAAATTTGGCATACAGGTAGGAAATAGCCTTGATTAAAACATAGAATACTTTTTATCCTGATATTCTTACGGGAACGGGAACCATGCGGGTGAAACCGCGGGCGGCCGCTAGTTTCTAATAAATTAAACTAATAATCTTGGTATTACGACAATCTAGTAGGGTAACAATACCATTTTAAGTGAGTTAGATTGAATTGCATCAATTTGGTGTAAGTCGGTCGACTGAAGAGGCTAAAATCGACTTAATGATAGTAGGTGGTTAGCCATTGTTTCGTCGCAGCAGACAATCCTGTGCCCGTTACAACTTGAAAGGTGACCTAATTTGATGGAACTACACCAGCTAGCACCTACTACGAGTCTAGTATATAGGTATCTACCCAGGTGTCTACTTAAGACAAGTCAATGTTTCAATTCTGTTTTAGCTTTATGTTTCTATTTTTAAAGGAAAAAATTTGAAAAGTTTCAAGACGTGTCGAGACATTGCGAAGCTTCTAAATTAACTTTGCATAAGTATTATACTTACTCGAAGTATTTAAATTAAAATCGTATGTTGTTATCAAATATCCATCTAGAAATAATATTAAAAGATGTAACTTTTTTCATTTTTGCACATATCTATGCGCGACTTCATCTGCGTGGACATATGGAAAATCCCCGTGGAAAATCCCTAGGGAATCAATCAACTTGACTCAAAAATCCCAGTTCTGATACTTACTTACTAAAAAAAAATTTAAGTAGAGATGATGTTCTTTAAATATTTTATAGCAACAAATTTATTTTTACGTTGTAGGTTATCCTAATGTTTTATTTCGATGAACGAGTTTTTGAAGTGAAAACTTCTTAAGCGGCGTTATACGCTTTTTTGTAATGGGGAAAAAATGTTAAACTCGCGTCAGGATCACGTGACCCTGATCGAAAATTCGTAAGATGGATGTGACGGATGGAGAGTAGACAGCCGGCGGCGGAAGTATCCCCCTCTCTTTCTACGGGGCGCTCCAAAAATGGCGGCGCGTCATTTCAAGACGTAAACACTAGTGTCACCATAGCAACGCGCTAATTTTTTAATTCAATGTCAAAACTCTAGATTTTCTGTCAAGCTATGGATAAGACTTTCGTACAATACTGTTCTGTATTCGTAAATTTAAATGCAGAGTAAATTCGTAAGACGGCAATTCGTGCAAAATTATTCCCTAACCATTCCAAAATATCAAAAATGCACAACGTTAGAAGTTTTCACTTCTGCCGGCACTCCCGGAGTGCAACCCGATTTTTTTTTATTATATCCTCGAAACTTATACGAACTTTTAACATCAGTTTAACAAGAATAAAACCCCGGAGCGTTTGATCATCAGCTTTTTGCTGCTCTATATAGGTAGTTACATTTCGCAATAGCAATCCAGAGATCGAATGCGTCAGTAATGTCCAGAATTAACTTTGTTAGCTAATGCCTGTTGCCTGTGGGCTAGTTATGGTCGGTGTTGCTCTTTATAATGGAACCATTAGGTAATGTTTATTTATATGAGAAACATTATGCGTAATATTAAAATGCGTTATTTTATTACTCAATCGGTACCGTTCTGGGAATTTGATTGATGTGATTTTTCAAAGAAACGCACATTGAATTGAGACATAGTCGTTCGTCTAAGAAGGCAACGATGATTAATTGTATAATATCATTTAATTTTAAATTGATCTTTTGCAATGAGGACAATAATTTTGTCTCTAAACTATTTTATTTTAATGGATAAAAGGTTAAGCAATTGATAATTTAAATATCTTCAGCATTTCATTAAATTATACTATTTCTTAGCGTAAACAGAACCGTTGTGTTTATTCTATCTTACTGTGGCAAGGTCGTAGTGTGTAGCTCGTACGCAGAGGAAGCACAGCTCAATCAGTTCGAGGCACTGATAACCCCTCATATCATCCGATTTGACATTGGCCTGACCCAAATCTCCGCCCTCGTTACACGGTGCCGTATCCCCCCATTAGAAACCAACCCAGTTTAGCAAAGGACGCGCAGTTTTATAACCCATTATGGGCTTGTAGATCGGCCGTGAAAAGCTTTTACCTAGCGCAAACTTCGTCACGAACCATTAAACAAATGGAAGGCTGATAACAGATACAAATTATCACCATTTTTGTTTCCATTAGATCTATACATATTTTACATACTTATATCCTGCTTATCCAACCATAAGGAAGACCTGTGCACCAGCAGTGGGGACATTAAAAAGCTGATACTGCTGAATACATATTTTAAACAGCACTTATAACGAGTACCTACCTACTAAGTTATTTGGATTTGCAACTAAGGGGCCATCCATAAATTACGTCACACGAATTTCATGGTTTTTGACTCCCTCCCCCGTCCTTGGACAGCTGGTCACATTTGTGAGACCCCCCCTTCCTAGTGTGACGTCACATATTTTACAATTTTGCATCTTGAAAAAATTATTGAATTAAAAACAGTTCAGAAATTTGTTTTATTTCAATTTAAATGATTTTGAAATGTGACGTCACGAAATTAAGGACCCCTCCCACCCCCTTGTCACACGTTGTCACATTTCGTCGACCCCCTCCCTCCCCCTTAACGTGTGACGTAATTTATGGATGGCCCCTAAGGAGGTAGGTAGGTACCTACCTATATTATTTACAGAAACTAGAAGTACCAAACTATGAATACCATGATAAAACTAGAAAGCTTGGTATTCCATAAACGTGGAAGTAGGCAACAGAAAACAGATAAGTTTATTGGTTCAATTAATTGGTGTTCACAAGTTACTCAACAGTAGCCTACACTCTGTATCAACTACCATACAGCTATTTAGATTTCAATCTTAAATGGAATACAAAGAAGGCACGACTACTAAATCAGTAAGCGTAAATATCAAATGAAGCGCGTGCGACGTTCAAACGAGAGTCACAGTGTCTTATTTTGATAGAAATAGAGCTTTGTTTTGAATGGCTTTAATAATATCTGATATAATTGGTTTTTGTTGTGATGTGTAGCCTCTTTGTGGGGCTAGCATTCATTGCGCAACACTTGATAATTACTGTAGCAGATGTCATTGCGGTAGTACGGCTGTGAGAGTACTACTGTTAATGTCAGTGTGTTTATAACACTAGATTTATGAACCACGAATATTTTACATAATGCGCTAGCATATTTTGTGTTTATGTCATCTTTTGTTCCTTTAACTTCTGTGACCGAATCTTATGATTTTGATTATATGTGTAGATATTAATAAATTGAAAAGTTTTAATTTTAATTATCCTTCAACTAACGGACCTGTAACTTGTAAATAGTACAGTAGCCCGTAGAACATTTAAATCACCAAAAAGGTTACCGTTTGCCGTTGTGATACAGTTATTTATTACGAAATTATAGATACTTTAACCCAAGTTTTACAGATCGCAACCCACCGTAACCTATATTTGTATATCTCCAAAATTGATATTTTTTATTTTTCGAGGTTTACCACATAGTTTAGCTATTGTCGTGTTCTACAGCTTGGTTTGATTGCCACAGATAAAAGTAAGACTATAAAAAGTAGCCATACACAGATTTAAGACCTGATGAAAATGGTTGGATTTTATCTGGTCTTAAATCTGTGTATGATCACTTTCCATAGTCTTACTATTATCAGTGGCAATCAAACAAAGCTGTAGAACATGACAATAGCTAAACCATGTGGTAAACCTTGAAAAATAAAAAAATATCATTTTGGAGATATACAAATAGGGGTTACGGCGGGTTGCGATCTGTAAAACTTGGGTTAAAGTATCTATAATTTCGTAATAAATAACTATATCACAACGGCAAACGGTAACCTTTTTGGTGATTTAAATGTTCTACGGGTTATATACTGTACTATAAGTCTTCATATAAAAGTTACGAGTTAGTCATTTATATACCTACCTATCTTATTGTACCAGTATTGTTAGTATTTGTTTGGCTTTATGTTATGTAATTGGGTGCCGCCCGTGTAACTAATAATAATAATAAATAAATAAATTTAACATTAATTTAAGTGGGTAAGTACAAAATAAAATATTATTTAAATACACAGAAAGAAAACTGTAGAAATTTAAACAATATCAAATCAACTGAAATATCTAATTTAAAAATAAGAATTACCTACCTAATTCGAGAATTGACATGTAAGTTATAATTTTTAATAATTTAAAACTGTATAAGTACTAGGTACTAGTTAATAATAGGTCTTTACCTATGAAATTGCCGATTTGTATGGAGAATTTTCAAGAGTTGTATTTTTCATACTAGCATTTTCTTCACTCATGTAACAAAACTTTTATGTTAGTACTAATGTTTGAACACTATGCTAACTTATTCCATACGATTTATAAGCGAAAAAAATAAGTTTTGGCTAAGTTACAACAACCCCTTTACCCTTCTTTTGCTCACAAAAAAAGAGTCACTTTCTTTTTTAAATGTTAATAAAGCTAAAATAAGGACTTTATTTTAACTGATAGTTGTAGTTTATCATCTATCATGGTCATAATTCGATATAATATTGCTAAATATTTTAAATCACAGAAGTTATTATTTTCTCTGTATATCAATTTCAAAGGTAAAGACAATATTTCCTCTTAAGGTTTTGATTACGAAAAGCATCTAATACTTGGTTAGTAACGGTAGTAGGCCTGCGTTCCACTGATGATAATGATCAGCCCGATGCGACAGAATGCATTTGATACTTAGTTCACGTGGGCCGGCCCGCGGCCCTTGCTCTATCCGAATGCAGTGTGTTCGCATAGTACAAATCTACACTCGCAGGGCAATGAACCCGTGTCACTGCAGCTCATGACAATGAAAGTTTACTTATCAACTTTTTATGGACAACGATAACGCCGAAACATTATCAACTTGGGTATTATCTTACCATGAATGGTTTTTGTTTATGGTTTATGGTCATATACCAACGTCGAACATATAAAATATTTAGTATAGTAAAAAATCTACCACTCTGAGAAATTTCCGCTGTCAGAAAATTCATATTCTTTATACAACGTGTTAATGAATTAACGTAAAATGAGAAAACCGTTTCTTCGGACCACAAACTGAACAACTTTTACTATGGGACCAACTCTGAAATCACGAAAAAAAATCAGCTGTTTCATACAAAAATTCATAACGAAAATATAAAAATTTATGAAGCAGCAGATTTTTTTTTTCGCGATTTCTGAGTTGGTGCCATAGTAAAAGTTATTCAGTTTGATGGTCCGAAGAAATTGTTTCCTCATTTTGCGTTAAATCATTAACACGTTGTACTTACTAATATTGAACTAGGTACCTATTTGAAGCTAAGTTAGGTATCCTATTTATTTTTCATTGTAATTTTATGTTAAATATTATTATTATATGCTTATAATCAGAGTGTTGCAACTAGAATGCTATGCAAATTCCAAAACTAAATGTTTTCCAACCTACTTATATACTTATAGCATGAATGTAGGTAAATATCAGAGGTTTAAGTACGAAATTGCCGTTTTGTATTTTTTTATGTATTACGTGATAGTGCTTGGCCTTCATCTCACTTGATGTTAAGTGACGATAAGGCCGAAGGTGGAAGCGAAACTCTACTCCCGGAATCCTCATCACTGAGGAACTGGCTATCTTACCTCTAACTGCCGGAACACAACAATTTTCAAATTGTTGTTATGGCGCCAGACTTAGGTAAGATGGTGGTAGCTAGGCGGACTTGAAATAAGCCCTACCACCAACCAAACCGAGTATGGAGAATTTTAAAGAATTTGCATTTTCTATACTAAACATTGTCTTAATTTATTTAACAACCATGAACGTTTAGGTTCTAAAACTTTTATGCAAATTTTTAAATTTGAGATTTTTGCATTTACAATGCTATTTTTAAACAATACTAAATAATATACTAGAAAAAATACGACTCGCACCAGATCAATACTCAGACGGGAATCGAACCCGCGACCTTTGGATATCCGGTCCAATGCTCTGACCGCTGAGCTACCGAGTCACTAGTGACATCGTCGAATTTTTCCTAGTATATCCTAAACTCTTACGCTGTAAGCCAGCGTTATTTCACCAATGTGAGGAATTACCTCGACATTCAATTGAAATATCTTTCCAGATATTTTAACAATTGATTAAGATGAAATAGCTATATAATTTTTAAATTTGAGATTTTTGCATTTACAATGCTATTTTTAAACAATACTAAATAATATACTAGAAAAAATACGACTCGCACCAGATCAATACTCAGACGGGAATCGAACCCGCGACCTTTGGATATCCGGTCCAATGCTCTGACCGCTGAGCTACCGAGTCACTAGTGACATCGTCGAATTTTTCCTAGTATATCCTAAACTCTTACGCTGTAAGCCAGCGTTATTTCACCAATGTGAGGAATTACCTCGACATTCAATTGAAATATCTTTCCAGATATTTTAACAATTGATTAAGATGAAATAGCTATATAATTTTTAAATTTGAGATTTTTGCATTTACAATGCTATTTTTAAACAATACTAAATAATATACTAGAAAAAATACGACTCGCACCAGATTAATACTCAGACGGGAATCGAACCCGCGACCTTTGGATATCCGGTCCAATGCTCTGACCGCTGAGCTACCGAGTCACTAGTGACATCGTCGAATTTTTCCTAGTATATCCTAAACTCTTACGCTGTAAAATTATATAGCTCACTTCTGCCGGCACTCCCGGAGTGCAACCCGATTTTTTTTTATTATATCCTCGAAACTTATACGAACTTTTAACATCAGTTTAACAAGAATAAAACCCCGGAGCGTTTGATCATCAGCTTTTTGCTGCTCTATATAGGTAGTTACATTTCGCAATAGCAATCCAGAGATCGAATGCGTCAGTAATGTCCAGAATTAACTTTGTTAGCTAATGCCTGTTGCCTGTGGGCTAGTTATGGTCGGTGTTGCTCTTTATAATGGAACCATTAGGTAATGTTTATTTATATGAGAAACATTATGCGTAATATTAAAATGCGTTATTTTATTACTCAATCGGTACCGTTCTGGGAATTTGATTGATGTGATTTTTCAAAGAAACGCACATTGAATTGAGACATAGTCGTTCGTCTAAGAAGGCAACGATGATTAATTGTATAATATCATTTAATTTTAAATTGATCTTTTGCAATGAGGACAATAATTTTGTCTCTAAACTATTTTATTTTAATGGATAAAAGGTTAAGCAATTGATAATTTAAATATCTTCAGCATTTCATTAAATTATACTATTTCTTAGCGTAAACAGAACCGTTGTGTTTATTCTATCTTACTGTGGCAAGGTCGTAGTGTGTAGCTCGTACGCAGAGGAAGCACAGCTCAATCAGTTCGAGGCACTGATAACCCCTCATATCATCCGATTTGACATTGGCCTGACCCAAATCTCCGCCCTCGTTACACGGTGCCGTATCCCCCCATTAGAAACCAACCCAGTTTAGCAAAGGACGCGCAGTTTTATAACCCATTATGGGCTTGTAGATCGGCCGTGAAAAGCTTTTACCTAGCGCAAACTTCGTCACGAACCATTAAACAAATGGAAGGCTGATAACAGATACAAATTATCACCATTTTTGTTTCCATTAGATCTATACATATTTTACATACTTATATCCTGCTTATCCAACCATAAGGAAGACCTGTGCACCAGCAGTGGGGACATTAAAAAGCTGATACTGCTGAATACATATTTTAAACAGCACTTATAACGAGTACCTACCTACTAAGTTATTTGGATTTGCAACTAAGGGGCCATCCATAAATTACGTCACACGAATTTCATGGTTTTTGAGTCCCTCCCCCGTCCTTGGACAGCTGGTCACATTTGTGAGACCCCCCCTTCCTAGTGTGACGTCACATATTTTACAATTTTGCATCTTGAAAAAATTATTGAATTAAAAACAGTTCAGAAATTTGTTTTATTTCAATTTAAATGATTTTGAAATGTGACGTCACGAAATTAAGGACCCCTCCCACCCCCTTGTCACACGTTGTCACATTTCGTCGACCCCCTCCCTCCCCCTTAACGTGTGACGTAATTTATGGATGGCCCCTAAGGAGGTAGGTAGGTACCTACCTATATTATTTACAGAAACTAGAAGTACCAAACTATGAATACCATGATAAAACTAGAAAGCTTGGTATTCCATAAACGTGGAAGTAGGCAACAGAAAACAGATAAGTTTATTGGTTCAATTAATTGGTGTTCACAAGTTACTCAACAGTAGCCTACACTCTGTATCAACTACCATACAGCTATTTAGATTTCAATCTTAAATGGAATACAAAGAAGGCACGACTACTAAATCAGTAAGCGTAAATATCAAATGAAGCGCGTGCGACGTTCAAACGAGAGTCACAGTGTCTTATTTTGATAGAAATAGAGCTTTGTTTTGAATGGCTTTAATAATATCTGATATAATTGGTTTTTGTTGTGATGTGTAGCCTCTTTGTGGGGCTAGCATTCATTGCGCAACACTTGATAATTACTGTAGCAGATGTCATTGCGGTAGTACGGCTGTGAGAGTACTACTGTTAATGTCAGTGTGTTTATAACACTAGATTTATGAACCACGAATATTTTACATAATGCGCTAGCATATTTTGTGTTTATGTCATCTTTTGTTCCTTTAACTTCTGTGACCGAATCTTATGATTTTGATTATATGTGTAGATATTAATAAATTGAAAAGTTTTAATTTTAATTATCCTTCAACTAACGGACCTGTAACTTGTAAATAGTACAGTAGCCCGTAGAACATTTAAATCACCAAAAAGGTTACCGTTTGCCGTTGTGATACAGTTATTTATTACGAAATTATAGATACTTTAACCCAAGTTTTACAGATCGCAACCCACCGTAACCTATATTTGTATATCTCCAAAATTGATATTTTTTATTTTTCGAGGTTTACCACATAGTTTAGCTATTGTCGTGTTCTACAGCTTGGTTTGATTGCCACAGATAAAAGTAAGACTATAAAAAGTAGCCATACACAGATTTAAGACCTGATGAAAATGGTTGGATTTTATCTGGTCTTAAATCTGTGTATGATCACTTTCCATAGTCTTACTATTATCAGTGGCAATCAAACAAAGCTGTAGAACATGACAATAGCTAAACCATGTGGTAAACCTTGAAAAATAAAAAAATATCATTTTGGAGATATACAAATAGGGGTTACGGCGGGTTGCGATCTGTAAAACTTGGGTTAAAGTATCTATAATTTCGTAATAAATAACTATATCACAACGGCAAACGGTAACCTTTTTGGTGATTTAAATGTTCTACGGGTTATATACTGTACTATAAGTCTTCATATAAAAGTTACGAGTTAGTCATTTATATACCTACCTATCTTATTGTACCAGTATTGTTAGTATTTGTTTGGCTTTATGTTATGTAATTGGGTGCCGCCCGTGTAACTAATAATAATAATAAATAAATAAATTTAACATTAATTTAAGTGGGTAAGTACAAAATAAAATATTATTTAAATACACAGAAAGAAAACTGTAGAAATTTAAACAATATCAAATCAACTGAAATATCTAATTTAAAAATAAGAATTACCTACCTAATTCGAGAATTGACATGTAAGTTATAATTTTTAATAATTTAAAACTGTATAAGTACTAGGTACTAGTTAATAATAGGTCTTTACCTATGAAATTGCCGATTTGTATGGAGAATTTTCAAGAGTTGTATTTTTCATACTAGCATTTTCTTCACTCATGTAACAAAACTTTTATGTTAGTACTAATGTTTGAACACTATGCTAACTTATTCCATACGATTTATAAGCGAAAAAAATAAGTTTTGGCTAAGTTACAACAACCCCTTTACCCTTCTTTTGCTCACAAAAAAAGAGTCACTTTCTTTTTTAAATGTTAATAAAGCTAAAATAAGGACTTTATTTTAACTGATAGTTGTAGTTTATCATCTATCATGGTCATAATTCGATATAATATTGCTAAATATTTTAAATCACAGAAGTTATTATTTTCTCTGTATATCAATTTCAAAGGTAAAGACAATATTTCCTCTTAAGGTTTTGATTACGAAAAGCATCTAATACTTGGTTAGTAACGGTAGTAGGCCTGCGTTCCACTGATGATAATGATCAGCCCGATGCGACAGAATGCATTTGATACTTAGTTCACGTGGGCCGGCCCGCGGCCCTTGCTCTATCCGAATGCAGTGTGTTCGCATAGTACAAATCTACACTCGCAGGGCAATGAACCCGTGTCACTGCAGCTCATGACAATGAAAGTTTACTTATCAACTTTTTATGGACAACGATAACGCCGAAACATTATCAACTTGGGTATTATCTTACCATGAATGGTTTTTGTTTATGGTTTATGGTCATATACCAACGTCGAACATATAAAATATTTAGTATAGTAAAAAATCTACCACTCTGAGAAATTTCCGCTGTCAGAAAATTCATATTCTTTATACAACGTGTTAATGAATTAACGTAAAATGAGAAAACCGTTTCTTCGGACCACAAACTGAACAACTTTTACTATGGGACCAACTCTGAAATCACGAAAAAAAATCAGCTGTTTCATACAAAAATTCATAACGAAAATATAAAAATTTATGAAGCAGCAGATTTTTTTTTTCGCGATTTCTGAGTTGGTGCCATAGTAAAAGTTATTCAGTTTGATGGTCCGAAGAAATTGTTTCCTCATTTTGCGTTAAATCATTAACACGTTGTACTTACTAATATTGAACTAGGTACCTATTTGAAGCTAAGTTAGGTATCCTATTTATTTTTCATTGTAATTTTATGTTAAATATTATTATTATATGCTTATAATCAGAGTGTTGCAACTAGAATGCTATGCAAATTCCAAAACTAAATGTTTTCCAACCTACTTATATACTTATAGCATGAATGTAGGTAAATATCAGAGGTTTAAGTACGAAATTGCCGTTTTGTATTTTTTTATGTATTACGTGATAGTGCTTGGCCTTCATCTCACTTGATGTTAAGTGACGATAAGGCCGAAGGTGGAAGCGAAACTCTACTCCCGGAATCCTCATCACTGAGGAACTGGCTATCTTACCTCTAACTGCCGGAACACAACAATTTTCAAATTGTTGTTATGGCGCCAGACTTAGGTAAGATGGTGGTAGCTAGGCGGACTTGAAATAAGCCCTACCACCAACCAAACCGAGTATGGAGAATTTTAAAGAATTTGCATTTTCTATACTAAACATTGTCTTAATTTATTTAACAACCATGAACGTTTAGGTTCTAAAACTTTTATGCAAATTTTTAAATTTGAGATTTTTGCATTTACAATGCTATTTTTAAACAATACTAAATAATATACTAGAAAAAATACGACTCGCACCAGATCAATACTCAGACGGGAATCGAACCCGCGACCTTTGGATATCCGGTCCAATGCTCTGACCGCTGAGCTACCGAGTCACTAGTGACATCGTCGAATTTTTCCTAGTATATCCTAAACTCTTACGCTGTAAGCCAGCGTTATTTCACCAATGTGAGGAATTACCTCGACATTCAATTGAAATATCTTTCCAGATATTTTAACAATTGATTAAGATGAAATAGCTATATAATTTTTAAATTTGAGATTTTTGCATTTACAATGCTATTTTTAAACAATACTAAATAATATACTAGAAAAAATACGACTCGCACCAGATCAATACTCAGACGGGAATCGAACCCGCGACCTTTGGATATCCGGTCCAATGCTCTGACCGCTGAGCTACCGAGTCACTAGTGACATCGTCGAATTTTTCCTAGTATATCCTAAACTCTTACGCTGTAAGCCAGCGTTATTTCACCAATGTGAGGAATTACCTCGACATTCAATTGAAATATCTTTCCAGATATTTTAACAATTGATTAAGATGAAATAGCTATATAATTTTTAAATTTGAGATTTTTGCATTTACAATGCTATTTTTAAACAATACTAAATAATATACTAGAAAAAATACGACTCGCACCAGATTAATACTCAGACGGGAATCGAACCCGCGACCTTTGGATATCCGGTCCAATGCTCTGACCGCTGAGCTACCGAGTCACTAGTGACATCGTCGAATTTTTCCTAGTATATCCTAAACTCTTACGCTGTAAGCCAGCGTTATTTCACCAATGTGAGGAATTACCTCGACATTCAATTGAAATATCTTTCCAGATATTTTAACAATTGATTAAGATGAAATAGCTATATAATTTTTAAATTTGAGATTTTTGCATTTACAATGCTATTTTTAAACAATACTAAATAATATACTAGAAAAAATACGACTCGCACCAGATCAATACTCAGACGGGAATCGAACCCGCGACCTTTGGATATCCGGTCCAATGCTCTGACCGCTGAGCTACCGAGTCACTAGTGACATCGTCGAATTTTTCCTAGTATATCCTAAACTCTTACGCTGTAAGCCAGCGTTATTTCACCAATGTGAGGAATTACCTCGACATTCAATTGAAATATCTTTCCAGATATTTTAACAATTGATTAAGATGAAATAGCTATATAATTTTTAAATTTGAGATTTTTGCATTTACAATGCTATTTTTAAACAATACTAAATAATATACTAGAAAAAATACGACTCGCACCAGATTAATACTCAGACGGGAATCGAACCCGCGACCTTTGGATATCCGGTCCAATGCTCTGACCGCTGAGCTACCGAGTCACTAGTGACATCGTCGAATTTTTCCTAGTATATCCTAAACTCTTACGCTGTAAGCCAGCGTTATTTCACCAATGTGAGGAATTACCTCGACATTCAATTGAAATATCTTTCCAGATATTTTAACAATTGATTAAGATGAAATAGCTATATAATTTTTAAATTTGAGATTTTTGCATTTACAATGCTATTTTTAAACAATACTAAATAATATACTAGAAAAAATACGACTCGCACCAGATCAATACTCAGACGGGAATCGAACCCGCGACCTTTGGATATCCGGTCCAATGCTCTGACCGCTGAGCTACCGAGTCACTAGTGACATCGTCGAATTTTTCCTAGTATATCCTAAACTCTTACGCTGTAAGCCAGCGTTATTTCACCAATGTGAGGAATTACCTCGACATTCAATTGAAATATCTTTCCAGATATTTTAACAATTGATTAAGATGAAATAGCTATATAATTTTTAAATTTGAGATTTTTGCATTTACAATGCTATTTTTAAACAATACTAAATAATATACTAGAAAAAATACGACTCGCACCAGATTAATACTCAGACGGGAATCGAACCCGCGACCTTTGGATATCCGGTCCAATGCTCTGACCGCTGAGCTACCGAGTCACTAGTGACATCGTCGAATTTTTCCTAGTATATCCTAAACTCTTACGCTGTAAGCCAGCGTTATTTCACCAATGTGAGGAATTACCTCGACATTCAATTGAACGACATTCAAATGCAAAAATCTCAAATTTAAAAATTATATAGCTATTTCATCTTAATCAATTGTTAAAATATCTGAAAAGATATTTCAATTGAATGTCGAGGTAATTCCTCACATTGGTGAAATAACGCTGGCTTACAGCGTAAGAGTTTAGGATATACTAGGAAAAATTCGACGATGTCACTAGTGACTCGGTAGCTCAGCGGTCAGAGCATTGGACCGGATATCCTAAGGTCGCGGGTTCGATTCCCGTCTGAGTATTGATCTGGTGCGAGTCGTATTTTTTCTAGTATATTATTTAGTATTGTTTAAAAATAGCATTGTAAATGCAAAAATCTCAAATTTAAAAATTATATAGCTATTTCATCTTAATCAATTGTTAAAATATCTGGAAAGATATTTCAATTGAATGTCGAGGTAATTCCTCACATTGGTGAAATAACGCTGGCTTACAGCGTAAGAGTTTAGGATATACTAGGAAAAATTCGACGATGTCACTAGTGACTCGGTAGCTCAGCGGTCAGAGCATTGGACCGGATATCCAAAGGTCGCGGGTTCGATTCCCGTCTGAGTATTGATCTGGTGCGAGTCGTATTTTTTCTAGTATATTATTTAGTATTGTTTAAAAATAGCATTGTAAATGCAAAAATCTCAAATTTAAAAATTATATAGCTATTTCATCTTAATCAATTGTTAAAATATCTGGAAAGATATTTCAATTGAATGTCGAGGTAATTACTCACATTGGTGAAATAACGCTGGCTTACAGCGTAAGAGTTTAGGATATACTAGGAAAAATTCGACGATGTCACTAGTGACTCGGTAGCTCAGCGGTCAGAGCATTGGACCGGATATCCAAAGGTCGCGGGTTCGATTCCCGTCTAAGTATTGATCTGGTGCGAGTCGTATTTTTTCTAGTATATTATTTAGTATTGTTTTATGCAAATGTTTAAACACTCAGTTAACTAATGCCGTGCCGTGCCGCATTTATTAAGTGAAAAAAAAAGATATTTTTTAACGTTCAGGGGAAAAAATCAGATATACTTATTTTTAATTATTTTTATTGTTAATAGTGGGCGTTATGATATAATTCGAAATAAAATAATAACAAGTAACTGAAGCATCTTTAACATCATAGAAGATATGAGAGCCTCTGTGTGTGAGAAAAAATACGGCAATTTCATTCTTCAATGTTTCGAGTATCCAACAAGCGTGTGAACTGTGAGGTGTCTGTGGTATTTAACAAAATGGGGCCACATAACATAAATCAATGTCCGACACTTATACTGAAGCTTTACATTTCAAGAGCATATATTTATAAGTTTGTCAATGAACGGTGGTCAACTTGGCAACGAACGCTCTTCGGTCATTAAACAAAATGAAGGCCGCACTTATACTAGCAACAACACAATAGCAGAAAGTTAAATAATAGTTACAATAAAAATAAAGATTCCGACTAACTGAGAACCTCCTCCTTTTTTGAAGTCGGTTAAAAATATAAAACGAGTAAACTTCTCTTGTAAATGAAAACATATTTTTCAACTACCTACGAGTATATATGACCCGTAAAACTTTAATTAAGTATTATCACAGAATTCTATCTAAAGTTCTTTATAAAACTCAAGCAATAAATTTTTCTACATATTTTCTACATTTGTAATTGACAAATTACCTAGCTACGTATTTTTTTTTTAATTTTCCAAAGTTTTTTTTTGAAAACAGGGAAAGTACTTACATTACAGAGACACAAAATGTGATACATTTTCTTCTTCTTTTTTCGTTAAAAAACAAACCCAGTAGTGCTATTTTTAGAACAGTTTTTTTATATACTTATTTAGATTTACCAACGTTTCTTATTTATTTACATCAATTCTTACAATACCTCTATATTCATCTGAAGGTAAATGTAACATAACGAACACTTATAGGTAAATTCATCAACATGCATAATTCACATAAAGTTATTCATGCAATATCATTAAACTACTGTGGTCATTGACTATCTCTTTCAAAGCTCATCTTTAAAAATATCTGAAGAAAATAAAACAGCATTGAAAATAAGTTCATCGACGAATTCTAAATAATATTTTTCACGCACGCACCACTGCATCACTCATTCTATTCAATGTGTGTCTAAAACAATCAGTTACACTTCGGAGCAATTCAGTGTATCGAACAGACGATGTAAGGAAAAGTATTCCATCTGTTTCCAATTGGTGTAGGCATTCTGCACACAGTACCCACATGCTTTCAAGATACCACGTTTGGTAATCATCATCGAGATAAGCACCTACTGTACAACTTTTCAAACAATCCTTGTGTTGTTATAAACCACTCAATTACCTAATATGGGTTAAAGTATGACATAGCCAAGGGGGGCAGCTATATTAGGTATAAAGGGTGTAAAAGGACCCTCAGCGAAGCCGAAGTCCACGCATTCCGCCCATCATCAGGATAATTTTTGTCTGAACTATACCTGGGAAATCAATAGCTATGATGAAGCTATTGTAGGTCAAAGTCAAATTTATTTTTTTATTTTTATGAAAACTAATTTTATACGTTTTTTCTTAATTTTTGTCCAAAGAAACATTATCAAAATGTTAAGTATTTCGTAACAAACAATAGCAGCATATGAAGTAAGTAAGTAGTAAGTAAGTACCTGAGGAGCTCGATGGCGCAGTGGTTTAGCGCCTGGCCCAGCGATTTCGGAGGTTAAGTACCTAACTTTCGCAAGGGTCGGTCATGAGATGGGTGACCAAATTTTTATTATCTCGAGCTCCTTCGTGCTTCGGAAAGCACGTTAAACCGTTGGTCCCGGGTGCATTTGTAGTCGTTAACACCCACCAATCCACATTGGGCATGCGTGGTGGGTAACTAATGGCCCATCCTTCTTATCCGTCCATAAGCAGGGACCGGAAAACCCCTTTTTTTGGTTAACCCAATTGATAGGAAAACCCTATTAAAAAGCTTACCAAATGATAGGGTTTCCCTTTCATTAGGGTTAGTCGACGTCATGCTTACCATATTGAGAGGGTTTTTGAAAATAAGTCTATGAAATAACCAATCAAAAACCCTTTTAACGGTTAGCGGTTCATGAAATACCCAATGAAAACCCCTTTAACGATAAGCGGTTCTGGTCCTTCGGCCCAGGTGGAACTAGGTATAAATTGCTTGAACACGTTTTAAAACCTCTTCATAAAGCCTTCATAGGGTTTCCCCGATAGGGTTTTTGTATTCGGTAAGTCCTTACTTGGGTTACTCTTTCGATAGGGTTACCGTATTGATAGGGTTTTTGAAAACAAGTCTATGAAATACCCAATCAAAAACCCCTTTAACGGTAAGCGGTTCCGGTCCTTGTCCATAAGGAACGCTTGTGCTCCAGTAGTAGGGACATTAAAATGGCTGATGGTCAGTTAAGTACCTAGTTCCGACTTGATTAGACTTTGTAATTAGACTTCATTCAACTCAAGGTTAGTGGCAGAGCGGTGGGACTGGCGGTGAGTACCTTTACGACAAAGTCGTTGTCATTATTCTATTATGGACCTCCTCAGCGCGTGTAAAAAATCAAAATTATATTAGATCACGAGAACTTTGACAGAACCAACTGTTAATGAGAAAATCCATGCTAATAAAAATGCAAAACTAAATCTGTCTGTCTGAAGTTTGGTATTAGATTATATTGGGCCTTGGTGAGTCGGGAACCCAAATATCAGGCAAACGAAGTCACGGGTAAAAGCAAGTAGTCTATCAAAGTGAACACAAACGTGGTGAAAATGTTGATTGATTGCAAACGGAGGGCATTGTGAAAAGGCCGAGATATAGTGCAGTTTTATGTATGAAAAAAAACCGGTCACGAGCGAGTCGGACTCGCGCACCGAGGGTTCCGTACCATCATAATTGGACCATTAAACCATACTGCAGAGTAGAATAATAAAATTAGTATTACAGTTTTAGGTTAGCGCCATCTCTTGACCGATAGTGGAACTAATGTTAACTTTTTTAGAAATTTGATAATTTTTAATAAAGTGTGCTATATTGAGACATCGTTTTATTTTTCCTGTAATCTTTATAATAAACTACTATCACATAGAATTATTTCAGATTTTTCTCTTTGCAATCTTCGGATATAATGGGACGGTATTTTTTTTACATTTTTCATTATAAATCGAAAACTATGCGGCCTAAAACAAAAAGAAAAAATGATTGAAAACGTACAAACGGCGCTCTTTCATATGAAACCCCACATGCCCTAGTAGCTCCACTTCAAATTTTTAAGACCCCTTTACAGTCCCTGTTGTAAAAAAGATATTTATTTTTTTATTTATTTCTTATTTGCAAAATAGTTGGGCAAATGTCATCTCAAACTGTACTAAATTTCAAATTGATAACATTAGTAGTTCTCGATATATTCAGCTGTGACAGACAGAAAGATAGACAGACAGACTGAGTCACACCATAAGGGTTCCTTTTTTACCATTTTGGTACAGAACCCTAAAAACTATAAATTTAAATACAGCTTTGCAATTAAAGACGTGTAGAGTTCAGAGTTAGCTAGTTAGATGCAATTCCATTCAGATTACTCGTGGTTAGGTATATGATCCACTCATATAACGTACGAATTTTATAGAAACATCGACTGTCAATCACACTCCTTTCCTTAGTCTAATGTTCAAAAGTTTCCAAGATCCATTTAAGGCTATGGAGTAGAATTTTCGCGCAAGTCACTTTCTCAGTATCGTATTTCAAATAAGTATTAATATCACGAGGTTAGAGATGTAAACGTACCCAAACAATCTGTGTTCTCAGAGTGGAAACAAACGAGTCTAACGAGATAGTGTATCCGACTATAATTTCACACAGCGCACCGTGTGAACGGCAAACGAGTGGGAATTGTCTAAAAGCTCCAAAATGTAACGGTTGAGCTGAACTTGAACGCCCACGGCTGTGGTGTTGACCATTTGAAGTTGACTGTGAGAACATCAAACCTTCATTAGAATAGAACGGCATGCAAAGACAAACGTTTTGCTTTTAATATAGAGACAAGACTTTTTATTTATTTATTCGGGGCAACAAACGATTGACCAATGTATGTTACTTAAATAAACTAAGAACAATGAGAAATCCTAATAGGACAATCAACACCGTCCTACCTGCTTCATTAGACTTTGCTTTCATCTCTAATTTCCCAAGCTATAAAATACTACTACTTATATACCTTGTCCATCAACCATTTTAATGTCCCCACTGCTGAGGCATAGGCCTCCCTTATGGGTGGATAAGGAGGACGGGCTATAACCCACCACGCGGGCCCAATGCGGATTGGTGGGTGTTAACGACTGCAAATGCAGCCGGGACCAAAGGCTTAACGTGCCTTCAGAAGCACGGAGGAGCTCGAGATAATAAATTTTTGGTCACCCATCCCATGACCGACCCTTGCGATAGTTGCTTAACCTCCGCAATCGCTGGTCCAGGCGCTAAACCACTGCGCCACCGAGCTCTTCGCTTATATACCTACCTACTACTCCTTAAATATTATCGCCTACAAGGATTAGAAAATAGTACTTCCTGAATCCAGTTCCAAATGCAATGAAAAAAACCGGTCAAGAACGAGTCGGACTCGCGCACCGAGGGTTCCGTACAATCATTAATATATTTGGATATGTTACTTTAGTACAGTCTTTAAAAAAGTAGGATAAACGGCAGACAGGTGGAAGGGCGAACAGGCGGACAGTTAATTCACAAATCTTAATCACAGCTGCTTATGGTGACTGAAAAACGTTTCAGCCACTCCACATTGCAAACTGTTTATATTACTAAGTAGGAACTTATTCTTCGTTTATTCGTACGGCAAATACCAGCCACCAATTTACTATTGTAATATTAGGTTGCGCCATCTCTTGACCGATAGTGGAACTTTTTTTTCTTTTCTTAGGTTAGCATTCTTAGGACTGCGCCATCTGTTGACTGATAGTGAAACTAAAGAATATTTGTTTGTTTTTTGAATTTCTAAAAAAGTGTGTTATATTGAGACGTCGTTTTATTTTTCCTGTAATCTTTACATAAACTCCTATCACATAGAATTATTTCAGATTTTTCTCTTTGCAAACTTCGGAGATAAGGGGAGGGAACGGTTTTTTTTTTACATTTTTCATCATAAGTCGAAAACTATGCGGCCTAAGAAAAAAGGAAAAAATGTTTTAAAATGTGCAAATAGCACTCTTTCATATGATACCCCACATGCCCTAGTCACCTCACTTCAAATTTTTAAGACCCCTTTTCAGTCCCTGTTGTAAAAAAAAAATTATTTTTTATTTTTTTCTTATTTGCAAAATAGTTGGGAAAATGTCATCTTAAACTATTCCAAATTTCAAGTTGATACCATTAGTAGTTCTCGAGATATCCAGCTGTGACAGGCAGACAGAGAGACTGAGTCACACCATAAGGGTTCCTTTTTACCATTTTGGTACGGAACCCTAAAAACATTAAAATCAATACTTTTCATTGTTGCATCAACTTAATAGATTACGAAAATGGACTTATACGATGTTTTCCATCCAACCTAACATAATAATTTAGATCAGCAAATGATAGAAAGATCAAAATGGTAAGAAAAAAATAATATTTTAATGTCTTTGTTTCAGAAGACATGAGGCGGTGAAGTGCTTCTTTCATCTATAAGCGCGTAGGTAGAGAACAGAAGTGCACCATGAAGCGACTCCAGAAGTGTTGTTGTTGCGCCTCCACGAGGACGGGGACCCTGATCAGCGCGGTGCTGGGCATCGTGCTCTCGATCGCCACCATCATCACCGTGTGGGTCGTGGAGAGGCACAGAGTATCTTTCAAGACTTTCATATTTGGCGAAGACTTCGATAAAAAGCTCTTGGCTTTAGACAGTAAGTTTGTATGACAGTTTTTTTACGGAATAATGCTTGGCCTTCACCTCACCTGATGTTAAGTGACAATAAGGCCGAAGATGGAAGTGCACTACACCCGGAATCCTCATCACTGAGGAACTGGCTATCTTACTTCTGACTGACGGAACACAACAATTTTTAAATTGTTGTTATGGCGTCAGACTTAGGTAAGAAGGTGGTAGCTAGCCAGGCGGACTTGAAATAAGCCACTACAACCAACCTAACCGAGTACAAATTGTACTCCCTCCTGGGAATCGAACCCGGGACCCCTGTGTCTTACACGGGTGGCCGAACCACTAGACTAGACCACAGAGGCGGTTATTTCTACAGTGATTTAAGGTGCTCCCACACTGGAGTGTTATGACAAATGTTATGTTATACAACATTCTCTAATTTTTTTTTACAAAAAATGTTACACATTGTTCTAGAATGTTATTGTGCGTACACAATGTTAATAACTGCTATCTGGGAGCACCTTTATACTCTTATTTTTGGTTTTTCACAAAATACTTGTTTTGGAAGACCTCAACTTAAAATATATAAATTATAAGTATTGCTTTACATTTCTTTTTATTTATATTGTATCAGATTAGCCAAAAGTTTATGAAAGTTCACAGGTTTATGACTTATCTTGTTATTAACCTCTTGTTCTTTTTCTTTCAGTTCCGAGAATCATCCTCACTATAAACTTATGCTTCACTATACTGATATGCATTCTACTCATCGTTGCAGTACAAAAGGTAAAATAAAAAAGTTATTAATTTATCTCTTTACAAACATCAAAATTTCTTTTCGAGGGCTTTTCAAAATCACAAAAAACTGTAGGCTCGATAGATGGCGTTGATAAAAATGAAAATGTCACTGTATTTTTTTTACTAAGCTTCGAAGAGTACTCAGGTAGGCAGGCAGATGTACCCTAAAAAGTTTCTCTTTGGGCAGATGTCAGCCAGCGAGCGTTTGCTTTCCTCTTTGGTACAGTCCATTTATTTTTAAAAGCCAATTTTAACACTTTTCTTTCCATTGACGCCATCTAGTGAGGAAAATAGTTACTATTTTAATTTTTTAAATGTCACTTTGAAAAGCCCTTATTGCTTATTAATTTTGATAAAGTATCATACTAATTCATCTCTCAAGTTTACGCACTTATACCTACTAGACATGAAAGAAAACACTTTAACGGATACTAGTTCGGTTTTATTGAAATTACTTAGGTAATTAGTTGATTTTTGGTTTGATTTTTGATTTTCCCGACGACGTTTCGGCACTAATTATCAATCTACTTTCAATAAAACCGCGCTATATCAGTTAAAAAGTGTTTTATTTCAAGTATCATACTTATTTTAGTTACTACTCGATGCCAACTCCTTTTTGCTATCTTACGTAAATTGTTTCCAGCTATCTATAACTAACTTTGTCTTTTGTTTTTTAACGCAACTCAGACTTCGTACTCGGTAAGTTTAACGCATACGGCCGGTTTCTGAATTGAGAAATTGAAGTTGAGCACTACTTAAGTACAAATTTTGTATGGGTGAGTAAGGTTTGAGTAGTGCTCAACTTCAATTTCTCAATTCAGAAACCGGCCGATAGACATAGAACAATTTTCGCTGGTTTAACGTGTGTGTATATAAATCATTTAACATTTCATTTTATTTTATTCTATTTATTAGATCTATCGTAGTAAAGTAACGGTTTAATACCCTGTTTCTGAGTGCCGGTGGTTTATCGGAGATTTAACTTTAATGTTATTTAAGTAAATGTTGTTCCTTATACTAAACGTTGTTCAGTTTGATGGTGCCTATCTACTATATTCAGCATTAGGGATATTTTTGTAAAACGTTTTAGATTTTCTCCTATTTACAGCGACGTAGTTAGAGGCTGGCAAGGGGAGCAGCTGCCAGGGGCGCAACCCTCAGGGGGGCGCAACCCTCAGGGGGGCGCAACCCTCAGGGGGCGCACTTTGCTGACCCATAGCTAGAAAAACGTCTATAAGTCTTGGGGCGCAAAATTCAAATCTTGCCAGGGGCGCTCATTATCCTAGAAATATGACTTGGGGCGCAAAATTAAAATCTTTCCAGGGCGCACATGATCCTAGAAATAAGTTTTGGGACGCAAAATTCACATCTTGCCTCCTGACAAACAGGCAAAAAGGACCGCTCATGATCCCCTTTATTCCCAGGAGACCCCTCTATCACTGTCCCCCGGGGTGACAACTGGGATTTTTTTCCCCAGTCGTCACGGGGGGGGGGGGGTGACAATTTTTTCCCAAATGTTCCCTTCAAGATCCTAGCTACAACGTTGCCTATTTATAATGACTGATATGTTTTCAGAGAAGGTCATGGCTGATGCTGCCCTGGGTCGTGCTCGGGATCGTGCTTGCGATAGGCCTGCTCATCAGCGTGCTACACACTTCGATATCATTTTACATCCACGACACCAACGATGAAGAAGAAAAGTACAACTACAACATTTTGGCAACTATCATACTTGTAGGGGGCATCATTTATCTATGTAAGTGATTCTAATGGTCCTTTCTTTATTGGCTTAATTAATTAATCATACGGTGCTTTAACAATCTTGAAGAAAGCTATCCGTTAATTCTCGATATAGTGTAGTCAAATTATGTTGAATTTGCAAAAAGATCGGAAGTAATTCGTGTGGTTTTAATTTTTTATGGAATCATTAGAAGACATGAATATAAGTTTCTTCTGAGTTTGCACCATTCCTGCTATGTACGGAACATCGTTTAATGTTAGGTATTAAAATTAAAGCCCTAATATTTTTTTAAATATAATACCTACAATAACAGTTTCTTTCCATGTTTTGTTACAATTTTAATTACCTATCATTGCATACCCAGCTTGCTTAATTCAGATAAAAAGTTACTGAGATAATTGACAAAATCTAAACCTAGGAACGCCACCTTTGTGACGTCGTAGGTAGTTGTTCCACTACTTTAGCGAGTAACAAAAAGTGATTTAATGATCAGTAACGCATGCGCAACGCGAAATTAGTATAACAAGTATAGGTACTTGTTACTTGTTGTACCTAGGAGGCGCCACCTTTGTGACGTCGCCTACGACGTCACAAAGGTGGCGCCTCCTAGGTTAAGATTTTGTCAATTATCTCGGTAACTTTTTATCTGATTTAAGCAAGCTGGGTATGCAATGATAGGTAATTAAAATTGTAACAAAACATGGAAAGAACCTGTTATTGTAGGTATTATATTTAAAAAATTTTGGGACTTTAATTTTAATACCTAACATTAAACATTTAATGTTCCGTACATAGCAGGAATGGTGCAAACTCAGAGGAAACTAAAGGTCATGGCACATATAACGGCACCGCAACAGCACCGCTCCAACCCAGCAATTAATTTGTCATTCAAATTAGAGCTTTAAATCATGTGTCGTAAAATATATTTTACTAGCGGCCGCCCGCGACTTCGTCTGCGTGGAAAGGTTTTTCGCTATCCCTCGGGAACTATACTTTTTTTCGGGATGAAAGGTACCCTATGTCCTTCTCTATACCCCTGACAACGTGTTTGCAAAATTTCATGATGATCAGTTCAGTAGTTAGGACGTGAAGGCGTAACAAACAAACAAACAAACAAACAAACAGACTTTCGCATTTATAATATTAGTAAAGATAATGTCAATAAGAAAAAGCCAACGGCGGGCGGTCGGCGCGCTTACCGCTACCATACGACTCGACTCGCCGCCGGCTCGCCGCAAGCGAGCGGACCGCGCGCCGACCGCGTGCTCAAAGAGAATATAATCACTACGTTTAAGAGACCGCACTCCATACATTGGTTTGAGCTCGAGTTTGTTACGCAGATCATTGCCAACCACACGGTTTTGATAGTATTATAATCCTAATGTTGGCTAAACTGTCAATCTGACGTACGTCAATTAGTGATGGGAAAGTGTCGAGATTTCGCTAGTCGATATCGATAGTCGCTAGTGATGGGATTTATCGAAAAATTTGGCTAGCAGGGTTTTTGAATTTATTATTGATTAATAATTAAGAGGGAAATGAAAAAAAGGCTTGATGATTTAAAACACATTTATTTAAACAACAACACAAAAGATATGTTTAATCGATTAACAAACAAAACAAGGGTTTATTGGTAATTTAATTAATATTAATTGTACAATGGCTTTCATTGTGTTTCGCAGGTTGTCTGGTTCGCAATTTGTCGCAGAAAAACTGCAAATTTTTATTTTCAATTAGTCTGGCTTATGATCTTTGTATTTTTTCTTATTCGCAATTTGTCTGGCAGACTAGTTAATAATAAAAACTCGCACTTCGTCTTAACTTTTACCATTTTTAAATCCAGTCGAATTGCAAATAAAAAAATATCTCTTTGTCTAGAAGATCAAGTACTTAGATTGTATAGGTACACTGGAAGGCTGGAAATCCTCTTATGATTGTAGTCAGCAAGACGAAATGCCAATTAAAAATAATCAGTTCGTTCGACAGATCTGGAAAAATTTGCAGTTCGTCTGCCGGATGAACTCATATAAAAATTTGACAGTATGTCTGGCAGACGAACTGCTAATTTAAAAAGAAACCAGAAGAATCATAGAATATAAGCAAATTGCAAACCAGACAACCTGCGAAACAAATCAAAACAATTTTATAAGGTAGTATAATTCTACAATATCACAGTTCCACCTATTTATACACGTATATCTATTAGACAGCAGTTATAAAAGGACGACCTGCGTTAAAGATTGTACTTTTGTTACAAAAAAAATATGATGCCTAACTGCATGTAGCAACCTAGAAGGAATTGTTACATTAAAGTTTGAAATAAGGAATCATTACCTTAGTACCTAATAAACATAATACCTATATTACAGGTGTCCCGAAAACTATTCCACACGGAGAAAGTGCTTACTTTTTATCTGTGTGGAAAAGTTTTCGGGTTCGGTTTTCCTATTTTCAATATTTAAGGTTATTAATTATAACGGCATTGTGGGACAACCTGTATATTATATTTTGTTTAACTAAAGTAGCAATCTCTAGCCAGCAACAAGACAAACAGAATAGTTGAACGAGAATAATAGGTAATGCAAATCAAAGTAGATGACAGAAGTACCTAATTGCTAAGACAGAAGTAGGTGAACTGAACATTATGTTTACTTTACAGCCTGATTAACTCTAGAAGACAGTTTGAGGACTTTTAAAATAACAGTTTGCAAACTAACTAAAAAAATTTACTTGCCACCAGATCATTTTCTCAGGCAGGACACGAAACCGAACTTGGGTAGTACGTAGTATAAAAAAATACACACGTGTGAAGGCTTGAGCGGAGTAATATTAAGGTGATTAGGTAGTACCCTCAAGTGGCGCCCTCATCTTAATTAAATTTATTGGTCGCTAAGTACATAATGTATAGAAAATTCGATATCGAATAGTAGTAGGCAAAAGTTCTCCTTTGCCTACTACTACTACAACAGACTATATTTTACAGAGGTTTTTGTTTGTAAATAAACTATAGCACCATATCTTCAATCAGTACGTGTGAATTTTCGATATATTATGTACTTAGCGAACAATAAATTTCATTAAGGCGGTTGTATGACCGAAAGTGGCGCCCTCAGAGGTTTTTATTTAATAAGTTATTAATAGAAAAAGATTTTAATAATGTTTATCGTGGAGATTTTAGGGCCCATGGTCTAGTATTTTTAAAAGGTATCACTACATGCCCTCGTAGTCATTCGTAGAAGTAGATAGCAAATGTGTCAAAAACGGCCACTTTTAGCAGTTTTTCTATCTACTTCTAGCAGTGACAACTAGGGAATGTAATGACACCGTCTAAAAATACTAGACTGTAGGCCCTAAAATCTCCACGATAAACATTTTTATAATTGTGTATTAGAATTATAATATTAAATAAAATTCACCGCGGCGCCACTTTCGCTCAGGGTACCCACCTTAAGGGGAGAAAGGCGATTAGAGTCCTTTCTCAAGTACAAAGTAAAGCTTAAGCCTTACTAAGTACAAAGTAAGGCAAAGTAAAGCTTAAGCCTTACTTTGTACTTGGGCTTTTTTATAAAAATCATTAGTTTTATTTTCAGCAATCGAGAAAGTTTCATTAATTAGTTTACATTTTTTTCTAATAAATAAGATACTCAATTGTTTCAACAGTGTGTAACGCAATTCTACATGTTTTGTACACGTAAACCATGTGAGGTCACAGTGAACAGTAAATTCTAATGTATAAATTTCACTTAAATTATTTTCATGCAAATTATTGAAATTTTCAAAAATAGTTTTCGCCTGATTTACAGTTTTGCATAAAGCAATACTGGGGTATGTCAGTGACTTTTTATCTTTCCACCATTCCCGCAACTTAATGTAATTATATATATCATTATTTATATTTTCATTTATGAAACAACTTTTACATTGATCACAATCTGAGTTACGTAATAACTTTGATGCCAAATACCCACTGACATACACCACAGGCTGATCCTCAAATGAACATAAGTCTTCGATTTGCAGATCTTCTTCCTCATCAGGCAACGACAACACAGGCACATTTTCAGAACTTTCAGCTGCACTAGTTGTGGGTTCTACCTCATCCCTTGTTGTATGTTGAATACTTTTATAATCAAAAAGAAAATGATTTGAATCTGCTTCACAATTGGAACCACGACTATGCGGCGCAGTTAACCCTGATAATATTGATGTTTTTAATGCAGCTGTAAAGTGCGAGCATGTTGGATTTTTGTTTGTTGTACTGTGTTGTCGTATTAGTCCAAATAAATTCTCCAAGGCATCTTGGTTTAGTTGACGTAAATTTAAGTATTTAAAACCTACATTTTGCAATAATATCCAAATATCTTGCAATGATTTCAAGGATATTTTAAATCCTTTAATACACCTCACATGTTTCAGTTGTAACTGGGAATCTGATTTAAGAAACTTAATTTCCTCAATTTTTGATCCAAAGTACTTCCACATCTCGATATGGTTCGTTTTGCTACTAACATTTTCTCTTAAGCCTTTTTTGATATCTTTTGGACCTGATGGGCCATTACAAACATCAAAAAGTTTATCTAATTCTTTTACTATTTCAGCTGTTTGAGTTATTTCTTTTGCAGCTGTCTCATGTTTCCACGCCAGCATGTGCAAAATTGCTGACATGGTATTACTTAGAGCATGTGCTGCATATTTTACGCGCATTTTTATTTTATATGTAGGATTGACAACATTTTTATTTAGCTTTGGAAAATTGAGGAAATTTTTGTTTTTATCCTCAGCTTCAACTAAATGACACCACTTTCCTTTTTTTTCTCCCCACACAATTTCGCCAGCATTATAAAAATTGTTCCTAATTGACTTAAATAAATGAGGAATATCAAACATTATGAAAATTTTTGTTGTGTTATTTAACTTGAAGTAATTGTCTTCTCGAGACTGTCCACCAAATTTTTTCAACAAGCTTAGTGCACCAACATTTGTAGGACCTTGGTCACACACTGTTGTAACAACTGTAAAGCCTGCTTCTTCGATTGCAATTATTACATTTTTTATAATTACCGAAAGTTTCGCTGAAGAAATAGTGCCTTGTACAAAATAATAAGCTATTGGTAACTTAAATTTTTTTTTCAGCCCTTGTATCATGAATACAAGAACATGATCAGCTGCTATTGATCTCCGCTCATCGCCATAATCTTCGAAACCTTCCACTTTGTCACTATGCTCATTATAAATTACTCTTTTCTTGAGTGACATTTCATCAAATAACAATGCACAATATTTATTTTCATTGGATAGTCTAGATAATATTTCTTTGCATTTTACTAATAATTCTTTATTAATGCCTGGTTCTAAGGGAACACTTTGCAAAAGTCTTTGTAATGTTTTTATACTCGGGACTGATAATGCCCACTGCAGGTAACGGTAGGCTTTAGGCGACCGTTTAAAAATTGCTAAAGCCCATAATTTGGTCTTCATGGTCCACCTCTTTCCAGTTGGTTTTTTAGCATGATTTTTTGCTGCATCAGTTACTAAATTTTTCAGTACAGTGTTGTCGAGTTTATCTAAATCCAATGATGTTTTTGCCAAATTTTTGATTGTTATTTTTTGGGCTTTTAATTTTTGCAGCAATCTTTCTTCTCGACAATTAAGACCTGAAAATAAAAAGACACATTATTAGTAATATTATTATTATTGTATCTCGGCTGGATATTCTCCGGACGAAGCCTGGTCCTTTTGCCAGGCTTGCATGGGAACATGGGTTTATTATTATTATTTAGAAGGGGGACACCAGCGAAGCCAGAAGGGTGATCACTGATCAGTCTCTCTAAAAGACACAAAAATTTAATACAAACACAAACAAACTACAAAATCTATCTGAATAGTCAATAATATAAAAATTTGCTATTCACAGCAATAACTTTAATATTTTCCAATATTAAAGTATTACTATGAATAGCAAATTTTTACTACTTCCATTTATTACAATTCGCACAATATAATATCAGTTTCGTGATTTGCCTTTCATTCATCCTCTCTAATGACCAATCCACCACCGTAGCATTCCTTTCTCAATTCTTGTCACTATATAATTTTTCAGAACTCATCTTTCACAAATCACATCATTGCTCTAGAGTGAGCTCTTAATTTGACTCCACATATTTTCCTCAACAATCACATCACATCGGACAAAAAGAATTTTAACAGTACCAGACATACCTTTTGTCTCATTACTTTTTCTCTTATATCCTTTCACTATCACTACATTCTTACAAGAACCAGAAGAACCAGGGAGTTCCTCTAAAGGAACTGGTCGTTTAGACGACGGACCTGGGAGTTCTGTTGACGGTCCTGGGACTTCAGATGATGTTCCTGGGAGTTGAGATGACAATGAAATAATGAAATGAAAAAATCTTTATTTAAGATTTTTATTAGAGATGCGCCGAATGTTCGGCCGAATATTCGTATTCGGCAAATTCGGCATATATTTTCATGTTCGTATTCGGCCGAATATTCGGTAGATTTGCCGAATAATTACCGAATGTTTAAATTGTACCAATAATACCAATTATTTATTGACAAAATAAAAAAGATTAAGAGGATTCTCTAGCAAACGGTCTCCATACAAACGGCGATAACGTTTCCCACCCTCTCTAAACCTTAACCTACAGCAACAGATTAATAGGTAATCCTACAACAATGAATTTTCGGTATGTCTTTGAAATGCCTAAAAACTAGGGCTGTATGTTTTGATTTTTTTAATATTGTAGATTTGAAAATATTGGCACTTTTTTGTTTTGTATGAAATCACTAAAATGCAAATAAGTATTTCAAAATCTTTGATAGATATTCAAAAAATCAAAACGTACAGGCTACAGCCCTCTTGTTTTTAGGCATTTCAAAAACATGCCTTTTTAAAAAAAAAAACTTCTATCTTTATAAACCACCACTAGTATTAAAATATATAATCAAATTATGTTTTTTTAATAAATGTCAATGTATGCCTCATCTTCAAAGACTTTCATCAACGTAATAATAAATTTCAAAGTATGCAGTTCCGAACTGCAATTATTTGTAACCGAAAGAGCAGTACATCGACTGAGCGAGCCGTGCTAGAAAAGGGGTTGCTGTGGCAAACGCCCGCCCGACACGTGTAAAACCTGTTTACTGCGCAGAATTGAACCGAATGATTCGGCCGAATATTCGGTTCGGTACATTTTGAACCGAATATTCGGCCGAACATTCGTATTCGGTTAAACCTACATTCGGCGCATCACTAATTTTTATATATTATTTATAAAATAATTAAGTTAATTTACTTAATTATTTTATACAGGGTGTCCCAAAACTTTGCCACACGGAGGGAAAGTACCTTCAATATTGAAGATAGGATATTTTACTGAAAGAAGACTTCATTTTGTTTTTAAAAAGAAAAGGAACTGCATTCAAAGATTTTTTTTAAAATCGCTTACGATTCGATACAAATTGATACAATTTGTATCTAATTAAAATTTAAATGTTAAATTTCATGGTCTTCTTTTTGTTTAATATGTTGTGTCAATTAAGGAAAAATAATCCTTATGAGTAAGCTGGACAGATCTTGAAGTGGCCGCACAAAACCGGAAGAAGTGGAAGTCCCTTCTGAGAGCCCTATGTCCCTAATAAGGGATAAGAGGACAATATCATCATCATCATCATGAGTAACCCTTTCGATTGGTATCGTAAAAAGAAATATTATTATTTTTTTGTTTTTGGTGGGGGTTCGATTCCTGGTTAAGGCAGACAATTTTTCAAAAATCTTTGAGTGCAGTTCCAATTATTTTTAAAATAAAATGAAGTCTTCTTTCAGTAAAATTTCCTATTTTCAATATTTAAGGGAGGTACTTTTCCTCCGTGTGGCAAAGTTTTGGGACACCTATATATTAGGTCTTTACCTATGAAATTGCCGATATTTTGTCACATACAGAGAAAATAATAACTTCTATAATTTAAAATTTTAACAAAATCGTGAATATTACATCGAATTATGATCATGATAGTTAACTATCAGTAAAAATAAAGTCCATATTTTAGCTTTCGTGACATTAAAAAAAAGATCTTCAAAGTGACTCTTTTTTTGTGAGCAAAAAAAAGGGTGACCGAAGGGGTTGTAACTTAACCAAAACTTATTTTTTCGCTTATCTTAAATGGAAATAAGTTAGCATAGTGTTCAAATATTAGTACATAAAAGTTTTGTTACATGAGTGTTCATGGTTGTTAAATGAACAAAGAAAATGCTATTATGAAAAATGCAACTTCTTGAAAAATCTCCATACAAATCGGCAATTTCATAGGTAAAGACCTATTATAAAAATCTTAGAACTATACAGTATGGCTCAATTTACACTCACCTTTATTGTCGACACACTGTCTGTTACAACTTTGCATATTTATGCCGTCACATGAAGTACCTGGTACTTCAGATGAATCTGTAAAGTATAATGATAATATGTAACTAAGTATATTTTAATAAATAATTCAACTTAGATATTAAGTGCTTTTTGCATGGTCTATAATAATATTTTTCTACCACCTATTCAAGACTTTTTAGGCTGACAACAAGAACAGGCACAAGAAACTTATCAGCTTTGTCAGAAAACAGAAGTAACAAAATTTACAAATAAATAATATTGTTACCGTTATGTGAAAAGAGTTGCATTCTATCGTCAAAACCAGCTGCCAAAAGTTGATATACTTATAGCTCGGTAACTAGTATTTAGGTGATACTATTATAAATATTTTATATATAAAAATCTTAAAACTACTTACTATGGCTCAATTTACACTCACCTTTTTGGTCGACACACTGTCTGTTACAACTTTGCACATTTATGTTGTCACATGAAGAACCTGGTACTTCAGATGAATCTGTAAAGTATAATGATATATGTAAATATATTTTAATAAAATATTCACTTACAGATCTACAGTAGGATACAGCAAAATATCAAAATTAACACTATTCATTGTTCTGGAATCGATACATATTAACTGTTCCTTTATGTCCAAACTGAGGAAATCTACCCCCTATTCAAAAGGCCAACTTTCTATTTGTTCCCTAACTTAGTTTAAAAATAATAATTAAACTGTACAAATAAATTGCATACAACCCAACAAATTCTGTTATTTACATAACTTGTGTGCGACATGTGACTTGTTTGTTGCATATTATTAAAGCTTTATGTTAGTGAACAAATATATTCACTAACATAAAGCTATTTGAATCAGGATTCAGGGCTTTGATTTCTCAATGTATATGTATACACAGAAATGTTCAATGCTATAATATATGAGAGTATTAACTGAGTACATACCATGTCTTCGGAATTGACCGATGTGCAGAGGAAAATCACGAAGCAGTTCATCATTTAATGGTTGTAAAGGTAAATTTAAATACGGTACTGCGTGAGACAAAAGTCTGGTTCTCGATTTATTCCAGTCTTCTTGTTGAAAATGTACATTACAAACAAATTTTAGCTCATGCAGTTTTTCTATTGGAATGTGAACAAGATCTTCTTGACCAATGGCTTGAATCCACTTCCGAGACCTGAAATAAATTATAACCACATTCAAAACAATGCAACAAATGGTTGTTTATTACTTAAACATTTACCCATTCCCAACTTAAGAAGTTAGCGAAACGCTTAGCAACTGCATGAACTAAAATTATATTTATAACAATTTATAACCACTTTAATGTTAAAGTGGTTATAAATTGTTATAAATATAATTTAAATAAGAGGTTATAAATCCAGGCACCGGCAGGCTGATTGTCTAACTTTGTTGCAATCAACTTTGACAGAAATCGCAGTGACATTGCTGCTTCAGTAAGAACCAATGTGACAACTATCTTACTTAAAACAGCAATGCAACTGTGATTTCAATCGAGAATTGTTAGCAACAGAGATACATAATCGGTGGGCAGGTACGATTTTGATCTATGAATTATGTTGTATTCTCATATTTCTCATAATGGTTATTATGGGTTTGTGCGATGTAAGACACTTTCGCGATTCGTCACATGAGATATTGGCTACTTTATCAAATAGCAACATTAGGTTTAGGACACTTTCAGAATTGGTCATAATATCTCGTAGTCGCATTATACATATGTCACAATATGAATTTGGCAAATTAGTATCTAGACACACACCCCCACTTATACCTACTTATCTATTAAGTGTTGTATGTTACCGTTAAAGTGTGTAAATCAGTTAATGTGCATGTGTACCTTAACTAGTTAATTCGCACATTAACGGATTCCGACCTATAGCGGTAACATAATATCACTACATAGCATAAAACAAAGTCACTTCCCGCTGTCTGTCCATATGTATGATTAGATCTTTAAAACTACGCAACGGTTTTGTTGCGGTTTTATTAATAGGTAGATAGAGTGATTCAAGAGGAAGGTTTAAATGGTGTCAAATTCCACACTACACCGAGCGAAGCGAGGGCGGGTCGCTAGTTGGGAATAAAACTAGAACTTGTAATGACCCGGAAAAAATCTAATAGGAAGTCGGTACCCACCATTTAGGTAGCCTTTAGACGCATAATACCACAAACGCAAAATACCAACTCGAGATTTTGTGGTGTTTTGCGGATTTGTAGAAAAAAATACATAAAATACCAACTGCGTATAATCCCATAAACGCAAAACACCACCTGGGACTTAGAATTATTTTGTCACTGAAGTGGAGTGGCCGAAGAAACTATTTCGCTAAGGTTACTCAGCCCTCTTTAGACCTAAAGGGACGCATAATACTCAGCTATCCTAGCTAGGTTACATCTATTCTGTGACTATGCTTAAAACTAAAAGTACCAGGCTATCAGGAATATAAAGGAGCTAATCAAAGTTGGTCTAACAGGGCAATCAGTCTATTGAAAAGTACCAGGCTAGCACGAATGTAAAGGAGGTCTTATCATACCTGTTCATCAGATTTGGTCAGCATATTCCCCACAGCTGTCAACGGGAGTCCTTACTACTGGAGACTTCGACTTTACTGGTAGCAATTATAGGAAGTGATTTTACCCATGAAACTGTAAAACTTTCCCTTAAAAACATTGGTCGAAATATAAACATTGCCAACCCGATTCATTTTTTATGGGATGACGTTTATATTTCGACCTATGATATTATTGCTTATTTTTTACACCTAGAATACTTAATAGATAAGTAGGTATAAGTGGGGGTGTGTGTCTAGATACTAATTTGCCAAATTCATATGTATAATGCGACTACGAGATATTATGACCAATTCTGAAAGTGTCCTAAACCTAATGTTGCTATTTGATAAAGTAGCCAATATCTCATGTGACGAATCGCGAAAGTGTCTTACATCGCACAAACGTTATTATGTTTGCATAATATATATCAAATAGGGTTTTCTTCTATTAAACACATTTCTTTTTTTATTTTCATCCTGTAAATAGTAAAAAACCAAACTAACGAAGGCGCTTAAATGCAAATAGAAATGCTTCAGCTACCTATCTTCGGTAGTGATCATAATATTTAGATAATACTCATAAATTGGTACTAGGTAGTGTATAACAATACAAACCTATCAGGGTCAAGTGGGATACGGGTCAAGAACACATTCGACCCTGTTGTACGTCTCCTACTGCATACAACACACTTCTTATGATTACGTGAAGTGAAACGAGACGATTCCATTGTCAATTATTTAAAAATGAACACTAAAATTGTCACTAAAACTAAAGCACCCAACAATAACACTAACACAGAAATTAAGTTCAGTGGCGTTAAACGTCCAACTAGTATAATAGAGAAAAATACGGAGGAGGAGCGAGGGCTCACTCAACTCGACGTAATTTCAGCACAATTTCAATTTCACAGCTAATTCACAAAATCAAGCAAAACAAAAGTTGTTTGCGATTTCGAAGGCAACCGTGAAGTGAAAGACGCCATATTGCCATTCCACAGTCAGTCATGTCAAGTTTGACATAATCTAGCCAACATAACGGAAATAAAATTTAGTTTAGCATGTTGCACAAAGATGCGTAACTTACAAATTTATAACTTGCGTTTTTGTTGGCCTTATTACAAGGGAATAAGGTTGAAAATTGAAAAAAAGTTTGAAATGTTCACTTTGTTGCTGTAGTGTCCACCCACTGCGCGTGCTAACAGCGCGCTGTGACTCCGAGTCGCCAGCGAAACAACATCATATGCAAAATAGCTTACACCTCGCGGACGGCACGCGGACGGCGCGCGGTCCGCGCGCTTACGGCTCGCCGACCGCGTGCTTACGGCGCGCTGGCGGCTAGCCGTAGCCTAAATTCGAGGTGACGCCGTGCTGTTGCTGTACAGTTGCGGTGCCGTTATAGTGTGCTGTGACTTTTATATTCATTACTTCTAATGATTCCAAAAAAATACAACTTCACGAATTTCTTTCAACCTTTTTGCTAATTTGACAACACTAATATAAATAAGTCAAATAACACACGACGGCGGTTTGATAAGTCCACGACTTTGAAAAAGAAATACTTTTTTTTCATAATTTATTTTTGTATCATAAAAAGAAACTCCTGAGGAATCTTTACACTACATTATTTTTTAATTCGGCAAAAGATTATTACTTTTGGAAACAAAAACCTCAAGCAACTTCTAACTTTTCTTAATGACCGTCGACAGGGTCTGTATGAAGACACCAACATTAAATCCTCAGTCGATGAAACTCATGAGCCAATCACAAATTGTTTTCATACCTTAAATGAATACTTTTGGTAAAGAACTGTAAACAGATTTTTTTTCCTACAAAAAAGATATCAACGATATAAGAATTTATATTTTTTTGGATAATTTTCAAAATACGTTTTAGTAGGGCCACGGCCACTTTAATAGGTCACATTTGACATTTGTCAATTTTAGATTCATAGTGAGGTGACCGTAGGTATTCATAGCTTCAAAACATCGATTAAAGTAAATGAATCGATAAAGACTTCAAACATGGGATTTAAATTCAGTTATTATGAATAAGTACTTATGAGCATAAGTAGGTAGTATGAGCATGAGAAAGGAAAAAACATAAAGTATCCATATTATGCCAAAAATTCCGGATAGTAAGGCCTGTGCTATCCGGATAATATAATCGGCGGATATCCGGATTATACGGATACCATGCCCTACTTTCAAGTATCTTGAAATAAAATATGTTGTCGCGTGCCGTCAATTTCTTATATAAAAATGTCATTCTTTATTTATGGTGAAAATATTCATTCACAAGTAATCAGTTTTTTTTACTTTAACATACTGTGAGCAACGCCGGCTTCTGTACCAGACTGAAAGTTACGTCGATGAGGATTTACTGTCAGGGTTTTCTACATTACTGTGCGTAAGACGAGCATCTACTAGAACTGATATCTATATTTTTGCTCTTGGCAGTACTCATGACATGAATGAACTCATCAAATGAAGATGCGAATCCTTCCTATTCTCTAGATTTAGCCCACTGAGATTTTTCTCCTACCAAACATGAATAAATGTCTTGGCGGGCAAAGATTTTCATCAAGCCAAAAGGTGGTGTTTGAAATGGGCCCTCATTTCAGTTACTACAGTTTTCAGACTATGAAAGAATAAATAATGGGTTAAAGAGGTAGGAACTTTGTTCGACTGAATACGCAGAGCTACAAAAAGATTATGTAGAAAAATAAAACAAAATATGCCGAAAAAAAATGATTCTTCTTTACAAAGTCATGGATTTATCATATAGCACCCTCGTAGTTCCCATAGTTATATTTTCTGCAAACTAGATACCTAAAATAAAAAAAAACTACTAGCTGGTCACAGCTAACATGTCAATGTTAAACAAAAACTACGGTAAAGTAACATATTGCGTGGTTTTTATATTTATTATTATATTTTTTTTATATTATTTAGTGTTTAACACTGTTTTACATAATATATAAAAAAGTATTGTGAATGTTAAAATCTCAAATGTAAAAGTTACCTATGTATACGACTATACCTAGCTGTTTCATCTTAATCGATTGTCAAATATCTAGAAAGATATTTTAATTGGTGTTGAGGGTAACTCCTCACATTGATGAAATAACTCTGGTTTGCAGCGAAAAAGTAGGGATATTCTAGAAAAAAAATTGAGGATGCCACTAGCTAGTGACTCTTAAAGTCGCATTACTAATTTCCCAGCAAAAATGTAAACAAAGGTGTTGCCAGAACAAAACAACACAAAAAGAAATATTATATTGCTAAGTCAAGAAATAAACACTAACATTTTTCATCACAAACCTAATAAAAATAGATTAGATAAATAATCTGTATCATGAGTTTTGCGGCAAAAACAGTAATATAATTTAATATTTCATAATAACAGTTTTATAGTAGAAAACATTTTTATGATGCTGTGCACACATCAACTGCAAACCGGACACATCAACGTCATCAACCTTTGGTCATTTTATAAAATTTCATAAAAAATTCTATTACGAGTAGTAGTTGTAGTAGTAACATTTTTGTCTTTGGTATTGGGGGGAACAGGCAAAGATGCTACGTAGTTTTGATAGTTTACATACAGTCAATATCTAAGTAAAGTTTTCTTATCAGTTCGTTTCAAGAACTTTAACATCAAAAATTATGATAGGTTATTAAGATAAAATTAATTTCTAATTACCATCCTACTTTAAAATTACCCTAGATGACATTATATTTATTATGACTCAAAATATAATAAACAAATTAAAAAGTTATAAAAGTGACCAAAGGTTTTCGATATCTGAAAATGTCACTATCAGGGTCAGTTTGTCAATTTGACAGTGACGTTTCTTTGTTCACATTTTTGCTGGGAAATGAGTAATGCGACTTTAGTTGAAAGAGTTATAAGACCGACCTTCCAAAGGTCGCGGGTTGATTCCCGCCCGAGAAAATGATTCAGTGGCGAGTTGATTTTTTCTAGTATATTTATTTAGTATTAATACAACGTGTAAGAAAAAAATCCCTAATGCCGTATATGGTAGATAGATTAGATACTATCAAACTGAATAAGTTTTACTTTGGGACCAACTCTGAAATCGCGAAAAAAACTGCTGTTTCATACAAAAATATTTAAAAAAAACCGGCCAAGTGCGTGTCCACGCGCAGTAGGATTCCGTAGTTATCTTATACCATACCATATTGAATACCACTATAATTTTTCGTCTGCAAAAATAACTTTGTTTTTCATAGTGTTTGTATGAATGACAAAGTTATATTTGCGGTTTTGGAAAATGTGATATAACTCTAAAAATTATCACTATATCTCGTTTAAACCAATTTTCGTTGAAAGTATTTATTAGGATCTACAGCATATCTTTTTTTAGATTTTTCACTCTCTTATTTTAAAAGTTAAAGGGCGGGGACACTCATTTTACCACTTTGGCAGTTTATATCTTTCAAACAGAAAAAATAGTCTAAAGAACCTCAATGTCATTTTTATATACCCGCACGTATAGGTTTGATGAGAATTTTTTTTAAGTTTCAGTTCCATGTATGGGGAGCCCCCCTTAATCTTTTATTCTTTTTATTTTTATGTAAAAATCTTAGAGCGGTTTAAAAAATACATCTACCTACCAAGTGCTGCAGACATCGGAATCATACCTTAATAGTGCAAATGGGAGGTTGCTGGTACTTATGACACGGGTTTTCCCAGTAAAATGTACCAGCTGTTATATTTACTGTAACTAGAATAAGTAGATATAAATAAGATTATACTACAAATTTTGTAAAAAGGTGGAAAATAAACATTATTTATATTTATATTTATATAAGTTTCAACTCTATAATCTTAATAGTTTCGGAATAAAGTGGATGTGACATACGGACAGACAGAAAGACAACGAAACTATAAGGGTTCCGTTTTTTGCCATTAGGCTACGGAACTCTAACTAAAAACGAAAATATTAAAATGTATGAAACAGCTGTTTTTTTTCGCGATTACAGAGTTGGTCCCATAGTAAAAGTTGTTCAGTTTGATGGTCGGATATCTACCAAATTCGGCATTAGGGGTTATTTTGTAACACATTGTAAAAAAGTAGCATTGTGAATGCTAAAATCTATTTTTGTTTTTCAGGTGTGTACCTTTATCTCTGGGTAGTAGTGTTCAGCCACTACCTCGACGTGCGTGACGAGGAAGAACGAGGAAGATACAGGAAGGCGCCCTACAGACGTTAGATAACACTAACTATACATGGAGACAGATCATCTTTAAAGCAGTTGACATAAGAACTTGTACCAATTTCGATTATTAAATATTGTATTGTAAATCGAATCAAAGATTGATTTTAAGATTCGTGCAATCCAGGGTTGCTTCGCACTTCACACGTAGTAGGTAGCTAAAACTTTTTAAAGTGGATAGCCCACCGAAAGTGGTGCCCTCAGAGGTTTTTCTTTATTAAGTTGCTAATAGAAAAGGATTTTAATAAAACTTGGAATTTTTAGGGCCCATAGTCTAGTATTTTTAGAAGGTATCAATACATTCCCTCATAGTCATTCGTAGAAGTTGATAGCAAATGTGTCAAAAATGACCACTTTTAGCAGTTTTGCTATCTTCTAGCAGTGACTACGAGGGAATGTAATGATACCGTCTAAAAATACTAGATTATGGGCCCTAAAAATTCCACGAAAAGTTTTATTAAAATCCTTTTCTATTAACAACTTCAAATAAAAACTTCAGAGGGCGCCACTTTTGGACAGGGAATCGCCTTAAGAGCATTAGAGTGCGTTCGTAAGAAAATAATCTCGACGTGAGAAACTGATGTTTAATTATTTTTTTTCGAGACTTTTCGATATTTTTATTATTCTAGCTAACTGTCATAACACTGTGAGAAACTTAAACGTCGATTTAACGAAAGGAAACTTTTATCTATAGGTATACATCGCTTATATCTATTGTACATAATAATATTTTTTTATTAATGTTAAGGAATAGATACTCAACTAATAATTTTATTGAAAATATTTGACTTTTTACTAGCATGTAGTCCACTTTAGCGTAAATGTCAATTTTAACAAGTTTAAAGAGAAACAAATAACAATGATAGCTTGAAAGTTTTATCAAAAATATTTTGTTAATAGTCCTTATTTTGTTGTATCGTAGATCTTTTACATTTGAAAAGAGAGCATCACCTTATATGGTTAATGAAGAAATTAAAGACAAATTACTACCAAGTTGTGCCTACGCTAGTTTTTTACATTCTCTTTGGTGCCTATTACAAAATCTTTTATCTTTAGAACTCACTCCATATCAAAGAGAATGTAAAAAACTAGCGTTTTACTCCATATATCCGACATTTATGTAGTCGTATGTACGTGCCTTAATTAATTATTTTTCTTTTATACAGGGTTATTCGTAAAACACCATCAACGTCGCAGTAGTATAGTTTACTAACATCGTAAACAACAACGTTTTTACGATTTTCCGAAAAAGACAAAAACTACTGTTCATTCAATCGAGCTCGATCGAGCTTTCGGACTATATAATGGACAGTCGATATTTTTTGTTTGTTTTCGGAAAAGTCGTAGAACAAAAATCTCGTTGTTTATGATGTCAGTCTACTCCTGCGATGTTGTTGGTGTTTTACAAATTACCCTGTATTTATATAATTAGTTTGGTACTATAAAATTACGGTAAGAACTTTAATAGGGAATGTGAAACAATTATTGAAAAAAAAAATATTTGTTTTCAAAAGCAAATTAAAACAAAATATTTTTTTGCATTTGATGCTAAAATTATACATTTAAAGCGTTCATGTTTTTTTATGTCTATAGACTTTTTTTATAAAGCTAATAATAATAAAATAAATAGAAAAAGGGACAGATATTTCAAGGGTTTTTCTAACAAAAAAGTTTATGAAAGTATAATGAACATTTTAAGACCTAAATAGTTATACTAATTTCAGGATATTTATCAATATTTAAGGTTAGTTGTAATAAGTGCCTAATTGTTATTAACTTATTTTTATACTTTAAAATGTTGAATGGAGGCGAAATAAAAAAAAATACTTAGTAATGCCTTATTATTTATTTAATTCTCCATACGCATATAGCTTTTTTTTATAAAATAACTATGCAACACACAAAAATATACTAAGTATTATACTTAAAAGTACTTACTTAAAATCGGTTTGGCAATTAGAATTCGAAAGCATTTTCGTACTAAGAGTGCTGTTTTCGGGTTTGCTAATGTAAATAATGCTGGGGCATTGGCAAAACCAAATTCAGTCACTCGAAACCGGCATACCCCTTTCGAATCCACGTTACTGTAAAAGTTAGTATATTGGTAAATCTTAGGTTTTGGATTTACTAACGTGAGTTGGTAAATGTTAAGACTTTTTAAAAAGATTCAATTTTTTTGGGCTTTTTAGCAATGAGGTTTTACCAATGACGTTTGGCAAATGATGGATGTTTTAAAATTAAACAGAGAATAAATTAACATTGACCCTAAATATTTTTAACTATCATTTATATATTCTTCATCATCATTATGTTTTATTTATCAAAGAGTATTTTTTCTTAGTCATTCATTACATTTTATTTAACTTTTAGTCAAATACTTAACTAACTATTTTATTTATCATCTGTTGGTATATTTATCAGTTACTAGTAAAACAAATTTTAAAATACCTTCAAAATATACTTCTTACAACATTTACCGTGTCTCTAAGGTAAAACCTAAGATTAACCATGTGAAAGTTGGTAAGAGTCCGAAATGAACGATGATCACAGGACAGTTCGGACTTTTACCGGGTAGAGTTGGTAAATCTTAGTTATTCCTGGAAAATCTTAAGATTCACCTTAGTTCGGGGTCAGTAACATATATCTTTATCAAATTCGTGTAGTAAGTAATAATGTCTATGTGTAAAACACCTTGTAATTGCGCGATGAATTTTGATAACAGAACGTAACAAATAAGTTCAGAGGAACATAATTACTTAAGAGGTATACCTAAATTGTATTCAATTATTTTTCATCACTTTAACTTATATGCTGTATATCTAATGGCTTGAGCTAACACCATTAGCAGGAGAGCGGTGGGGTGGTCGTCACATTCACCACTCATAGTTTTGCAGTATAACTCGAGATTTTTCTTCCTCTGTCTCAAGTCGTCGCTTTTAGGCGTCAACTTCGTACGGTTCAGAAGGAAGTTTTTATTTTCAGCCATACAGCCTTCTTCCTTTATCCAGCTTGTTGCTTTATAGTACCAATTCTTCCGATGGAACTCTTCGTAACCCAGAAGACTACAAAGACCTACTGAAAAATTTCAAGTACCAAATTAGACAGGTCGTTGATTTTTCATGTACTTACCTAAGTATCTATGATATAAACCTTAAAGCAACGTGGGCGGGCACGGAAGTGAAGTGCACGTGTTGGTCTAAGATATAAACGATTAAAAACTAAAATTTTAAAAATATTCATAGGAGCGCATTGTTTTAAATATCAATGATCTATATTCTAACAAAATTTTTGCTCCACATGACATTTTGCCAATCGTATCGAGGTTGCTGAGGTACTACTATCGAGTGCGGTGCGCTAAGCAGCTAACCCACCGCGCTCGAGTCCTATCCACCCCTAAGGAAGGCCGGTGCCCCATTAAAAAATGGCTGATGATGGCTTACCATGCTCTAGAAACAAATCTCGAGCATAAAACCCGCGACGAGCCAAGTAAACCGCCTCTCTAAACATATTTGCACACATTTGATCCATTATGAGCTTGTCTTGTCTCTCCGACTTTAGGTAACATCGTTTTGTAGAGTGACGTAAATAAAGATTTAGGAGTCTGTAAGTAAAAATATTAAGTTATCAGAAAAACATACCTAGTTATTATTACAACAGATTATAATTATATCGGCGTAAAACGTTTTATTTTCGTTCTTTGGATGTACCATCGCATAGGTAAACACAAGTGGTAGAGAATTTTATGGGATAAATTCACGCTCGAAATATTTTCTTGTAATAAGTAAGTATGTAAAAGTTTTATTAGAAACGTACATACAACGTCGTATTATTTTGTGACTCTCAGAAAAATGTTGTTGCGAATGGAAATTAATTAAACTTAGGAATAACAGGTAACAAACAAGGTAATAAAGTAAAACAAGAGAATAAACTCCTTTTGAGATAAGTAATTAATTCAACATTGATATTTGTAGTTCAAATTGCCATTGGTATAAGTAAGAATACAGGATGTCCTAAAATACCTTAAATGTTGAAGATAGGAAATTTTACTGAAAGAAGACTTCATTTTGTTTTTAAAAATAATTGGAACTGCATTCAAAGATTTTTGAAAAATCGCCTGCCTCAATCAGGAATCGAACCCACCAAAACCGAAAAAAAATATATATTTATATAATAATACCAATCGAAATGGTTACTCATATGGATTATTTTTCTCTCAAGTGACACAGCATCCTAAACAAAAGGAAGACCATGAAATTTAACATTTAAATTATAATTATTACGGATTGTATCAATTTGTTACAAATCGTATGCGATTTTAAAAAAAATCTTTGAATGCAGTTCCGTTTCTTTTAAAAACAAAATGAAGTCTTCTTTCAGAAAAAAAACCTATCTTCAATATTTATTTTAAGGTACTTTCCCTCTGTGTGGCAAAGTTTTGGGACACCCTGTATATTAATTATGTTAATTATAAGTTAATTATGTTTTGTTACCTGTGGCTCAAACTGTATGCGATTGAAGGGTCGCTGAAAATTCGTTTTTCACAATATGCGTTAGTTCTGCATTTTTCCATCTGACTAAAATCTATTGGCTCCTTATTAAAAGCAACACGAGAGATGCAAAAATCTAAAATGATAATAAGTACACATTTACGAAATAAAACTGACTCTACTTAATTCATTGTGAGGATATGAACTATAATTTTAGCGAAAACTGGAATACTCTATGAGAATATTGTTCAATTGTTAACACCTTTTTAACATAGTTTGCTTTCGCGTTTGTTTGTTCGTTCGAGTTTGTTTCTTTGTTTATCTACAAATTTTGCAAACGATTTTATACTAGCTTCCCGATGAGCAAAAGATTTGAAACTTTGAACATAGGTCAGAACTCAGAACTGGAGGACAATGCAATATTATAGTGTCACTAAGCTGATCTGATGATAGAGCTGGAAGTAGGCCACAGGAACTTTGTGATAAAACCATACAACCCCATCCAGTTTTGGGCTCAATAGAATCGTCTTGACAAGTAATCTGACTGGAGGTGAGGTCCAGGGTTTGATGATGAAGCCGAAAGAAGGCTGCCGGAACTCAGTATTGCAACTATGCAACCCCATTGAGTTTGGGCTCTTTTGAATCGTCTTGACGAGTACTCTAATGTTAAATAATGTCCAAGGGTCTGATGATGGAGCCGGCCGGAAAAAGGCCATAGGAAATCACCTTTTCCCCCACGACACTACCAAGGCGACTACTGGTAGTGTCGTAGGTATTTTTTATAGTATAGTAGTTATGACGAAGTTGACGGTACATTGAAATATAATATAGCAACAAGTGATCAGAGAATTAATGTTTATATTAATAGTAATATGGGTCTGTTCGCCCACTATAGTATTTTAAGCAAATGATGCAGCATCATTAGTATGTCGACTAATTGTTTTGACTAAAATATTCTGTTAGAGTTCAAATTCTCTAGGTAATTACTATAAAATTATAATACGATTTTTTCGATCCGATCCTCTATGCATGTGTATCGATCCACCAGAGGATCGAATGCTATTGTATCGATACAAAAATCAAGTGGATTGTATTGCATTGTATCAACGCAAGTATCGGATCGTATCGAACATCCCTAAGTCTGACAATGGAGCTGGAAAGAACACACAACAAATTCTTCTGTAAAAATTGATAACCAACCTACAGAAGTTTTAAAGCGTGAGGTGGTGGAGCAATACAATTGATGATAAATTTTACAAAATGCGCCCCATGTTTTAAGGTTTAAAACTTCTGAAGCTATAGGGTTATAAATATTTACAGAACAATTTATTTTATACTATTAAGTCTGTTTTTACTAGTCTAATAGAATACGAAATTTTTTAAGCTTTAGGTTTTTAGTCCGATTTCTATACTTTTATACACTTTAAAATATCTGTAGGTAAATAAATTATTTTGTATTAAAATTCTCAATAGCTTTTATAAAAGGTTCAATTATCAATTCGAAAGATCTAAACTTGTTGTTTTTTACAATTATAAAAATTGGTGCCATCGTTTTTTAGCACGTATATTATGCCTGTATCTGTATTAGCATAAGTAGTAAGTACTTTTCAAACTGAATTTACTTACCCGAGGACTTTATATGAATATGAAAATCATCGAAATTGTACGCTAGTTTGCAGTATTCCTCTTTAGGTAAAGTAGCCTCATCCAGTTGCTCCAAATACGAATTGATATTAACGTCCTTCGTGAATAGCCATTTCTTTAGTCGATCTCTATTGAAATCGCCAATAGTATAAACGTGCGAATCATCATGTTCAAATATTCTAGACGCTGAAAGAAATATACTATTTTGTTTGGCAAATCGAATAAAGTGTGCTGTAGAATGATTGATTAAGCTACCTAAAACTATATCAACAATATTTTTAAGACCGTATTTGTGGCAGCAACAGAGTTTCAAAGTTGAAAAATCCTTGGGGGAATTTCTGGTATTTGGCGTATTCCCGTCATTACTTTAATGTTTACTTTTGTTCTCTAATTTGTGAGATGAAAAAAGTTTATAGAGCGCGGGAATTTGTTGTAGAAACTAGAGAAAACCATGACGGGTCAAGTAAACCGACTTTCTCTAGTATACAGGGTGTCCCATAACTCTGCCACACGGAAGGAAAGTAGGTAAGTACCTTAAATATGGAAGATAGAAAATTTTACTAAACGAAGACTTCATTTTGTTTTTTAAAAGAAATGGAACTGCATTCAAAGTTTTTTTCAAAAATCACATACCTACGATTTGATACATATTGCTACAATCCGTAATAATTAAAATTTAAATGTAAAATTACATGGTCTGCCTTTTGTTTAAGATGCTGTGTCACTTAAGAGTGCTATTAGACTATCATAGAAATATGATCATATATGTATGAGTCATTTTTATATGAAGAACATAGGACGGTTTAATAACTACATGTGATTCATATTGTCTTTGATCATAGTTATGGGATCCTATTTGACAGCGAGCGTACAAGTAGGATCATATTCGTTGCCCAGTAGTGATTTCTTTCCTCTATTCGCCTAACTTAAAAAAATGGCGTCTTCAAGTGCAAGAATTTTGACTGGAATATTGAAATAACAAAAATATTAATTACTCTTTACGAGGAAAATGAGTGTTTATATAATAATCTTGTCCCGGATAACGAAATACGTTTTTACAAAACCCAAATACGTCTTTAATTTTTTGCTTTGTTCTTAACAGTTTTCTTCTTTTTTAATGCTGTTAATAAAAATTGCACTCATAGCAACGGAAAACACAGCTAAATCGTTATCCATCTTGATTTATGACATTGTTTATATGATCATAGGTGGATCATAAGTGTAATATGTAAAAATGAAGGACAGCATCATTTAACTATGATCATAGAATTTGACAGATATGAAATCATTTATAAATGATAAATATATGATAATGTAATAGCGGCCTAAGAAAAAATAATCCCTATGAGTAACCCTTTCGATTGGTATCATAAAAATGAACAAATTCGGGGGGCACCGCAGTGCCCCCGCCAAAGTCGAGCGCGAAGCAAACACTGCCGTACCATCCATTACTGGAACCATTTTGCCGCATTTTCAGGCCCCTATTTGAGAACCTTTGGATAAGACCAGAACGCAGAAATTTTCGTCATCCCGTAAGCTATAATCACATACTTACTTAAAATCCAAAATTTCTTAGTTCCGAAGTTAAGCGAAAGCAAAGTTTCGCATTTATGACACTCACTCACTCACTCACTCATGATCATCAAAATAGAACTAGTACTTCCCATAAACTCAGAGAGCTGAAATTTACAGTCTTAGGGTTTAATGGCCACATACGTTTAATGTACAGACTTAGGGTTTAAGGCCACATAAAGAAAAAACTCAAAAAACTAGGATAATCGAAGATCTGGAGTACTGGTGATCCTGATTAGAAAACACAAGAGCCCAACCAAACTATTAGAGATCGACATAGCGCCTTTACAAAAAATATTCAACTTGGTGGGCCGCTTCACTTGATGTCAAAAATCGAAGTTCTGAAGTATTTGATGAAGAACCCTCAGCTGGTCTCAGCTGTATTAGAGATATGGTAATGCCCCCTTTTACTATTGGTACATAAAAAAATCGACTGTCATTGCAAAAATTCAGGGTAGTGGAAAGCATCAATGCTACAAAAAGAAATGAAATCCCACCAAAAACATTCTGTAAAAAACTAGCCAAGTCTCGATGGAGCTGCTTATTTATCTCTAAAAAGTAATGAAAATCTAGACAAAGTCGTGCCAAGTCTAAGGTTCCTTACTGCGATTTCTTTATTATTATATTATTATAGTAAATGTTGTGTGACTTGGCCGTTGAAGGGTACACAAGGGTACAAAACTAGGTGCTCCATGACACATTGCACCAATCTGTCACCAGAACCGCTACCCATTGACGATGGAAAATTGCCACTTGGAAAACATTGATTCAATAACCAATGAATTGTATTGTGTAACCTTCAACGGCCAAGTCACACAACATTTACTATAATAAATCGCAGTAAGGAACCTTAGTTCAGTTTTGGCACGACTTTGTCTTAGAGATAAACAAGCAGCTCCATCGAGACTTGGCTAGTTTTTTACAGAATGTTTTTGGTGAGATATATTTTTGCTTTTTTGGTTGGTTCGATTCCTGGCAGGCGATTTTTCAAAAATCTTTGAATACAGTTCCAATTATTTTTAAAATCAAAATGAAGTCTTCTTTCACTATCCTCTTTGCGTTTCTATTTGTTGCACACATTTGATCCTTAAGGACTTAGATGCATAATACATATCATATAATAAGTAACCCAAATTGTAAGTTGTTTAAAAATTAATAGAAATCGCGATCATCGCCACGAGGTTTTCAAAGCACATAGTAGGGTACGTGTTGTTTGGTATGTAAAGTATTTGGTATATTAGCAGCTAGATGGCGCTTCTAATTTTGATAATTTTTAGAACTGTGTGATTTTTTTTTAAATGTCGAAAAACTTAATCTACTAAAAAAATCTATTACATATTTATCGAACCTGCTCACAAAATTTTACGAGAATCGGTTGAGAGATGTGGTAAGCCGAAATTCGGAAGGAAGGACATAATAGTACATTATGATATAAGTGCGGTAAGTTGAAAATTACAGCCGAGGCGATATTGCTAGCCCGAGCCGTAGGCGAGGGTTACAAGAAAGCAAAGGCTGTAATTATCAAAGCGCACGTATGTCATACGACGTTTTATAACATATTTGCGAGGAAATAAATAAAACTCGGACTTTGCACTTTTGCTTGTTTTCCATATGATTAAATTTTGATACGCTTGTAAGTATCTTATCGGTCAATTTTTCGGGCAAGAGGCTTAGAATAGCCTTTTTCGCTGCCTCTCAGACTTCTAGCGGTGTTGAATTCATAAATTCATCACTACTTGACGACATTTTCAAATACAGCAAAAAAACTAGCAATGCGCGCGCAATAGCGCTTTTTTTAAGGCAAATGCATAAAAAACAGCCAGTATTACTAATAAAGTAAATTAATATTTTTGTGTTTTTGTTACAGATAAATGGTTGTAATTTATTTTATAACATATTTGCTCGTAAAGGGTCTCTTATTACATCAATTTCAATATTGTATTGTATCTCATTACGAACTTGTGCGGTAATGTAAAGTAAAACGCACGGTTTCCTTGATAAACCGTGCGTTTTACTTTACATTACCGCACGGTTTATCATACTTCGTTTAAAACGAACGGTACTTTTTTAAATCGTAGCAAAGAGTTTTTATGTCAGAAAAGAGGTCAACATTTTATGGATAAAATTAACTTTGGGAGATAAAATATAATAAATAAACATTTAATTATTCAATTTAATTAATGTTGACAATAAATTACAACCATTTATCTACAACAAAAACACAAAAATATTAATTTACTTTATTAGTAATACTGGCTGTTTTTTATGCATTTGCCTTAAAAAAAGCGCTATTGCGCGCGCATTGCTAGTTTTTTTGCTGTATTTGAAAATGTCGTCAAGTAGTGATGAATTTATGAATTCAACACCGCTAGAAGTCTGAGAGGCAGCGAAAAAGGCTATTCTAAGCCTCTTGCCCGAAAAATTGACCGATAAGATACTTACAAGCGTATCAAAATTTAATCATATGGAAAACAAGCAAAAGTGCAAAGTCCGAGTTTTATTTATTTCCTCGCAAATATGTTATAAAACGTCGTATGACATACGTGCGCTTTGATAATTACAGCCTTTGCTTTCTTGTAACCCTCGCCTACGGCTCGGGCTAGCAATATCGCCTCGGCTGTAATTTTCAACTTACCGCACTTATATCATAATGTACTATTATAACATATTTGCTCGTAAAGGGTCTCTTATTACATCAATTTCAATATTGTATTGTATCTCATTACGAACTTGTGCGGTAATGTAAAGTAAAACGCACGGTTTCCTTGATAAACCGTGCGTTTTACTTTACATTACCGCACGGTTTATCATACTTCGTTTAAAACGAACGGTACTTTTTTAAATCGTAGCAAAGAGTTTTTATGTCAGAAAAGAGGTCAACATTTTATGGATAAAATTAACTTTGGGAGATAAAATATAATAAATAAACATTTAATTATTCAATTTAATTAATGTTGACAATAAATTACAACCATTTATCTATAACAAAAACACAAAAATATTAATTTACTTTATTAGTAATACTGGCTGTTTTTATGCCTTTGCCTTAAAAAAAGCGCTGATGCGCGCGCATTGCTAATTTTTTTTTTTTTTGCTGTATTGTTTTTATTTGAAAATGTCGTCAAGTACTGATGAATTTATTAATTCAACACCGCCAGAAGTCTCAGAGGCAACGAAAAGGGCTACTCTAAGCCTCTTGCCCGAAAAATTGACCGATAAGATACTTACAAGCGTATCAAAATTTAATCATATGGAAAACAAGTGTAGGGACACAGTATGTTCCTACAGGTTCATATTACCGAACCAATTTTGTATTGTGTAACTAGGTGCCGCGCAGTCGTCGTCGCGCACCCAACTTGTTAACGCGCTTCTCAATATTATAAAAGTTTAATTTAAAATACTCTCTTTTACTGCCACTCGCGTGGTCCGCCTTGTTAGGATACATACATCCAACATTGGTGACCCCGAACGAACTTTAATTTGTAATACGCGTAAATAATTTGGACAATAAAATAAATAGTGGATAATTAATTAAGTATTTAATAAAATTTCGGACAATAAAATTTAAAAAAGTGCAATTATGACGGGTACTGACAATCCAGAAACGCAGCAGCCTCCGACGCCAACACCATCGTTTACGCCTACAAGTCCTACAACTGACATCATGGCAATACAATTAGCGTCGCGAATCCCAGAATTTTGGGCGGATCAACCACGCGTATGGTTTATTAGAACCGAGGCAATTTTAGCGCCTCAAAAATTGAGTGACGACTCGCGTTTTGATATGGTGGTATCAAAATTACCAAAAGACATTATTACTCAGATTAGTGATTTTTTGTCAAATCCACCTGCGTCCAATAAATTCGTCGCAATTAAAATGAAATTGCTTTCGCTATTGGAAGATTCGAAAGCTAGACAAATAGAAAAATTAATAAGTGAAATGGAGCTTGGGGATCAAAAACCCTCTCAACTTCTGCGACGGACTGGCCCGTGACAAAATCCCGGATGACACACTTCGCGTGCTCTGGCAAGGACATTTGCCAAGCACAGTCAAGGCAGTATTAGCCGTCACAGAAACAAAGGACTTAGACAACCTAGCCTCGGTCGCAGACAACGTAGCTGAGGCGACTCGCTCAAGTCAAGTGTCTGCAATAACGACAACCTCTAACACAACAACTGAAATTGCGCTGTTGCGAGCAGAAATAGCTAAACTAAATATTCGCGTGTTGAACGCGGAACGCTCTCGTCCAAGATACAGAAATTTCAATCAGTATCGCCGGTACTCATCCAGATCATCTAGCCGGCACAGAAATTACTCATCGCAACATCCACAACATTCAAGTCCTGGAAACCTTTGTTTTTACCATCACAAGTATAAAGAAAAGGCTCATAAATGCGTGCAACCTTGCGCATGGAACAATAAGGCCAACATGACAACGCCGCCGGAAAACTAGGAAGCAAGGCACAGTTGTCAGCGGAAATCTGTGCCGTATCACCTTGCGCCCGCTTACGTATTTTAGACATTAATAGTGGACTCCGATTTTTAGTAGATACTGGAGCAAACGTTTCCGTATTACCCCTCGTTCGTAATAAGTGTCGTTCACAATCGCAGTGTTCTGATTATAGACTATACGCAGCAAACGGAACTGAAATTAAAACCTACGGTGTAAAAACTATGGTGCTAAACTTTAAACTTCGCAGACCATATAGGTGGGACTTTATCGTTGCTGACGTAAAACAACCAATATTAGGTGCAGACTTTCTCACTCATCATAAACTATTAGTGGACCTTAGTGCACGTAAGTTAAGAGACCAAGTGACCGACCTAAATGTAATCGCTTCAGTGGTAAGTGTTGCTGAACCTTCCATAAATACGATTAGTCATGGACATCCATATAGTGATTTACTATGTAAATATAAGGAGATTACGAAACCAATGTCATTCCAGGAAACTCAATCGCACGATATTTTTCATTATATTGAAACTTCCGGTCCTCCTGTGCATGCTCGTGTACGTCCGTTACCACCGGACAGATATAAAAAAGCTAAAGAAGAATTTCGTATAATGCAAGAAGCCGGAATATGTAGACCTTCTAAAAGCCCGTGGGCAAGTCCACTACACATAGTTCCAAAGAAAAACGGAGATATTAGACCTTGTGGAGATTATCGCCAATTAAATTCTATTACTAAACCCGATCGATATCCTATTCCCCATTTACGTGATTTCACTTATATATTGGCAGGAAAGAAAATATTTTCTAAATTAGATGTCAACAGAGCTTATCATTGCATAAAAGTAAATCCTGATGATATTGAAAAAACAGCTATTATTACCCCATTCGGTTTATTTGAATTCCCTAGAATGACCTTCGGTTTACGTAATGCAGCGCAAACTTTTCAACGCTTTATGAACCATGTATTGCAAGGCTTAGATTTTCATTATAATTATTTGGATGACGTCATCATTGCAAGCGATAACGAAGAACAACATAAAACTCATTTAGAGATTATATTTCAGCGTTTCAAAAAAATCGGTATTACGATTAACCTATCTAAATGTTCTTTCGGTCAAAGTAAAGTTCAATTTCTAGGTCACGATGTAAGCGCAGACGGTATTAAACCTTTACAAGATAAGGTTAATGCTATTGTCAATTACCCAAAACCTAAAACCATTCAAGAGTTACGCCGATTTTTAGGCATGGTCAACTTTTATCGCTCTCACTTACCGAATACAATGTCATATCAATCAGAGCTCAATAAATATTTAACAAATACAAAAAGAAACGATAAAACAATTATTACGTGGTCGGAAAAAGCTGAAAATGCATTTGAGCAGTGTAAAACGGCATTACAAAACGCCGCCACTCTGTCTCATCCTTACGCCGATTCCACGCTAGCATTGATGACAGATGCATCTGATAACTGCATTGGAGCTGTTTTACAACAAAAATGTAACGAACAATGGCAACCACTGGGTTATTATTCAAAAAAAATGTCTTCGAGTCAACAAAAATATAGTACTTATGATCGCGAATTACTCGCTATACATTCAGCGATAATTCATTTTAGAAAATTATTCGAAGGTCGCCATTTGACAATTTATACAGACCACAAGCCCTTATGCCATGCTTTCACTAAGTCCTGTAAAGATAATAAAGAAACTCCGAGACGAGCGAGACAACTTATTTTTATCAGTGAGTTTACGACCGACATACGATATATTAACGGTCCCGCTAATAATAATAATAATAATAATAAATGCTTGGACAATTTCACACAGCGCCATCTAGCCCCAAACTAAGCAAAGCTTGTAATATGGGTGCAAGACAACTGATATACTACTTATATACTTTTTAAATATATACTTATTATACATAGTAACACCCAGACCCGTCACAGAAATTAAAATTCATCATTTCAATTTCTGCCCGGCCGGGAATCGAACCCGGGACCTCTTGCGTGATAGGCGGCATGTTGACCACTGCACCACGCAGGTCGTCAAACAGTAGCCGATGCGTTATCACGCGTCGAAACTATTTTTTGTCCAACCGTACTTGACTACAGTCAACTTGCAGACGCGCAAGCTAAAGATGAATATCTATTACAACAAATTAACGATGGCAACCAAACATGTTTCAAACAAATTTCTTTGCCCACTTGTGATAAATCAATATATTGTCATGTTACAGAAAATATTATCAGACCTTATCTAACAGAAGAATTTAGAAAAATAGCTTTTGATACAATTCACAATTTAAGTCATCCAGTGTAAAAAGCCTTGGAAATAAATCACAAACTATTTGTATCTCAACTGCGTATATTAAAAGAATAATAATTACAACACCAAACTTATTGGCTTTCAAACTTATTTTTGGAGATAATCACATTTACAAAACTAATCGTGGATATCGAAATCAAAACTTATAACGAACATGTACAGTCTGTTCGCTTTTGGAAAATCCAAATCAAAACTTATTGCGAACATGTACAGTCTATTCGCTTTTGGAAAATCCATATCAAAACTTATAACGAACATTGTATAGTCTGTTCGTTATTGGGAAATCCGAAAGTCCAAACTTATTACGAACATGTACAGTCTGTTCGCTTTTGGAAAATCCGAAAATCCAACTCAAAACTTATTACGAACATGTACAGTCTGTTCGCTTTTAACTGAAAACTTATTGGTCTTGCGACCGTTCGCCTCTACTGTCCGATCTAGAATCCTCCATCAGTCGTGCCGCCAAGCCGAACCTTACACTCGACCATCCTGATGACGCGCGTGTCCCTACGCGCGCACCCGGTGGAACCTTACACTTGGCGAAACTAAACCACCTCTTATAGTCTTGAGTGTACTCTCTTTACGTCCATCGTTAAGAATGTTTCAGGCCAAGTCACGATGAGGATCTCTTCTAATTCCTCTCGCTCTCTTTTGACCTGAAACAACACAAATAAATCTGTAGAAAATTAAGCTTAAACTGTTATTAATTGATTAATATCTATGTAAACCTTAAAACATACGTATTATACATATTAAGGCTCGGACATTTGGTCATCATCGCTGGCGTCACCCCTATAGCATAATATCATTGTCATCATCTATCTCAAGCGATGCTACGTGTATCCAAGGTTGCTGAATCGAGAGATCCTTATTGTTACTTAATAGGAATTTAAGGAGCTGTCAGGGTCTTTACACCTTAATGCCGAAGCACTTGACTGCATAGTCCTGTCACTAATGCCGTGGATGACGCAATCAATTGCTTTCCTGGCGTGAATCTAGCATTGATTTAATAAAGCTATCTCCTCGTAGTAATAGTTTTCAACTAATTCATTGGGCCTACTCTTTCGTTTGAGCATGTCTTCTAAAAGTTGCCCGAAATTCTGCTCGCAGGGGAACGCGTTGCTTAACTTAATGTGCCATTCTTCCCAACAGTTTATTATCATACCATGTTTTTGCCAGACCCGCTAGTGTTTGCATTGTAAAATCCATAAACCTCGGAACACTCGTTATCGTTACCCACGTATAAAATTCTATTCAACTCACTACCAGGGGACATCAGAAAATCTCAGACTCTCAAGTCCTTTAGAGATAGACGTAGAAGTCCTTCCTTTGCTTTGGATTGGCTATTTATTTATTTTCTCCTTTATCTTATTTGTATTTACCCTTAAGACATACCTGACTATTGTCTGTTTTCATCTACATACTTGTTCTTCTTTTTATAACTGCACCCACTCCCCTATTATTATTATTTTTTTACCTAAGGGTTGCCTGGTAGAGATTGCTGCTTACTTAGCAATAAGGCGGCCTCTTGTTTAATTTCTTCTTGTATTTTATCCACTTTTCTGTAATATTTTTACTTGTGTGCAATAAAGCGTAATTTATATATTAAAATTGATTTTGCTTGATTGCCCTGCCGTTGACTGTACCAAGTACGTTTAGCAGCAATTTCGTAATAAGTCAGCTTTATAGTAAGCATTTACTTAATAGTTTGACTACTACTACTACTTACTTATTACATGTGAATCAGTCTCATGTAATTCATTGAATCAAGCAATGAACAAAAATGTGTACCTAATTCATTTTCGAGTATTGTAACATTACTAAAATAACAATTATTATTATTAGACATTTAATGTAAGTACCTACCTATAATACCTAAAATAACAAAGTTATCAGAGAGGTTTTTACAACTTAGGGTAAATATCTAAACATAGGTCATGAAAGATCCTAGAGATTTGAAATTAGATATTACCCATATTTCTTTTTATCTTTTCCCAGACACGTATAGAACCAAAAACACAATTTATTAATTTTCTCAATTTTATCAATTTAATAATAATTTAATTTGATTTTGGGTCGAAACATTTAAATTTCGAAAATACCTCTTAAAATCCTTTAATTCGAAATTATTTAGAAATAAAAATAACATTAGGTATTCCAGTTAAAATTGCTTTAAATAATTTGTATCATCAATATTCAGATCGTGTAGAAGCATTTCTCTTTAAACGCTGTAGGTATTTACTAGGAACTGTCTATTTCTCATTGCTATCTCGCTTTACGCTTAATTTTTGACATAGCCCTTTAACTGTACTACTTTAGCTTACAGTTGTAACCTATCAATAGCTCACAAAACACTCTGCACCAATAGCACTATTGTAACTCTGTACTAACACTTAAATATCACTGCTCTATAACCCATAAATCACTTTAAGTTCTAAAATTCTGTGCTCAATTAATTAAGGTCTACAAGAGAGTTATAGCACGCCATACCACCAATTGTTAGAGCCTTTATAGCAATTTAGTTTTATAAAATTTAACTAACAAAAATACTCATATACCACATTTTCTTGTTACCAAAATCTTAGTTGGGTATATAAGTATAATCACTAAACAAAAACAAAAGATCAACCACCCAACTAACAATTTAACGTCGCACAATCGTCGTAGGTAGAAACGTTATCTTATTACCGGTGGTCTCAAAAACTAGGTTGCGCTAACGTTATAGTAAGGTATGCTAAACGCGAAAAGGGCCCCATTTACACGACCTACATTATTATTTAATGGTCATACAAAAGCCACAAGATGACTTTGTTAACGGCATTTAAAATTTGTATGAACTTTAAGGAATTACCTCTTTTATCGTACAGTAGTCGCATCAACACCTTACGACTTTTTCGTTATATTGTGGTCATACAGGTGTTTTTGAACGATGAAAACGTTTTATTTGTAACGCCATCTGTACGACTGATTTTCAATGTTCGTTATGACTCGTGCTAATCGATTTGTTTCGAGATCTGAGTGCAAAATAAACCAATAAGTACTAATAAGGAAACAAAAGGTGAGTATTATCTAACTTTCATATCTTGCTAACTGTGTCTGTCTTTCATACCGTTAGTTCGACTAGGAATGAAAGTTTTATGACAATATACCTTTGTAAATACTATTTATATTTTCATGACCCTTCGTAGTTTTGCGATTAAAACATAAAATTTCAATTCACAAAATTACGTTTAATTCTAAAAATGTCGGCCATATTGATTTTGTCGCCTACGTATCTCTTTATGACGTAATAAAACAAAATGTTGTCTTAAGGTTGTTTGAAGACCATACAATACGCCATTTTATCATAGTAAATGTGGCGGCCAAAGTTGTTTCAAAGTCAAAACTTGACTCAAATGTGACTACAAGGTTGATTAAAGTCAGGGTATGACATTAAAGACATCACGTAATATAATGGTTATACTTGAGTCGTAAATAAACTATCAAGTCATTTAAGTGTCTGAAATTGACTTCTGTAAAACAAAATAGTGATAGTTTTATAAAGGTCACTGTAAAAACATGTATACAACTGCTACATCATATAAAGGTCGTATAAAGGTTTTCCAAATACCAAATTTGATCAGTTGAAAACGTTAAACGGACTATAACATTATTACGACTATTGTGTTGTGTCGTACAGACGTTTTAGCTAAAACTTTAACGTAACGTCGTGAGTTTTGTTTTGCCGTCGTTGCTATGATCAGTTTATTATGACACGTCGCACGACTAAAAAGTTAAATTTAAGACCTATACGACCTATAGCAATCGTCTCATTACTACTATAGACTGCTATCCAATCCAACCCAAAGTCGTACAAGTCAGAACTTATACTATGATGTTATTGCTTGTTGGGCAGTAGGTATTATATCCAATCCATGTACCCAACATCAAATATAGTATCCAAAATACCCTCCAAATTCCTTATTGAAGACGTACTTCAACAATCTATCCATATAATAAAAACGTGTTAAAAACAATCAACTATTTTCTAAGCAGGTCAAGACATGGATCCATCCATTCCCGTGCTTTGGCTTGATGGCCGGGATGGGAGGATGTCTTTAATTGATTGAATTATTTGAATTACATCTCTAGTCGAAAAGTAGGGTTACATGACCTGTTTGAGTGGTGGTGTCTAACGCCCGCCCGTGCTGACTCCCTTGGAGCCCTCGCGTTCGGCAGCCTGCTGCAGCTCAGGCTCTCCCGGGGCCTCGAACCTCTGGCGGCAGGCGGCCTGCTGCGGCTCTGGTGATCCCAGCGCCTCGCAACATCATGTGGCGAACGGCGCTCGCTCCTTCGCCGACGCTGCTCAGCGTCACGCGCTGCTAGTAGCTCCATCTCCACCAAGCGGAGCCGCTCCTGCAGCTGTTTCAGAGCTTGCCCACGCTTCCGTAGTCTGCGGCTGCTCGCCCTGCTGCAGTTCTTGCTCAGCCTGGAGCGTGACCAATCTCGTGTTGGAGCCCTTAGGCTCCGTTTGTCATCAACTTCTTTGAGCGCATCATCCATGACCTGGAACTCAGTGACAGGGCAAACAGTTAGATCATACTTATTGTATTTCACTATAGTTAAATAGTTTATACTCTAACTCTAATAATATACTAGCATCCAAACAGACAAACGTGGATAGCGATTTCGTTTTATAATATTTAGAAACTTTTTGGTTTTTGAATCGGCCTATGTTCATCAGTGGACATGTTATAGCCTGTAAATATCAATATTAAATAACGTCGATATTAACCAAATTAAAGTTTGCGAAACAATTTCATCTGAAATGTTAATTTGCCAAACTACCTTTAATGACTGTCGGCGGTTCGAAATGTCACTCATTCAGTTTCATTGTAAACTACGAAACTTATGTACAGCCAGCAGCACATGAGATTATACAAATCTGTAATTTATTTTGAACCTTAATAGCTTTGCATTTAAGTATATAATTGATTGAATATCATTACGCTGTCGTAAAAGCCCAGCGTGCCTTTGACCGTACACATAATCATTCAAGTTTGAGATAAACTTGTCCATGTTGACCACACGAACATTTGTTACTGACGGGAAATCGAACCCGGCACACTTTCATTTCATCATAGGAAACAGTGAATCAGTCATGTAAACGTAGTGGGTATTTTAATCTATCGTGTTCGTAAACCCACTTGTTTATGGAGAAGGTCCAACCCTTTAGTCCTGCACTTATAAAAAAAAGTAATAAGAGCGAATTAACTATTCCGCATTCAAACAATAAATGAATTGAATTGAGCTTCGACTGTAAACATTACTATAGGTACCTACTTACATGTTTGTTCTCAGGTGTTCAGGATGTAACAAGATCCCGACTTATCAATGTTTACGTTCCCAGCCGAGGCCGGCCACGTAGCTAAGATGATGTCACGGGTACCTATCTAGCTTGGCATTCTTTAGTTTTAAAGAAATTAAGTGGTTATACCTATGTGTAATATTTTTTTAATGTGATCGTGTGGTGCCAAGCCAACAACTATGCAAAGAACAACGACCACTTCCCATACAAGCGTTGACCTGCCAAATAGCTTGTTTTTTTTTTTAAATTAGACGTATAATAATAATAAAAAAAAATATATTTAAATAATAACTATGGCCCTAGAACACTTGTATTTATTTAATTTTAATTCGGCAATCATAAACATATGTAATGGTAAAATCATTGATTTACTATTTATACTAATTTCAATTTATTTGCATTCCAAATATTAGAAAGTCATGCATAAATATCACAATGTAACAAAATGTTACTAAATGTAATTATTGCCAATCTTTATCATACATTTTAACTCTTTCGGTAATTGCCCATTTTTATATGAGTTAGCAATAAAATAACAAAAAAATTTATATTATGAGTTATATCACTTCTATACAAGATAGTTGATAAAAACAACATTTTGACAGGACAGAAATGGGCGTCTTTCTTTCAAAATAAACTTATTAAAAAAAACTACTCGTTTCCTTCACCACTAGAATTTATTTTCAAATTATAAATAGGTACTGAGGCGTGATGTACTTACACAGTTTTGCGTAGAGATCCCACTTGCTGAGTTGTAAAAAGCCTTGGAAATAAATCACAAACTATTTGTATCTCAACTGCGTATATTAAAAGAATAATAATTACAACACCAAACTTATTGGCTTTCAAACTTATTTTTGGAGATAATCACATTTACAAAACTAATCGTGGATATCGAAATCAAAACTTATAACGAACATGTACAGTCTGTTCGCTTTTGGAAAATCCAAATCAAAACTTATTGCGAACATGTACAGTCTATTCGCTTTTGGAAAATCCATATCAAAACTTATAACGAACATTGTATAGTCTGTTCGTTATTGGGAAATCCGAAAGTCCAAACTTATTACGAACATGTACAGTCTGTTCGCTTTTGGAAAATCCGAAAATCCAACTCAAAACTTATTACGAACATGTACAGTCTGTTCGCTTTTAACTGAAAACTTATTGGTCTTGCGACCGTTCGCCTCTACTGTCCGATCTAGAATCCTCCATCAGTCGTGCCGCCAAGCCGAACCTTACACCAGGTATACGAACTACGCGTAAATTAATATCCCAAAAATTTTTCTGGCCTGGGATGAATAAAGATTTAAGCGTATGGGCTAAGACATGTATAAAGTGCCAAAAGGCGAAGATAAGCCGTCATACAATTTCGCCATTAGGTAGCTTCCCAACTGTCAATCGTTTTGATCAAATCCATGTTGATATCGTTGGACCATTAAAAATATCCCCAGAAGGATATAGATTTTGTTTAACTATCATTGATAGGTGTACTCGTTGGCCTGAAGCTTTCCCCTTAAAAGAAATTACAGCTGAAGTAGTCGCAAAAACAATTTATGACGAATGGATCGCACGATACGGTTGTCCTGTAAAGCTCACTACCGATCAAGGTCGACAATTTGAGAGCAATCTATTTTTGAATCTCATGAAATTATTAGGGATAAATAAAATACGCACAACACCATATCATCCCCAAAGTAACGGTGCAATCGAACGCTGGCACCGATCTTTAAAAGCAGCGTTAATGACTCGCCTAAATAATAATTCTTGGGTTGATGAATTACCTACAGCATTGCTAGGATTGCGCGCCGCGTGCCGCAGTGATAGTGGCATAAGCGCCGCAGAATTAACCTTTGGACGAACACTTCGTTTACCCGGAGAGTTCTATGAAACATCTAAGAAAAACGATCCAAGTGACCCATCTAGTTTATTATACAAAATTCAAGAAAATTTACGTAACTTTACTCCATCTAACGAGTTATCACGAAATTCAAGGAAATTTTTCGTAAGTAAAGATTTAAAATCATGTCAATATGTTTTTGTTAGAGATGATGCGGTTCACAAATCGTTGAAACCACCATATGATGGGCCATTCAAAGTATTAGAACGTAATTCTAAAGTATTTTTAATTCAATTACCTAACCGTGAGGCTCGCATTTCAATAGACAGATTGAAGCCAGCCTACATGTTAATAGAGCAAGATAATGATGATTTTAAGAAAAATGACATTTTAAATAGTAATTGTCAACCTAATGAGGTACAAGACAAACGAATCATGCCCATGAATAATAATAACTCATGTGAGAACCATGTTACACGCTACGGTCGTACAACCCGACCACCAGTACGTTTTAGTTAAATCTCTATATAGTTAATAATACATTTTTTTACGAAATTAAACTTAACATAGATAAATACATTTATTATATTAAAGAAAGTAGTAGGATAACACTAATTTACTTAGCTGATAGATAAAAATAAGTTACCTAATAATTCTTATAATTATCTATTAAAAATCATTACCTAATTTTTTGAAAATAACTTTAACAACTTGCAACTTAGTTATCTACTTTATAATATGTAAGACGATTTTGTTTTGCTTTTGAAATTTTTGCGCTATAGAAACTGTAATTAGTAAGTAAGTTAACTTTAAATTGTATTTTCATTTAGTTTACATACCATTCCATTATTGTACATACTTACTTATATCATTTGAATTTAACTTTTGTTTGTAATTGCTTTACAACTAAATTTTGTTTTTGTTCTGATGTAATGTCGGAAAAACAATTATTTTTATAAAAATGTAAAGTTGAAACACGTACGTATTAAGTCATATGTTGACTGGTAGAAATCGACCAATATAATTGCGATAAGTAAAATATTGCAGTCATCTAAACTTATAGTTATACTTTTTTTCATAAATTTTTCATTTTATACATTTTATAATTTTATATCTAGATATTAGAGAATTTGTTATTTTCCTTTGTAGTTCTTATTATATTTGATTGTTATACTTTGATTATATTTAAAATGTTATCAATTTATTTTTACAAAAGTAATAAAGCTAACATCTACGAGTAGTTTGCTTTGCTGTTATTTTTATTAACGATAGCACACACTACTTATTTCTTTTCTTTGTTTGCCAGCACATTGTGCATTGTTAAAATAATCTAAAATAACTCTGTTGTACTTTTTCTTTCTAATTGGTCACTTCCCCAATTCAGAGTCAACAAATGCACTCAGAATAATATTGTTAGATTTACAACTTCGAACATAAGTGAACTTCAAATATCGTCTAGACCCTTTCAAGTGTGTCATAACTCGTAACAAAACAACATTTTTATTGCATCCGAAGTGAACTATTGTTTTTTGTGACTGAATCCATTCAGGATGTTTACAGTAAGTTCAAGTTGGGTCTGGTACAAAATTTATTAGCTTCCGACAACATTTTAACAAGGAGCATGTTCATTCACTTAAGTTTAAATGCATTATACTTAACCAACATTTCTAATGATGACTGACGTGCTACACTATTACAATCGATAATGTTATTGTATTTCCTTGCCGTAAATTTTAATGTGTTTCTTAAAGACTTGTGTTATATTTTGTAATGACGCGACTTTATGTTGTGAATCTTTTCGCGTCGATCTAAAAGATATTTTATGGATTTTTATATTTTGTATGTTTTACCTTTTTTTTCCTCTTAGGAGGGGAATGGTGTAGGGACACAGTATGTTCCTACAGGTTCATATTACCGAACCAATTTTGTATTGTGTAACTAGGTGCCGCGCAGTCGTCGTCGCGCACCCAACTTGTTAACGCGCTTCTCAATATTATAAAAGTTTAATTTAAAATACTCTCTTTTACTGCCACTCGCGTGGTCCGCCTTGTTAGGATACATACATCCAACAACAAGCAAAGGTGCAAAGTCCGAGTTTTATTTATTTCCTCGCAAATATGTTATAAAACGTCGTATGACATACGTGCGCTTTGATAATTACAGCCTCTGCTTTCTTGTAGCCCTCGCCTACGGCTCGGGCCAGCAATATCGCCTCGGCTGTAATTTTCAACGTACCGCACTTATATCATAATGTACTATTCAACATTAATTAAATTAAATGTTTATTTATTATATTTTATCTCCCAAAGTTAATTTTATTCATAAAATGTTGACCTCTTTTCTGATATAAAAACTCTTTGCTAAGATTTAAAAAAGTACCGTTCGTTTTAGACGAAGCATCTTGATAAACCGTGCGGTAATGTAAAGTAAAACGCACGGTTTATCAAGGAAACCGTGCGTTTTACTTTACATTACCGCACAAGTTCGTAATGAGATACAATACGATATTGAAATTGGTGTAATAAGAGACCCTTTACGAGCAAATATGTTATAAAAGAATTTATGCCCAAGCTGAAGCAGAAACGTTTCGCTCGCGCTTCGCGCTCGCTCGGTCGAATATCTATATTCTAAAAATTTTTAACGAAATTGATGTACTAAGAGCTTGCCCCGGAAATAGATAGACATTTTACAGAGCGACGAAATCCCTCTTGTTAGTTTGCCATACTATCATTATTAACAGATCCGGGCACCTGGCAGATTATCAGTGGTGTGGGTGGGAGTGGTTGAGCAACAAAGGGGCTGAATACAATTAACAGAGCTCTGGATTTTGTGTACAAGCATGTATCTAAATCGAATATAACATTGCCAGGAATTTTGACTGATGGAAAAGTAGTGCCAGGCGGAATCAAAATGCGCGAAAAAGTGGTAAAGTTTCAATCGCTTTTCAGCGCCTTTGTTGCCCAACCACTCCCACCCCCACCACTGAAAATCTGCCAGGTGCCTGGATCTGTTAATAGTGATAGTATGGCGAACTAACTAGAGGGATTTCATCGCTCTGTAAATTGTCCACCGATTTACGGGGCCAGCTCTTAGTATATGATACTCACCCCTATATTCAAAGTCATCCCAATTGTACGGTGCATTCTCATACATGTAATGTGAAAGAATGTTTTCACCCATGTTAATAAGTTTGCGTATAGTCTCCCTTTGAAATTTATTTATTTTATTTGAATAATCTAGCAGGGTTCTCTTTAGCACGGCTACAACAAATAAAAATATGATGTAATTTAAAAAGTAGGTACCTAGTTGAATGACCTATTATTAATCAATGGAGAATGTCCGAAAAAAAAACAAATTGGCTGAATATTTTTCTATAGGTAGGAATAAGCTCCCTTAGTAATAGAAAAAAGTTTCAGAATTTTCGGTAGCGTGAAAAATTTTAAAAAAATTAAAGTCTCTTCGACTTCACAAATGTACGAAAGTAACAGCAGAATGGAAATTATACCTTTGCCACCACCTCTCACATACACAACATGGTATAAAAAAAGTTTCAATACAAAATGTCAAAACTATTTTTTTAAATACTTGTTGATTGTGGTTGTGGCAGGTGGTGGCAAAGGTATAATTTCCGTTCTGCTGTTACTTTCGTACATTTGTGAAGTCGAAGAGACTTTCATTTTTTTTAATTTTTTCACGCAACCGAAAATTCTGAAACTTTTTTCTATTACTAAAGGAGTTTATTCCTACCTATATAAAAATATTCAGCTAATTTGATTTTTTTCGGACATTCCCCATTCTCGAAAGGTGCATGCAGGTTTCACAGTGCTGTAATTTGTAGGGACAAATACAAATAATAAAAAGCTACTTACATTTCGTAAAAAATGTACCCAACGCGATATTGATTTCAGTTTCATTTGGAGCACTATTAAAATAACTTAATGAGAGATTTAAGGATTTAATAAAGTGACCTAAGTCTGTATTAGTTGCATCGTATTTTTCTACTGAAAGGTACTTTGAAGGAAATTTTTCTCCGCCATATTGATGTAATTTGTCACTTGCTTTTTCTTGAATTAATATTAATATAATTAGTAAGTACACAATTCTCCACATTTTAGTCGACACACAATCACAATTCTAATCCGCAACGTAAGAAAAATTTAAAGAACATGGCACCGGAACGAAGTAACGCAAATGCAATTGGCTCGGTTTTAATTGGATCTTGTACCCTACTACGACCGATTTAAATCTTTGTTACGACTAAAAGAGACCTTCAGGGAAAATGAAAATTTTAAAACGACACAAACGAAATGGCGGCAGATACTTTAGGTACTATTTTGGTTTTGTCGTTTTACTACCACAAATTAAATTAATTTCATCAATTTCCCGGTTCTGAAGTAAATATTATGGTGATGAAAACTTTTTATAAATACCTACCTACTAGGATTAATAAGATATTATATTTTTCATCTAGATAATGAATGAAACGATGTAGGTAGTGTCTAGTCTAGTAAATTAGCTATCTAGCTAGATCACTGAGAGATTTTTTTTTAGATGATGTTATTTTGTAAACTCTACAATGTAGAGAAACCCATCTTCCCAACTCACAAAGATAACCTATCGGGTACTGCCAATGGGAATGCGTCTGCTGCTCACTACCTATCTTGACGTTCTATGAATTATAAAAAAAAACATTTTTTGTGTCAACTTGTAAGTAGGTATTAATTGGTACAACATGAAGGACTTAGGTATATATTTTCGGATCTCAATCTTCTTGAAAGTTATTTGCTCTCACAATTACCTCTCCCTTAGAGTAAGAGGCGCTAGACGAAGCCAAGGCCGCGATGCTCTAAGCCTCTTCCTTAGAGTAAGCCGCGCTACGAAGCCTTAGAGTAAGACGCGCTTCTGTACCAGAAAGAGAAGCCATACGAAGCGTTCCCCTCTGCCGAAGTACAAGCCCAAATGGGCATACGCGGTTAATAAAACCAGTTGCGCCCGGATTTCTTTCTAGACCGAGTGCAGTCGCGCATGTGAACGCTGCAGTGTTTAAAATGCCGAATCGATGAGTGTTTTGCTGTTAAAAGAGGTCTGGAATATCAAGTTTACAAAAAGACGGTGTTACATTTCACATAAAAGTAAATATTTGTCGTATAATTGCTATTTGTTTACATTTAAACATTAAATTCGTATATTTTATTCTTGATTAGTTGTCAAATTTGTTCAGTGACATCGGGTCTGCTCGTCCATGGCTCGTCCGTACAAATTTCAGATCTGTCGCTAGATAAATCCGAGTTCTCGCGTGGTCGCCGATGGGCAACTTAGTGATGTTACCGTTTCACAATGTTTGTCGATAAAGGACATGGCCTGCCTTTCTATTGTCTAACTTCAAAATCTATCACAATCGCTTTCAGGGTGTAATCCATTGCAGTTTCTTCTTGTCACAAATAAAAACTTACCAAAGAAATGCAGCAATGTGTCACATCGATCTGTCAAACGAAAGCGATTGCGATAGATTTTTAAATTTAGACAATTAGCCCCCGTCTCATAAATGATATATACCTGAAAAATCGTTAAATATTTATTAATTCTTTCTAACTTCTGACAGACTCAATTTGGTCTTTTTAGTTTTGCACTGTCACATTCTGCGTCAGAGAGTAAAATAATATCACAGCATAAATTAATTGGTTCTCTCACAGAATAAATAATCTTTTTGATACATCTTATTGTAAAAATGAATCATAATCATAATAAATAGGGAATGTTCGAAAAATATCAAATTGGCAGAATATTTTTATCATCTTCTTTACCTGTCGACAAGCTCCCTTTGTAATAGAAAAAAGTTTCAGAATTTTCGCTGGTTGACTTTGGAGCTCAAATTCGGCACCACTGGTGAACCAAACCATAGACAACAAGGCGTGCGCACTAAACATTTTTTACCTAAACAGCAGTTTCGAGACAAAAGAAACAAACATTAAAAATGACCTCTTTGTTGTTATTCACCCCATCTTAAATTCCTTTTTCCGTATCGATATTGCTGCATCGACAGTTGAGTTTAGCCCTTTATGTCAAAAACGTGTCATATTTTGATGTGTGACTCATCCGTACACAAATTTTTGCTGTTTTTGTTTTATTTTTTATGTGTTAGTGTCGTCATTACAGTGTTGTTTTTGTATGTGAATATGCGGAACTGCACTTATGTGCACTCCCCCCCCCCCCCCGCAAAAAATGCCAGAATAATTTGAATAGAGTAATAATCGCTAAGGCTGCTCCCTTCGAGACGAAGCCGAATCCGCGATGCTCTAAGCCTCTCCCTTAGAGTAAGACGCGCTTCTGAAGCCGAAGCCGCGATGCTCTAAGACCTCTCCGATATGTAGATAGTTAATTTATTACAATACCCAACCATTGTACTTATGTAAACTTTTGTTTATGATTGTGTTGGAAGAGGTCATTTTTTAAAACGATTTCATTAGGTTGCTTTCTCGTTTGTTTGTTTGTCCGCAAAGTTTGCGAACGATTTTAAACTAGCTTCCCGTTGAACATAGCACAGTGTTTGATTTGACTCAAAAAAATTCTCTATGCCGTTTATTGCATAAATCGATCAAGATACGGCCGACTAGAACACCCACGTGTCTATTTCAAATACTTTTTTTTTTATAAAAAATAATTAATATTTCGTAACTTTAACCTAGAAAAAAGATTAAATAAATTCTGTAAGCGTATCTAATCAACATATTTTTTTATAATATAGTTTGATAAAGCACCCTTAAGCGCATGTTTGTCAGTTCTTATTTTTGGAGTATCACCTCTGGTTATCGTGTTATTAATTTTTATTCAGGTTTTGATTTTGATTTTTTCTCCCAAAATACTCAAAAGTGCGGCTTGTGACTAGTATTGAAATATTGCTCTTAATTAGATCTATCATTGATAAAAAAATTACGTTGCTTTATTGCGGCGTTTACGAGTTATCGAATTTCAAAATAAACTTGACCATGATGTTTATGAATTAACGATTTTCAAAATAAACACACAGACGTAATCACGTAACGGAATTCCGAACGTAATTTCGACAATGTATGAAGATTCCGTACGGAAAAAACACGCTTGTGTGAGGCAGCCCATAGATTTTGTATGCAGCTGCTGCGTTCGGAATCACGTACGTACGGAATTCCGTAACGAGATTCCGTCTGTGTGTGGCCGGCCTAAGGCCGTGATTTTTTTATCAATGATAGACCTAATTAAGATCAATATTTCAATACTAGTCACAAGCCGTACTTTTGAGTTTTTTTGGAGAAAAAAATAAAAACCAAAATCTGAATAAAAATTCAAAACATGATAACCAGAAGTGATACTCCGAAAATAAAAACTGGAAAATATGCGCCTAAAGATGCTTCATCAAACTATATTAACCAAAAAAATATAATTGTTGATTAGATACGCTTACAGAATTTATTTAATCTTTTTTCTAGGTTAAAGCCACGAAATATAAATTATTTTTTTTATAAAAAAAAAAGTATTTGAATTAGACACGTGGGTGAACACCCAACGTTTTACCGACTAGTTCTAGTCGGCCGTTTAAAATGCATTTCTTGATCGATTTATGCAATAAACGGCATAGGGAAATTTTTTGAGCCAAATCAAACACTGTGCATAAGTCAGAACTGCTTGTCTAGCATGACCGATTTATATCGCGTGATATAGCGTTTTATCACGTTTAACTGTCAAAAAGACAAAGGAATTTGACAGTTGAGTGTCGATAAAATGCTATATCACGCGATATAAATCGGTCATGCTAGGCAGGTTGGAAGGCAATGCAATATTATGGTGTCATTGAGCTGATCTGATGATGAAACTGGAAGAAGGCCACAGGAACTTAATGATAAATCCATACAACCCCATTGTGATTAGGCTTGTTATAATTGTCTTGACGAGTACTTTAAGGGGAAATAAGATCCAGGGTCTGATGATGAAGCTGGAAGGCCATGCCAAAGGAACTCAATTGAAAAACCGTGCAATCCCATCAAGTTTGGGCTCATTTGAATCGTCTTGACGAGTACTTTGTTGGGAAATAGTGTCCGAGGATCTGATGATGGAGCCGGAAGAAGGCCATAGGAACTCTATAACAAAACCACGCTACCCCATCGAGTTTGGGCTCGTTTGAATCGTCTTGACGAGTACTTTGTTGGGAAATAGTGTCCAAGGATCTGATGATGAAGCCGGAAGAAGGCCATCGGAACTCTATAGCAAAACCACGCTACCCCATCGAGTTTGGGTTCGTTTAAATCGTCTTGACAAGTACTTTGTTGGGAAATAGTGTCCGAGGATCTGATGATGGAGCCGGAAGAAGGCCATAGGAACTCTATAATAAAACCCCGCTACCCCCATCGAGTTTGGGCTCGTTTGAATCGTCTTGACGAGTACTTTGTTGGGAAATAGTGTCCAAGGTCTGATGATGGAGCCGGAAAAAGGCCATAGGAACTCTATAATAGAACCATGCAACCCTTTTGAGTTTGGGCTCGTTTGAATCGTCTTGACGAGTACTTTACTTTACTTTACTTAATTTAAGTCTGACTGGTTAAAACCCCGATTTGACCGTATTGAGTTTCAGCGTTTGACTGTCCAAGTTGGTCTTTCCTAGGTTTAGACATAAATACGTTAGCCAAAGGTCGAAGCACGCTATTGGTTTTGGACTTTGTCTAAGCCTTCTTGTCAAACCCGAAGTTTGACTAGTCAAACCTAGGAGTGCCGGAGCTTCGATGTTTGACCTATCATATGAACTATACAGGGGGAAAAAAGCAGCCCTTGACGAGTTTCTTGCTCGTTCTTCTCGGAACGAGGTCTCCCTACTTTGCGAACCGATGGCGTAGCTTCTGTGACATTCACTCACAAGTGCTTGTTTCAGTCTACGTCTAGACTGAATAAATAACTAGAATAGAGAATAGAATCCGAGTTTATTTGAGACTCAAACAATATTTTACCCATTTTTCATTTTATTTTCATTAAAATTACTAGACCTGTAGATTGTATTAATTAGCTGCCGTATATTTTCAAGGTTTACCACATGGTTTAGCTATTGTCGTGTTCTACTGCTTTGTTTGATTGCCACTGCTAATAGTAAGACTATGGAAAGTGATCAAACACAGATTTAAGACCAGATAAAATCCAACCATTTTCATCAGGTCTTAAATCTGTTCATGGCTACTTTTTATAGTCTTACTTTTATCTGTGGCAATCAAACCAAGCTGTAGAGCACGACAATAGCTAAACTATGTGGTAAACCTCGAAAAATAAAAAAAATATCATTTTTGGAGATATACAAATATAGGTTACGGCGGGTTGCGATCTGTAAAACTTGGGTTTAAGTATCTATAATTTCGTAATAAATAACTGTATCACAACGGCAAACGGTAACCTTTTTGGTGATTTAAATATTCTACGGGCTACTGTACTATAAAGGGCTATCGATATTTGCGTCGACATAAGCACATCACTAGATTTAGTACCCTATACGCACGCTACGTCCTACAGCGCCAAAATGGCGGTAATCAAATAGGCACAAAAACAGTTTGACAAAAGCCAGTCCAGTGTAAATATAATGCAGGTCAGTGCGCGCCGTCATTTTCACCACGCCCCGTAGAAAGAGAGGGGGATACTTCCGCCGCCGGCTGTCTACTCACCATCCGTCACATCCGTCTTACGAATTTTCGATCAGGGTCACGTGATTCTTACTGACGCGAGTTTAGCATTTTTGGGTAACAAAAATGGGTACAACGCCGCTAAAGCAGTTTTATCACTTCAAAAAATTGCGCAATGTTGACCCCACGGCCTACATGGTGCAATGAAAGAATATTGTGGAATTAAAATCAAACTCGCTCAAACTTTTGTTCAATCATTGCGCAAACTTCAATATTAAGCCTACACGGTCAGAGACTTCTATGTTGTATTTGTACACGGTTAATAAAATTGTGCAAGGGTGAGTACCCACTTAGGTTCGCGAACCCCCGCGCTCCGCGAACCTGCACCAAAAAATCTGTTTATCATGTACTGCAACAGTGCGCCATAGTGTGTACGTGTGCGAACACGTATCCGAACCTGGTTCGCACGCGTATACACTCAAATCAAAGTGAAAATAAAATGTTTGCTATTTCGCCTTGTACTAGGTTCGCGGAGCGCGGGGGTTCGCGAACCTAAGTGAGTACCCACCACAATACGTTATATTGATCTATTTTGATGGTTGTTTATGTAAAGGCGGGTCCATAGCTCGTGTTTTGCTCTACACAATCAACAAAAACATCTACACAAAACATTGTTTCGCGAAACATTTTTGTGTAGAGAAACAATGTTTTTGCTTTCCATGCCCGATGGAAAACACATACACAAAACATCAGTGTGACCAGATTAAATTTTACGAAAATACCGAAGCACCTCAAAAAATACTGAAATATACCAACTTGCACATGCAAAATATACCGGTAAAAATACTGATTCTCAAAACAGGTTTTATTAATTTATCATCACAATAAATGTAAAATTGTACCTATTTTATTAATATTCTATTCGAAGGCAAAACTAGACATGTTTTCCCGATGGATGCGTCAAGTAAAATAAACACGCTTTACCTAATTCTCCTAGCAAAAATGGAAACAAAAAAATATCACTGTCAAACTGACCTTGACAGTTACATTTTCAGATATACCTAAACCTTTGGTCACTTATAAATTTATTTCATACATTTTCGAGTCATGAATCATGATAAGTTCTATCCCCGCCAATTGGTAATGCGCCTGGTGGCCATGATTTTAACCTCAAAAACAAAAAAAACTATTGTAATTTTTTTATATACCTAGACCCTATCTTATTGAAAATAATAATTCAATAATTAATATATTAGATTACCTATTAGAATTTTCTTGTTTCATGACTTTTAAGTGCGGAAAACGTCAACGTGGATGTTAATGTGACAAGGTTCCAGCGCATTACCAATTGACGGGGATGATAATAATAGGCTAACATAAAATGCTAAATTGGCAACACTGAAGTTTTGTCTACACAAAACACGCAATCGCTGTGGACGGCGTGTGTAGAGAAACATGTTTCGGAAACAATGTTTTGTGTAGATGTATTTGTTGATTGTGTAGAGCAAAACATGTGCTATGGACCCGCCCTAAGAGTTAATGTAAGGGTGGGTACCCACTTAGGTTCGCGAACCTCCGCGCTCCGCGAACCTGCACCAAAAAAATTGTTTATGCTGTGCCGCAACAGTGCGCCATAGTGTGTACGTGTGCGAACATGTATGTGAACCTGGTTCACACACGTACACACTATAACCAAAGTGAAAATAAAATGTTTGCTAGGGTGCACTGTTGCAGGTTCGCGGAGCGCGGAGGTTCGCGAACCTAAGTGGGGACACACCATAAGACTCTCTTGTGTTCTCGGAAAAAGAATCAAACAACCGCACTCTGAACTTCGGAACGCGGCTCTGTTTCTTCTGTCAACTCAACTGTCACTGTCAATCAATGTCAGTCTGTGCTGTGACCAAGGAGGTTTATAATAGGGAGTGAGTACACTTCAAAAATTTTCACCTATCGTTTAAAAGAAATTCAACTTTATTGCATTGCTCATAGAGTTGAAATTCTATCGACGACATTGACTGAAGGCACTACTGTGTGAATGAGACAACACCAGGTGGAGGTCGGTGTCTCGTTCGCACAATTGCCATTACTAAACAATAATACTACGATAGTAGGACTAAAAATATGT